>JAJTIZ010000006.1:600000-908428 GCA_021365335.1 Phaeosphaeriaceae sp. PMI808
TCCGATTCGAATAAGGGCATCAATGAAATCGGCATCCTCGCCTTGACGATGCGGAATGTTAGGCAGATGACGGAAGACGTGGTATGCAAGGGACTGAAGCTCGGGATCTTCTTTGATGTCCATCATGTGGAGGAGTTGCTCCATGAAGACATTAGGGAAGAACTTGATGAGAGATGTACACTCGTAGGAAGACAGTGTAGAGTCCAACCATAGCAAAACTGTTTTTCCACCAGATGTGTACGATGAAGGTGTCTGTTGGCCAGCTGGACGTTGATGACGCCAAGCTTCGAGGCGGTCAAAGACATCAGTGATTGTTCGGGTGAACTCTAGGGTCGGCTCGTAAGGACGAACGCCAATAGATGAGGCATCCTTTTGAGCTTTGATCAAAGTGCGAACATCCTTATATGATTCGTGGTATCGTGTGCGGTAGATGCACGCAATTGTCTGGCCCATGGCTTCACGAACGCCCTTGTATGGGTGATCAAGATGTTGCATGAAATCTTCTAGGATCGGCTTCTCAAGTCGGAAGTGCCAACCAGCGTCGCTAATGCATTGCGTGAGCATATGGATCTTCGAGCTCTCCTTGAACGCGGCGTTCGAGTCCATGTCGAGGCGGAAGCTAGCCAACCAGTCGACCATAGGCCAACCACGCCTGGGATCCTTAGATTGCAATACAACGTGAAGGAACGTCGTCCAATAACCAGAGTTCTCAGGAGTCAACCCATCTTTGAAGATGCCTCGTACAATAGGGAAGACATATTCCCAAACCTCTTGTCGCTGATCAGCCTTGAGATCGGGCGCACAAGATATCAGGGCAGCCATAATCTCAGCAGCTGCACGGTGCTGATGCTTGTCACTTCCATCGCCATAGACAGATTGAGTGAGATCCTTGATGTCCTCAAAGGTAGCCTCTGTCACCCCGGCAAATACAAGGTCAAAGGAATGTGTCAACAGCATGGCGCTGGACATACGGAAGCGGTCAGCACTAGTATCACGTGGCTCTTGTTTCATGAAAGCGAAGTAATTCGAGAACCATGAACGCGTTAGGTGTCGGGCAATTTTTGTTCGCACACCATTCTCAACATCGTCGAAGGACATTTGTGGTGCGTTGGGCAAGAAAGCTGGCATTGTCTTGTTCCAAACCAACCAGCCAGGGTAATCAAAGTCAACGTAATATTTTGCCTCTGGCTGCGCGAATGAGGATAGGTACTCCTCGGTCCAGTTTGGATCATTGCGCTTGGTTGGAACAGTGATCTTATCAGGTAGGTCCTCGTCACCGAGCAAGTATTTCTCGTAACTATGACCTGTAATCGCGCGTGTCGATACCACTGAGAACACTCCGATCAAGGCGCCAGCATACAAACCTCGCAAGCTCGGGTGCTGATCGATAGAGCCTTTAGTAACAAGGTCGATCATCTCCTCGGAAGCAATGGTATCATAACGCATACCAAGATTAACAATAATTGCTGCAGTTCGACTGACTTTCTTCCAGTGCGCAGTGCTGGCGATATTGACTAGCTCCTTCGATAGTTCAGCCTTCTTCCCTTCAATGCGAGCACGCTTTTCCTTGATATAGTTCCGTCGCTTTATAACTTTTTGTTGCACGATCGTGTCATCACTAGATTCAATAGCATACGCGATAGATTGCACCACCTCTTTATCAAGAATGACCATGCGTTCCATAGCCTTGCCCATATCCATCACTTGGAACGTGGCGTTGGTGGCAAGCTTCTGTACTGAAGGTTTGTCGGCACCTGTGACCTCGATAAAGGCTTTGATCAAACGTGGAGTGAATCGCCAGTCACGACTAATGGTCTTGGCCAGGCTACCAAAGAGAAGTGCAAACATAGCACCCTTGATACGAGGATAGTCGCTCTCGTCAACCGCTTTGACAAAGGCGTCTAATAGTGGTGGAATGACCAATGGTCGAGCACCGAGTATGCACTTGACTGCAGACTCATTCGCGGTCTGAGCAGTGCGCCGAATCTCAGTATATAGTGAGATGCTTGACTCAGCTAGATCGAGCAATAACAGCTTATCTAGGTCAGTCTTTGGTCGTGGATTAGCATTGTGGCGCAAGCGTTGCAAATGATATACATTTGCACGCCGCACAAGTAGAGGTCGAGGATACTGTTTCCTCAAACCGCTGAACCTAAAAGGCCGCTCGTCGTTATCGAGAAGCCTAGCTATCCTGTCGAGAACATGTGCAGAGCGCTCGATACCGACATCAATAAACCAAGAGCGGTAAGCGTTATACAAGGAGTTAAAGCATGGTACATCATCTGGCTGCTTCTCGATGAGAAACTGATGTACCGTATGCAGAATCTCACCGACACTATGGCGGAGATTGTGGATCAACGTGTAGTTCTGATCACCACGTTGTAGCGGATAGCCAGACTCATACTGGAATGTGGGCTTGACTTCCTCGTCTTCGGCCTCTCCTAAACCAGCATCATCGTCAATACCTTCAGTGTCCATATCATCAGAGTCAGAATCGCTATTCTCAGCAGTGCTGCCTTCAACCTGATCATGGCGGACGTCAAACAGCACAGAGATACCGGAGATGATCAATCTCAAGAGAACAAGGTTTCTTGACACCTCATCTGACCAGTCCTTTCCAGTGCCCTCACGCTTGATAGGTGACTCTGACGAGGTGAGCGCAACAAGCGCATTCATCGAGTTTTTAGTATGAGTCTCAAAAAGCTTGACAGCAAAGTCAATCTCGGTGGAGCTTGGGCTATGCCACTTGATATCAAGCTTCTCTACATCAACCTGTCTACCCCATGACTCGGTAGACAGCCCTTTTTCAAGCTCGTCGACTTCATAGATCGAGTAGTCGATGGTATAGGTGCATGTGAGGTTGAGTAGCAAATGATGGATGAAGTTGGAGACATGCACTGTAGGGGTTCCTCGGCACCGCTGCTGCATGTACTCTGCAATTTCAAAGAGTTCATCCTTCCATTCCAGGACAGCATCGCCGACATGAACAACACACATACTAAGAATGGCAAGGTTCCAGACAAGGGCCCGGTCGCGTGGAAGAACTTCAGCGCCTGTGGTTCGTGTTGAGCCAGCACCAATGTCCTCGATCTCTGTGCGAATGCCGGCAAAGAGATGCGGCAATAAGCGCTTCAAAGCCTTCTCAGGATTGATCTTGACTAGACTATTGCAAATGAATGCTATGGCATCTCGAGCTTGATGGATGACATGATTTGAGATGAAGTTGGCAATCTTGTCTAATGCAACATCGTACAGCTCAGGTGAAAGCGCTGCAAGTAGTGGCGTAAACGCAGCGGGAAGGTGATTCACGACGTACTCTTCCGGAGATCCACTGCGAACCCTAGACGCATCTGGCAGGTTTTCTAAAAGAGTGAACACACGCCCTAGAAACGAGATGAGGAACTCGTTGAGACCTGTGGTGGATGATCGCAGAATTATCGCCTCATCTTCGTCACTGAGTTCCTTATCGTAGTCAATTTCGATATTGCCACGGGCGCTTTCTAATCGTTCGACTTGTTGTGTGATCCATTGCACAGCAAGCCCTGTATCACCACCAGCGTCTTCCATTGGCGAAGAGGTCCCATCCTTGCTAGCCCCTTCACCCGCCGCCTTTTTGGCTTCGGTAAGATCATGGAAAGGCACGAGGTAGCACACACCTTGAACATACTGTAATGTGTGCAACGTCTTTTCCAAGTCATTGGCATCAATACCAGGTAGTGCAAGCCCGAGTACTGTTGTGACATGGCATCGAAAACCCTTTGTTTTCGCCATAATTTTGGACAACATGTGTAACGCCCGAATTGAGGAAATTGTTCGATGTACCTCAACAAGCCCTTGCATTGCGGGGTAAATCTTTTGCAGAGCACCAGGTAGGATCAAGCTGGGCTCTAAGTAGGCCAAACTTTGCAGTGTGGATAGCGCGTACTGCATAGCTTTGTCGCTCTTGGAGAAGATGCCCATGAACGTGACCTCGCGTAAGCAGAGTACGAAACGCCGCCTGACCGCTTCGTTCAACTTTCGATCTGCGGGCACATCCATCTCACCGCTGTGCTCTCGGTTCCAGCGCAAGACGAAGAAGTCTGCGAGGTAATACACAAACTGCGCTAATGGCCTCGTCCAGCTCCCGGAATTGGAAGGGTGAAAGAAGGTCTCCACTGCTTGGATAAGACCTTCTAGCTTGCTCAAGACAGAGTCGGAATGCTCAATGCACGCTGGTGAAAGTGACATAGCAATAATGCGAGCAATATGGTGCCCAGGTGGGTGCTTGCGGGGATCTCGCTCGAGCATTACAGCCAGACCCGCGCCCAGATCAACCGTACTGCTGTAAGGCGATGTTGCTTGTCCAACAGGAATTTCCAGTAGCCTCAGGATCGCAGTGAAAATCAATGAACATTGCTCACCCGTATATACACCATACTGTGAGAAGGGGACATGAGTAGCAGTCAGATTGTCCCTAGCTAGTCTGGACAGCGTGTCAATGTAATGCGTGTCAAACAGCCTTGACCGGTTGACAAGCGACCAAAGATGAAAGAAAGTTGGAAGATACTCCTGTGGCAACAGCTGAGGCATATCTTCGGGAGCTGGATGCGTGGGAAGCATAAGATTCAACAGACCCACAACGACGAAGGCACCTTCGCTGAACGAGGTGCTGAAGAAGGGCAGAATCTCCTCGAACATGGCAGGAATATCTTTGGGGTCAAAGTATAATTGTGCAAAAGTACACATTTTGGTCAGTGTCCGAATGTTACGCTTTACATTTGGTGGATGGGCCCCCCCAGACTCTGAAGGGAGAACGAAGAGCTTTAGTTCTCGGAAGAGCGGTCTCCAGTCAAGAACCAAATCTTTTCCAAAGCGAAGATAGTGCTTACGCCTTGTCACTATGTCAGTTGAAGATCTAATTATGGGTCAAGGGAACCGCGACTCACTTAGTCAGTACCATGAACATGCTAGCAAAGCGCTCTGCGACTAGATAGTCCAGACCGGGCGCCAAGGCTAGCTCATAGTAGAGATTCACAAGCTTCACCCTCGTGCTGCGGGGAAGGTCGAACTTGAGAGACAGCCATCCCCTAATCTCCCTAGTCCAGTGAACTGCGCCCGGCGCAAAGTCACCAGCAGACACAGCAATATAGAGATGCTTCAAACATGTATTGAGGCTTTCCTCTCGCTCGCCGTGGTTTTCAGTCGAATATGGCAAGTACTTGAAGTAGGGGAATGTACGTGGGCGGCTTCGGTCATCATCTCCGCCGTGAACACCACCGTTCGCATGCCGCCAGTCGCCACCCGGTGAGGTTGCTCGGGAGGTATCGGGACCCGATGCTCCATCGAGGGCGCCCATGAGCTGTGATATTCGGTCGCCACCAGCCATGGTGCCGAAGGAGCGCGGCGGGGTGGTGGAGGGAGGGCGAGCCTATGGCGCGGTATAGAAATGTCCAAGACTAGGGACCATCCAAGGATAGCTAGTTATTCACTCTCTTAAGCGGCGTAGGATTGGTATCTGCGGCGGAATGGATTAGCAATTCACTTGTATGACTTGCACACTATAAGGCTGAGTTGGACGGTGGAAGTTGGGGAGGAAAGATGCCCACGGCATGCGATCGAGTGCATATCTCCAGGGTGTATGACTCACTATACAGATATCAAGCTAGTTACTCGGTTGACGCGGTAGCAGTATGACTATAAGATAGTGTCTGCTCGGGCGTTTGTGGATGAGTTATTTCTAATGCGTCGTCGGTGCCCTGTACCTCGCCCGCCGTTGATGATGTCTAGCAGGGGAGCTATGGGCAGGGTGGGCGGTGTGCTTAATCGCTGCGGCTCGGTAGACCGATACGCGAGACGAGTCGCGACAACAACTTCCTTTGAAATGGTAAAGCTACAAAAAACAAGAGCCGGATTTTTCTTTTTTTCCTGTTCAACGTGGCGTGAGCAAAACAAGGTGAGAATCAGTCGCACCCTGTGCGGCAACACGCCCTATATAATCGCGAACACCAATTTCAGGCACTCACAGACGCGCACTTCAGAAGCGCCAGCACGGTAAGCAGTCCATTTCTTACAGATGACGTCTCGATTCTTCTCTGTTCTCATGCTATCTCCACCTATCAAGCTTATGATAACTTTGTTTTCTTTTCCTACCTTGTCCTCCTTGCATTTTCAATTCGTTCCGGATTTCGGACTGATTCCACGACACACGACACGTCGGTGCCCTAGGCAAGGATCATACACAACATATTCCATTGGCCACCTGCCCATGTCTTCCCAGATATCATGCTCACCTATTCAAGAACTTAGATCGATTCTTTCATTTGCTGTCTGGGCTCTCAGAAGATGAGCTCTTACTACGATGTGGACGCAATTCTTACAGATGCTCAGAAGGTGCCTTGTACCTTTGAGCTTACTGTACCTGGCCTTGGCTTCCTTGAAGGCAACATGAGTGGAGATATGAAACAAGGCTCAAAGGTCGAACTTCCCCTCTGGCTAGGAGAAATGCTTGCATTGAGGTAGGTACGTCGTCTATCAACCACTCCAAAGCCGCGCGCTTAACCCAATAGTCAAAGTCTAAATACATCATCCCTTGTGACGCTCGATCCACCCTCCGCACTGTCACCACGCGTCCTGAACGCACTAAAAGCTGATCCCCGAACTGTCGATCTCCGGGCTCTCGCGCCCCACTTCTATGACCTTGGTGCAAGAATCCTCGAGCTATTCGAGGAAGAAGAGATGATTGAGGTATTGAGTGATGTGCGGACTATTTCATGGCATACCAAAGGCTCGTTAGCTAACTGCTAGTAGACCTTCAAAGCTAGAGCGGCAGTGATAGCTGATCAAGCCCATAACCCACGTGGGGCCCTAGGTGAGGGCGCCGACTTTATGCGGGGTTTAGACGAAAACGAACGACAATGTAAGTATAGTAGTTCGCAACCGATGATACTATAGCTGACCCCATGTAGTATTTCGAGCAACGCATGACAGCGCGAAAGGCGTCAGGACATGGATGACAGATCTGAAGCAGAAGTGAGCAACACACAAGGATGGGTCAATTAAGTCAATAACACCCATTTGGCGTTTTGTTGCCTCGGTGCATTGCAGAAAGGAAACACCAAGGTGAGCCATAAACACGGCTATGACCTAATGAATAAAGAAAAAGTGAGGGCGAGAGAGCGAGATGGGAAACGCAGTGGTCAGATGCACAAGACTAGCAGAGGGAGAATAATAAGAAGCGCTCATAAACAGTCTTTCGGCGCCTACCTGTGAATTACAAATACGATACCTGATTAAATCATCCAACTGAATGTGAAATGGGTGCTCATCTAAGCGTGGCCCCGAGATTGCTGTTCTGTAAAAGGGTGAGCAATTGATCTGGCGGGTATCCAAGGAATACCGGGCCATTAAAGACCATCTGAGGGATAGTCTTTGGAGTTTCTGGTATTCTGCTGTCTTGCCTTTGAGTATGTGGTTGTGATTGTCCTCCTACAGGTGGTGCATGAGGAGTTATGGGCTCTGTAAAGGGATTGGGTTGAGGTAGAGATTGGGTACGAGTTTGTTCAGGCGTTTTCCCCATGACTAGATGATCGAATGGACATTTTCCAGTCTTTTGCGGCGTCTCTCCAATTGGACGGTCTGTCTTTAGAGGAATGGGTGGTGAGGCAGTTGGGGCAGACCCTACTGACGATGAGCTATGGGCGTCTGTATATTTTGGTGGTATAGTGATACCCCAAGGCCTACTCGGTGACTCGCCGAGTCTCACTTCCTTCATTGGGCGGTCGAACTGAGCAGTCCTCGTCTCATCCATGCCGTGGTCTTCTGGTTCTTCCTCAACTGATGAAGTCCCCTCGTGTAAGCTTGCAGAAACAGCCTTAGCCCACCTCTCCACTTTAGCATCAGCTTTTCCACCTGCTGCCAGTTCTACTTCAGGCTCTTCCTCAATAGCTTCCTCAGGCTCGTCTGGTAGCCAAGCTTGGTGCTTTTGGCCCAACCCCTGAATCATGTTGACCATGTTGCCATACTTCCGGTCTAATAGCTCTATGCTTTCTTGATTGCTCTGAAAGCGAGTGATGCAAACCTCATGGCTCCGCGGTAATTCGTGCTTGTGCTTCTCAAAGTACTTTGCTACTTCCTCTGGATGGTGCTGGTCTAGGAAACGAATTGGGCACACAGCCGCAGAACCGGAAGCAGAAATAGAGGGTTCAACAGAAGCAGGATCATTACCACACATCTCTGCACGTATTGGGTCGTTGAAGGACGGTCGCTTAGAACGTCTACCTCGTAAGCTTAGTCGTGAGGTAGAACTACGTGGGGTGGCGAGAGGGCTCCCACGGCCACTGGTAGATGCAAAAGGACACCCAAGTCTACTCGGAGTACCAGCAGTGGTGAAGTCCATCTCCATTGGAGATTTTTCAGATTTTATTTGCAAATGTGGAAGTGGCGTGGGCTTATCTGCCAACGGTCCGCTCCAGATTTTCACATCCGTATCAGCCGCAGGACTTCGAAGCTTAGCAGCAGCAATCTCTGCTTGCCTAAGAGCGACCGCTCGTCCCTTCCGCTCAACATCATCGCTCTGTGCCAGCTGTTCGACCAGATTAAGGTGTATTCGTGGCTGTTCCTCCCCCACTCTTTCGAGATCCTGCAGGAAGGTAAGGTGGTCTTGCGAAAGCGAACTAGGGGTAAAGCGCTTCAGAAGATCTAGGTACTGTTGATGTGTCAGCTTCTACGTCGAATCAAAACTGATAGATAAAAATTTGCAGATGAGGTCGAGGTCAGGTATGCTGTGGTTGTTTTCTGTCAAAGCTGCGAGGCAGCTGCAGGTCTAGAGCTAAAGGTATTCATCACGAAAAAGAGAACTAAAGAAGAGTGTGGCGACTTACCTCCTGCTTAACCCATGATAACTTGCTCTCAAGCTGCTTATGTTGGTCGAACAGAAGCTGGTATTCTCCGCTCAGCGCGGCAAAGCCCTCAGCAACCTGCTCAGCAAGTTGGACGGCATCTTTCTGTGCCTCATCGGCCATGACATGGAAAGTAGATGAAAGTTGGCAAGCACGCGTTGGAAGGGCCTGCTCCGGTGACGCGGCAGAAGGCTCGTGACAACGAGTGATGGCTGAGGGTGGACGGGTATCGGCAAGGGTTGATTCTAAAGTTGGGCTTAGTCAGTTACTCTTGGCACAAGCCACGCAGCGACAGCCACACATGGATGGCGGATGAGCCCTGGGGGCCCCTGATTAGCGCGCTGTACATGCTTGGAAGCGCGTCAGAGCTCACTGCGCCTTGAGTTTCTTACGTAGCTCCTTTGCCATTGCCATTGACTACGTTTCTTATACACCATGGCGTCCGATACATGATATCTTGTTTCCTTATTGCATCACCTACTTGAGCAGCGCGTTTTACTCCCCACGCTACCGTGTCTTCCTCTCGTTACAGCATTTGCCCACGATTTCAAACCCTCTCCCCGTCCTAGATCAAAGACCTCAACAATTCTTACCATGGGGTCTCTACATGATTCTCGCATACACAAGTGGTTTGCAACATCGCCGCCAGTCGCCTGGACCGTAAGACAGCTACGCGAACTTCTCATAGGCTCCCTTAAGCAGGGGCCGATACCACAGCATGTAGCATTTGTTATGGACGGCAACAGGCGGTTCGCTCGGAATCACCACATAGAGACTGTTGAAGGCCATAATCTAGGTTTCGAATCACTGGCCCGGGTATGGCATTACCCCTCTATTCCATGTACTTGCATGCTAACCCTGCCATTAGATCATCGAGGTTTGCTACAAAACCGGGGTCAAAGTTGTCACTGTCTACGCCTTCAGCATAGAGAACTTCAAACGGTCTAAACACGAAGTTGATGCATTGATGACAATGGCCAAGGTCAAACTTGAACAGTTGGCCGAGCATGGCGCCCTCCTCGACCGTTACGGCGCATCAATCCGAGTTTTAGGACAGCGTGATCTGATGAAAAAGGACGTATTAGCAGCTGTTGACAAGGCAGTCGCAATGACAGCACACAACAAGAGGTATGAGTCCCAGGAATCTGTACTGGGCTGCACTAACCCTGTGCAGAGCCATCCTCAATGTCTGCTTCCCCTACACCTCACGTGATGAAATCACCACAGCAGTGATGAAGACAGTCGAGACATATAGCACTCCAATCCACAATCTGCCCACACCCTCGAAACGCGCATTTTCCGAGTCACATATCACCCAGCACATCAGAAAGCAGATGCTAGAGGGAGATGCAGAAGCTGGAGCCGACGAGTCACCATCCATGTCTCCTTGTTCCAAGGACGCGAATAGTCAGGCCGAAGACGAATTGTCTTCCTCGACATCGACGGCGATCAATTCGCCTGAGAAGGATGAGACGCATGACGAAGCGGCATTCTTGGACCCCGAGTCAATCAGTGCCCAGACTCTGACCGACAATATGATGACGGCTGATACTCCACCGCTCGACTTGCTCGTCCGCACTTCGGGGGTTGAGCGCTTGAGCGACTTCATGCTCTGGCAGTGTCACGAAAGCACCTCTATCGTGTTTCTCAAGTGCTTGTGGCCAGAATTTGACCTTTGGCAATTCTTGCCGGTGTTGGTAGAGTGGCAATGGCAGCAAAAGAAGCTGCAAGAGGAGCAACAACGCATTCGCGGTCGGTCTAAATCCGACTGAGAATAGTAAGAAAGCTGGCTGCCTCGGGAGCTAGGGGCTGTGGGTGACGAGGTTTGAAGGCGCATTGACGATACCCCAAAACAAAACATGACCATTCACAGCAAAAGTCAAAGTATTAGCGAACCACAATGAAGAACATGTCGATCTTTCGACCCCTCCAGATTTCGCTTCGTCCACGCTTATGCGCACGTGTTGTTGAAGGACTGATTACATGTGCAGGGTTGTTATCTAACAGTTCCGCAATAGTACTTCTCGATGAGGGACGCACCTAACACTAGCACTTGGTCGGACACCGCTGCTTTGCAAACGTCATTCCGCCATAGGGTAATGCTTACCAACACTTCACAGCTATTCGTTGCGATGAAACCACGCCGCTTCAGGATCCACACATTCCGCGAATGTGACTTACTTAGTTTGGCCACATCTTGTAATCACATCTCTAGCCTATCATCTAGAATTGGCGAATCCGCTTCCGTTCCCTAGTGGGGTCACGGCAATCAAGATTCGAAGACTGTTGGTGCTTCCTTATCAGTAGCAGTTAGCACCCCAGTTTTTCTGTGGTTGCAGGATCCCCGAAATGCTTCCCCCACGCGAAATCAATAGCTGGCGCGACAACCTTCCCAAACCTACCATAGATGGACCTAAACTACTACTACTTCCGCTGGAGCTTCGTGAACTAATATATGGCTTCCTCTTCAGTAACTTTACTATCCGACATGGTTTCAAGCACGCTAGCTGTATTGAAGCACCTTCAAATCGTATCGCACTCCTACTCTCGTGTCGACAAATTTATGCTGAAGCTTGGCGACACCTCCCTTTGAACTGCATACTTCATTTTCGGGGCACGGAGAATCTTCTAGAGACACTACTCTTAGTTGACCAAAGTATCATTACACGACTCCGGCATGTCCGCGTTCGCGCCTTTCCAATTCCCTTGTATGCATCTGGACGATCAAACTATTATCCAATATTCTATGCGGCCAATGCACTCACTCTTCTGCCTGGGCTGTGTTTGGATACCTTGGTTATGGAGGATTGTTGGCATGGTTTTGGCATGGGCGATGGATGGCGAGATGTTACAACATATTATGACATCGAGGCGCTTCTGAAAAGCAATTCATGGAAAGAACTTACCTACATTACGCCGTGTACAGATTTCCTCGCGTCCGGCTATGACCGTCTGTGCAAACGGCAGGCACAACCTGACAATTGGAATGCGTTGCTTAAGGAAAGAGATGGCAATGAGTCCGGTGCGGATGTGCAAATGTGGATTGTTCCCTATAATCAGGATAATGCAACCGGGGATCGGAAAACTGAGGACGGACGTATTATGCAGCTTTGGACAGCAAAACCCGGGCACGAAGTGATTGAGGATTACCGCATTGCTGCGCCAGACCAGGGCCTGAAGGGCGAAGTTAGGATAATCGCGCGCCGAGGTAAAAGAGCCAGAACTGTGCAGCTTGGACTGAGTGAGAAGAGAAGCTGGGAAACAATCAAAGGGAAGGAAGGTGAATTTGCGCCAGAAGGTACGTGTCACCCAATGTAAGCATAGAGTGCAAAGAGAGTGTTGCTGACGTCGTAACAGATTGGAAACCATATCACAACGATATGGCTGATGCAGTGGGCTGGATTTATGGGGGGTGGAGCAGACGACTGCATTTAGCAAATCAGGCCCTCAGTAGCTGACTACATCCGTTCATAACCCAGCCAATCCACGATGGGTGGATGCCGGAACATACAAGTTAAGTCCTATACGTCTAGGTTTGGCTCACTCATTCTGAAATTTGTAACGAATGTCGATGCGGATCTCGGATAGGTTTCGTTTCACCCTCGTTAAGCGTATATAACCGGAGATCTACACAACACGCCTGGGCAGTTCTCATGAATATGCCGTTTCCTTGACCCTATGGACTTTAAATTTAGCCGGGTTTGGCATGCAACATGTTACACGGAATCTGCAGCCTACAAGGGTCGGCTTTCGTAGGTTTTGGATTTAGTGTCTGTTGCAAACTGACACTTAAACCATCCAAAATGAACAAAAGCACCTCTTGTTAGTGAAATATAAATATGAACTCTGAGCTTGCTATAAGTGCTGCACCGAACGCCTCTTGCGAGTCACATATGGCTTATAAAAAAACGACATGACAGCTTGTAGCCGTGGTCGTATATGGTACCTGGCGGCCTTTGGGTTATTCGTCCTGTTTCTGTTCTTGAGGTCGAGGCGCAATGAGTGGTTCGTGAGTGAGAAGTATTCGAAGAACGGATATGGTACTGGTAACTCCACTTTAGGTGTACAGCCATCCTACTTCCATTAACTACAACAGCCACTTACTGACTGTCATAGTTCCAGTCTGTTCTTGTCATTAATGCACCATGGCGTACCGATCGCAAAGACTCCCTCACGCTCGCTGCAGTGCACACTGGTATCTCGCTCGATTGGATCGATGGCATTAATTCGTCCACTATAGACGAAAGAGCATATCCACAGGGCGATCACAGGTCGATGGCAAAGGGTAATCTAGGGAGCTGGAGAGGACATTTAAATGCAGTACGAATGTGAGAGTATAACGCTTCGTCCATAAGTGAGAACGTAGGTTGCTGACATTTAACAGGGTCGTTGAAAAGAATTTAAGCACTGCATTAATTTTAGAGGACGACGTGGATTGGGATCCTCGAATTCACTCGCAATTGGCTGCATTCGGAGTCGCAAGTCAAAAGCTCCCAGCTATGATTGCTAATGCTGAATCCACAGCTCAAGACCGAGTTCGAACAACAGAAAAATCAGCAAAACAAATATCGACCTCTGATACATTAGAATTGATGAAATCTTATTTTTCGTTCGCACAGTCTTCTCAACCGTATGGCAATACTTGGGATATCCTGTGGCTTGGTCACTGCGGCACTTACCTTGCGCCTCATCAATCATCAAGACCATTTCTCGCCCCCGCAGATCGGTTGATGCTTCTAAATGACGCAACCGTGCCTGATCCACGCAATCGAACGTCGCCGACAACTCCACCCTCTCCAACTGATGCACTCTTTCTACCCTACACACGCGTTTATCATCGTTCAGAGAGCACTCTTTGCACCCTCGCATATGCCGTCACACAGCTCGGTGCTCGCAAGATTCTGTATGAACATGGCATTCGAAATCTCGACCGAGGATATGATTTCGCACTCAGCGAGTGGTGTGATGGAGAAACGGCCCATATGGGTGACAGACCACTTTGCTTAACTAGTAGTCCGCCAGTGTTTAGTCACTACTGGCCGGAAAGGGGCGAGGGAGGTGGAGGAAGGAGTGATATTATGGGCATTGGGGTGGATGGAGTGGATTGGGGAAGAAGACAGTTGGTGAAAAGCGTGAGAGGAAGTTTAGAGAATGTAGTCGAAAGTGGTGACTTATAGACCCGATATGTATATGTCATACCGCAATGATTATGATGTTCTTAAAGGAAAAGCAGCCCTGTAAGATTTGATTCTGAACCGTTTCCAACAACGGCTGACCAAGAGTAGGCAGTGACAGCATAGGACACGCCACCGCCCCTTCCTACTTTAACTATGCGGCTACCCCACTAGCACTATTGGCCTTTCCAATTTACCGATACATGTATAGCACAAAATGCTACCACTTTCACTTGTTCATCGTCTCTTTTTTCTTGCACGTATCAACTAACACCCCAGATTTTGATCGCCCCACCGGTATCGAGGTTTCACTACCGCATATCCTATTCTTGTATGCAGTAGCAGCCTTTGCTACACAGCTCATTCAGCATGGTAAGTGCCTGGAATACACGGATACTTGCAAACATTAATCAGAATTCGCAGCTCCAACTATCGCCAGTCGTTCTAGCCTCCGTTTTCTTCGCTAGTTGCCTCAGGGCCCAACAATATCCGCTACCAGTCACCTATGATACTATTCTCACCTCTTCCATCGATGCTGGTATCACTATTTCCTATAAAAGACCTTTTCCAGGGACATGTGCCACTGCTTTCGACACACAGAAGCAGTACTCTGGCTACATCAACCTTCCGCCCTTCACACTTGCGCCCTTTGAGCAAAACTACTCTATCAATACTTTCTTCTGGTTCTTTGAGTCACACAATAGTCCTGAAACAGCGCCTCTCACGATATGGCTCAATGGAGGCCCAGGATCTTCCAGTATGGTAGGCCTCTTCGAGGAACTAGGGCCTCGCGAGGTCATACGGCATCTTAACAGTAGCTATGGTGCACAACCAAGGCCCTGGGGGTGGGACCGCAGCCCAAACTTGCTGTTCATCGACCAACCCACCCAAACCGGCTTCTCATATGATGAACGCGTCAATGCATCCATTGATCTCAATAAAGGCAACCCCTCCATGCTCGGAAGCCGCATAGAACCCCAGCCCCATCTACCAGGTACGCCGTCATGGCTTATGATGAATGGTACATTCGCATCGGGTCGAAGTCGCAATATGCAAGGATCAAGCGCAATCGCCGCGAGAGCTTGCTGGCACTTCCTTCAAGGCTTTTTGTCCGCATTTCCACAATACAACCCTGGCACGCGTCTCAATCATACTGACGTCCACTCTGCTGGAGTGAACCTATTTGCTGAGAGCTACGGTGGCATATACGGCCCCACTTTTGCCAACTTCTTCGCAGACCAGAATAACCGCTGCGGAAATAGAGAACTTCCCAACAGCACGTTAGAGATTCACCTCGACTCTCTTGGTATTGTCAATGGCATGGTAGACTACCTGATTGGAGCGATATCCATTGCCAACTTTACACGTAACAACACTTACAGCCTAGCCACAACCAATCTATTGACTTATCACAACTTAGCCCTGGCACTCGATCCTGAAGGCTTCGGACTCATCCGAGAGGCAAATTATATTTGCGTTCGTGCTCTCAATACTTGTGAAGCAGCTGTCGGACTCCTTTACCGCCAGAATGACAGGAGCCCTTATGATATTCGTGTTCAGTCACAAGTTGGCTTAGGCGCTCTCTATCAAGAATACCTGAACACCACCAATGTTATGCAGTCTATTGGCGCCCAGGTCAACTATACCCAGTATAGTGGGGTAGCCTATGATGCTTTCTCGAGAAGTAAGCAGTTATCCCATCCAAACGGGGTTTGACTGACATAATACCAAGTTGGGGACGCTGTTCGTGGAACCCAATTGGATTCTCTCGCGGAGTTACTTACTCGCGGTGTGCGCGTAGCTTTCATATATGGTGACGCTGATATTATTTGCAACTGGTATGGGGGGCAGAATACCTCACTTGAGCTCGCTCGTGTCAACCCCGCCTACAGTTCGAACTTTCCCAATACGGGCTATGCTGATATCCTCGTAAACAAATCATATGTTGGAGGTCACGTCCGGCAATATGGCAACTTGTCCTTTTCTCGCATATACGATGCTGGTCACTTTGTCCCAAGGCATCAACCCGAGACAGCCTTCACTGTTCTCAGTCGCCTAATTCGAGGCGACGATATCAGTACGGGCCAGAAAATCAATCCTTTTAAGTTCAGCACCAAAGGCATCCGCGACTCATCATCACATCTGAACAAAATACCTGTTGAGCTGAATCGAGTTTGCTGGGTAAGGGAAGCCTTTGAAACCTGCACAGAAGAAGAGAGAATTGCTATTAAAAACGGCCAAGGCACTGTAAACAGTGGAATCTGGGCTCCAGCCGCCATTGTCATACTCAATGGCGCTCACAGTGACGCCTCACAGAGCCCTTCATTGGCAGCAAACCCCAAGACTAGCACCACAACTTCATCTGTACAACTCACTGGAGTTTTCACAGCTGGTACCAAACCCCTGCCAACTACCACACAAAATTCGGGTGCATCTTTACGTAAACCGTTTTTCTATTCCAAGCGAGGTCCAGGGAGGCGGCGTCTGAAGACTAGAATGGATTTAGACCGCAAAGGCTCGGCACTTGGTGGCGCTGTAGGTGCTCTTGCTATGCTCATGTAAGACTTTTCGGTCAGATCGCCTTCAACATCTTTCCACTCCAAAAAATATTATTTACAATTTCATATATGCTTCCTCACCAAGTCTAGTGAGGCGAGTTACGCTGACCCGGTGACATAGTTTGGTATTAGCTTTGGTTCTCACAAAACGATACAGATGTGAGAAGCAATACACGACACGACGCGTTGAGGACGAGGAGAAACGCTCAGTCACGGCCCCGGACATATTCTCCCCACATCAAACTAGTGTTGTTGAGACAGCATTACCTGGAAAGGCTATCGATGCTCCAGCGAATAGTTCTGAGTATCATCAGTCGGCGCCACCAGCTTATATGAATGCAGCGCCAACATCTCAACAGGATCTACCATTGCTTCCCGTGCGTGGATCTATGCCCATCTTGCCTGGGCATTCACAAACCGTGGCGGTGCCTCCAAAGGGAGCGAAAGGAGAGAGTTCAACCAGTGTGGAAGAACAAAATCCGACTCTACCGCCACGAGCAGCTACTCTACCTCTACGATCTCGAGCCCTAACAGCGGCCGTACCAGCAGAGGCAGGTGGAACGATGAAGGGAGATGCATGAGACATTGCGAGTTCGTAGTACGAGCTTTGATATCAGGATTCAGCGTTACATCTTTCGTGCTTTGATTACAGAATTATGAATAGACCTGACTTGTAAGAATTAAAGATAGCAGCGTTTGGTTATAGCCCAGTAAGATAAACTTTCCTAACGAAGTATCAAAGTTCCCTATGACAAAAAAAATTGTCATGCATTCTTACAATGCATAACCATCCCCCCTCCCGACCCTTGCACGGCACTTTTTTTTAAACTTTCGTCTGCTGCCTCGCGCAACTCCACATGTTCTCATACGCAAAACATGTCTATATGTATGCCTGCGGAAACATGCCAAACATTCGTTTCGCTCAGAAACTCGGCAGACACATGGTAGGTATTTGTCTTTTGCCGCAAATTCGCAAACATAGCTGCAACCGGTAATGCTTGAGACACTTATTGCCATATTGTCGGAAACGCGTTGTGCCGAGGAACGGCGTACGCGAGGTATCCACCGAGGCTACCTATATCCGCAAGCTTTGCAGTACGTGTGATGGATGGTAATTGCACGGGCTGGTAAAATTCGGAGGTCCGGTATTGAAAACTTTGCGTCTGGGCATTGCGATGCGATGGGGATGATGATGGATGGGTTTGGGTGTGGCCTCATGTTTGTCTCGGGTACCGGGTGCCTAGAAAACTGGATACGGTGATGGTGTGGATTGAAACAAAGGAGTAAGTAAGAAGAGTTGTATTGAAATGGTGGGTATCGACTTTGCTGTAAGAATGAGGCCTTAGAGCAGGGAGATATGTACATGAGAAAATCAATCAATGCTGAGATTGATGGGGTTGTGTGGAGCAAATTGCTCACGTGTGTTCCCCAAAACGCCAGATAGAGACCTCACATGGAGGCTCGTGATGCAGAGAAAGAGAGGAAAGAAATAAGTCACAGTGTGCAGTGACAAAATAGTCTATGTTGTCCTGTTGAGTGACAACCAATGCTCAAGCTTTCTCCCTTCTGAACAAAGTCTTCAAACTTAACTTGATCTTATGCCATTCACCAGGCTTCTTTACCGACGAGCAATCCTTCTCATCCTTGAACTTTTCCTTCTGATCCTTGAGCTTTTCCTTCTCGTCTTTGAGCCTCTCCTTCTCATACTTTTTGCCTTCTTTACTCTTGCTTCTCTCACGCTTCCTTTCTTCCTTCTTCTTTTTCTCGTTAATAACGAACATGCTAGTTGGCCGAGATTTGAGACCGGGACGCTCGGTAACACCAGAATCCCACATACCAGCCGTAGTGATTGGATTGTAGGCTGATTGGGTCTTTCTAGTTCTTTCTGACTCAGGAATAGAAGGTGAAAAATGGAGCGGAGATGGATTCTGTGGTGGTATATCGGAGGAAGGACGAGTGACAATGGGCAATGGGATAACAGGACGTATTGATCCATGTGTGGGCGTTTCAGAGGAAAATCGTGTCATGGCCGGAGAAAGCGCTAGTTCTTTGATGCGAAGTATTTCAGCACTACGCTTAATTTGTAGCTCTTCCTCGCTTTCAGGGAGGGTTTCATTTTCGGGTGCAAGCCCATATCGCCTTCTCATACTCCCAGTCATGTTGTACATGTTCGTATTGCCGGTCGAGTTGGCACGACGCGACCGTGCCTTCTGGACAGGGGAAGCAGTCTGACTTGACTTGACTGGAAAGTGTGGTGCCGAGGGCGCCGTGAAGCTGGTACTACGAGGGAGCCTCTCCCTGCTAGACCTCAGTAGTCTAGGAAACGAACGATGATTCTCTTCGCCAGTAGAGGAAGGGGAGGCAGACCGGGGGGATCTATTAAGGACATGGATAGAGTGCGGTTGTTGGACGTACGGAAAGTGGCAGAGGTCTCTAGGCAAGAAGTCACAGGGTGGCCGGAGGCTGTCGAAACCCCATAACCTTTCGAGGCTACCCAGACACCAGAGACTAATATAAATCGGCGCAGTGTTTCGTTGGTGGCAATTGGCATGCAAGCATCTGAGAAGAAGGAGTCTTCATCAATACTGAGGGGTGTGAGAGTAGGTGTTTGTGAATTGGAAAGCGAAGCAGGCGTCGGGGGAGAAGTTGCAGATGGCATTATGTATGAGTCCATGACGTCTATGCGACTATGGGTCATGGTTGCAATGATTGGGTGTCGCCTCGAGGTGGGTCGTATGGTGCTAAAGGTGTATTTGCTGTCCTCGTGCACTGTTGGGGATGTTGGTGAGGCTGGTGAAGGGAGCGACATGCCCGACGTTCGACGAGAAAGGCCTGGCTTCAGTACCCAGCGTGCTTTGAGGGTTCGACCAAGTTCGTCGATGGAATTGAACTCGAAACCTCCATTCGACATATCTGTGACTTCCCATTGACTTCCTCCAGCGTCCATGTAGATGACGGTAGTTTCCTTGTCACTTTTTGCGGGGCATATGACGCCAACCACCTCCCTAGAACCCCAGCGATCATCGTCCGATCTGGAGTCATCCTCTTTGCTTTCGTATGCTTCAGCTTCGACTATGAGCAAGTCGTTGCTGCCAAGTTTGTCTCTACATTGGAAGGCGCGAGCGAGCTGACGGGTAGAGCGAGGAGGAAGGAGGGAAAAGGGAACAACTTCGTAGGTGGGCTTTGGGCGTTGTGAGGGAATGACCTGGTGTAACTGTAGGATGACTTTGGGGCGTGTATAAAGCTTGGAGCGAGTGTCGACGGGACGTGGGGGGCGGGCACAGATATAGGAAGTCTTGGAACGACGGGTGCGCTTCTTGGGCAGCGAATCGAGTGTGGTAGTGCTTCCTGAAGATACGGGTCGTGGAGGCGTGGAGGAAAGGGCATCACAGTCTGTTGGTTTGCCTTTGCCTATGCCTATGCCATTGTGTGCAGCTTTGGTGACGGGCGAGTGTGGCGATGACGGTGAGGGAGAGGGGGTCTGTCGACGAAGAACTGAACCGATTATGGAAAGAGGCATCTGCATAAGGAAAGAGCCATTGAGCGAGAGCGATGATGGGGAAGTAGCGTCTGGTGTAGACGAGTCGTGGCTGCCATGAGTATGAGCGTGTTTACGGGCACTGTCAGCTGGCAAGAGCATGTCCAGCATTGTTCCAAACTTCCAACGACTACGACTACGACTACGACACAGTGCCTGACATGCTGGGAGAGATGTCAGCCAGGTGCCAGGCTGCCATGATCCTTTTCATAGCGAGATAACATGGGCTGTGCGCTGGAGTTTGGTTCGACCCATACTCCGTAAAACAGTTAGGATGACATTGAACGCCAGGGCTGACTTACAAGCCACAGCCAACAAGCTGACCCTGTGGTGCCGGTGGGCAGGGGGCTCAAAGGCCGCCCGCTTTGGTCCAATAGCTAGCTTGGTGCACTGATCAAGCGAGTCTCCCCGTCTCTTTTCCTTTGTGAAGCAACTAGTACCTTATCTACCTAGGTTGACTACGGTAGGTACAAATAATTCAGGCGTTCATGGGAGAAAGTAGTAATGATAATAACAATATAATTACAAGACCCAAAACATATGCCCTCCAACGGCATCGGCTGTTCGTCAATATTCCGTTTTTACCCACGCACAATCCATTCGGCGCCTACATGGCGCCGGTTCCGACTAGGTGGTCGCTTAGCTCCATCGTGAGTTTGAAACCAAGACACGACAGCCGCAACAACTAGCCTTTCATTGGCCTTTCATTGGCCTTCGCTTCCAAAGCCTCTTCCATTGCTGCCGGCTGCTCTCGGACACTTGCAGCCTCCACAATCCCCGGACACCGACGCCACTTGGCTGTTTAGGCATGTTTGAGCTGACTGTAATTACATACTCTCCTGGAGGCGCAACCGAAATCTTCATTGATTCTAGACCCCCAATATAGTTACACGAAACTGGTATTAGTATTAGTAGACGCTTCGCACTCTTCTTGGACCATGGTTGATGACTGTTATCGATAATACTGAGGCTCTTTGTCACCATGCCGGTCCTGCAACTTTTCTGCACTCCCCGCTTCACCTCACCGTATTCTGTCTTTTCGTCCCTTCTAGAGCGAAACCCCAGGTCATTGCCTACCGGCTCCGTCACGCTCCGTCGTCCGCTCCGTCGTCCGCTCCCTTACAAAACTTCTCGCCAAAGCCGAATACTGATCGTCTGCTGAATATTTTGACCACAATTCGTTTCTGCACCAACACGAGTTCGGAGGAACCGCGCATCGCCCTATAGGGCACAGGTTAGCGGGTGAAAAGCTTGACTCGAGGCCGCGCTCTTCCGCAGTTCCCTACTACGTACACAGTATAGCTCCCAAACTTCAAGACCCATGCCGTCACCGACTCTTCAACCAGTGCAGGGGGACTGTACAACTGATAGCTCTCACATGTCAGTCGACACATTTGTCTCACATCCATTGGCCGAACAGCTGGTGCAATGGCTTACCCAGAATGGGGGCTTTCTCAGTGATCGTGTTCAGATTGCATTTAACGAACTACGTGGCTTTCATATGCGGGCTGTGAGCCCTTTGAACTCTCCAGCCGTTGTAACTTGTCCGCTCAAGCTTACACTATCCTGCTTGAATCTAGACCCCAACCAAAAAGAAGTGATTCACATTGACAGCCATTGGCAGCAATGCCAGGACCGTATGCCTGATCACATACTGACCTATCTACTGTTAATTGAGCAGCGAAACAAAGGGAAAGAGTCACCATGGGCTAGTTATATCGCTTGCTTACCGGGGGCTGAGAGCATGACTACACCTTTGTGGTTCAATGAAGAAGACATGGCCTTTTTGGCAGGTACTAGTCTAGCGCCTGCTGCTAGAGAAAGAAAAAAGGGCTTCCAGCAGCAGTGGAAGCATGCAATAGCCGTCATAAAAGATGCCAATATTGTGCTGGATGACGAAATCGAATTGTAAGTTGGTCAGACACCATGCCACACCAAGCCAATAGCATACACAATGGCAGTAACTATTGTACGCCCCGAACCTTGTGCACCCATGTCTGGTCAGCACATTCGGCAGCATCAAGACACGTGTAACCCAAAATGCCTTGATCCAGAAACTTCTCAAGATTGGGAATCGCTCTGTCCTTGACTCTGATTCATCAAACCCAGTCCTGCCGCTTTTTGGTCACCTTGCTAACCCCAACCAGCGAATCTCTTCTTTGGGCCGCTACAATTTTCACCTCACGGGCTTTCATTTCCACACACATCCTACCAAATCAAGATACTGTACCCATCCTATTCCCAGTTGTCGACATTCTCAATCACTCTGTGTCTGCCAAGGTGGAGTGGGACTTTCAGCCCGGCACTTCGTTCACCTTGAAGTTGCTCGATGGCGAGGCTTTCATACCTGGACAAGAACTGTTTAACAACTATGCACCCAAACAGAATGACGAATTACTCCTTGGCTACGGCTTCTGTCTTATAGATAACCCTATAGAGCAGTTTCCGTTGAAGCTCGCTTTTCCACCTATGCTACAGCAATATGCACAAGAGACAGGCCTATTTCGGCCTGAAAATGTTCCCTTTTGTATGAGTACAGACTTTTTAAATAAAGATCCAAACACTGAACAGCACTTCCTGCGAGCCAAAGGCCATCCATTCGGTCGCTACGATAATTGCATACCATTTTTTAGTGGCATACCACCATATATTGTACATTTCTTCTTCGCACAAACATTGTTGTCTCTCGACCTGGACATTGAGGATATCAACATACAGAGGCCTGGGCTTAAGATTACAGTGCAAGTCTTAACACTGCTACACCAAGCCCTTACGCAAAGATGTAGCAGCCTGCCTCTCACCATTGACCATCATCCCACCAACAAAAAACAAGAGTATGCAAAGATATACCGCGACGGTCAAGCCAAAATCATCCACTCCATCCGCCTCGAACTCCACTCGGCACTTTCTCGCATCCATGCGCCAGCCGGTACAACACCACCTTCGCGAGCCATTCTAATCACATCAGAACACATAATTGCAACCCTTCCCTCTGACCTCGCCCAAAAATTCCTGGACGGGGTTCAAAAACACAATCTGTCCAGCGGAAACACTCTGCTCTGGACCTTACTATTCACATGTCTCGCCGCCTACTCCCTAACACACAAACACGACACAGAAGCCACAACCTCCCCGTGGGTTCGCGGACTATACACAAAACACGCGCTACCAGTCCTCGAGGACGGTATCGAGGACGCAGACACATATACCTTTGTCGATGAGCATCTTGCGGATTTTCTCGTGCTTCCGAACAATACCGATGCGACCGAGTATCTGGACGATATCGGTGTTCAAGATACAAGTTCGGTACGAGAAGGATCGGCGCTGGTGAGGGGCAGGACAGAGAACTTAGGTGCGAGGTTCGTCATGTGGGGTATGAAGGTTGCTGAGAAAGATTTGGTATCTGTGCTGGACGATGGGGGGTTGGAGATGTGTTTGTATACTGGGGACGATGGGGTGGTTGACGACGAATGGATGTATGTGGACGGTGATAAAAAACAAACATAGGCATCAATGCCTAGGTACCAATGCATAAAAGTAAACATACCCAGTCGTGAACATCTATCACATTACATCACCTGACCAATGTAAAAAATATGTCTTCTTCAATCAATTCAGTTACAAGAGCTTCTCGCCTCGCTCTACTCGCTCCAACACGATACTAATATATCTTACATCGGCATTTCTCCCTCCCCAAAAAGCCGTATTGCACACATGCAACGCGCGAAAACCAATCAACATGTTTTATCGGACCCGATGAAACGAATCATCAACTCCTCAACGGAGTAAGCCTTTGATCTTAAACGCCGTTCTCCGGATACCCAAAAAGAAAAATCCACGCCACGAAAGTCCGCGCCCGAACAATGGAAAAATAAAATAAGAATGCGCTGGTATAATAAGGAGTACAAGGGAATCGCTCAAAGGAACAAAGAAAGGAGACTATTTTGTACAATGAGTGAGTAATGTGTGGATGAGGTGTGCGTGTGAGTGAACAGCGACAAGACAATCATCTCTGTCTACTAAGTCTAGACTTAGCCTTACGCATAAAAGTATCCACATCTTCAGCAGGATTAAACATGAAATCCTTCTTCTCGACATACGGTGTCGTAGCAGCCGGAGTACTTGGCTGTGTCCTAGTTTTCCGAACGTCACTCTTGATCATGGATCTTGGCCAGTTGTCGCATGTACCATTCGTATCTGGCTGTGTAGCTTGGCCAGGTACGTCCGGATGCGTCTGTGCATGGCTCTGCGATCGAGGTAAGGATGGTATGCGCTGAGGAATGTTGTATTGCTGTGGTGGGTTCAGCCGGGCTACGCTTCTCCACCATCGGTCCTTGTCGTCGGGATCTACCTCGGATGTTAGGTCAATTTGAGAATTGAAATAGCATGGGTCGGAAGGTGAGGACTGGGGTATGGGATCACACTCTTGTGCTTGTTTTGGAGATGTGTCCGTCGAGCTCATGTCTGGTTCTGATTGTCGTCGTTTGCCGGGGTATCGCGACTCGCATTTTGACAGGTGTTCGTTTGAACTACTCGTATGTGCTTGCTTGCTGCTCCTTCGCGATGGAACATGCGGTGAAACCTCAGCTGATGGCTGGCGGCTTTGAGGCCTTATACTCGTGGTGGGAGTCTTGGCATAACTTGATGATGAGCGTGACTCGTTTGATACTCTCCTTATGCTAAGCTGGTCAGGATAATGAAGTGACCTAAGCCCTTCCGGTAATGGTGTTGGTGAACGTGGAGCTGTGGGTTCTGAGAGAGTGGGTGATATTTGAAGCGCGTCAAGCAATGGTTGCTCTGGAAGTTTCCTGTCTCGATATCGCTTTGGCATCTTCGGAGTACCCTTTCCCACCACCATCCTTTCTATGATTTGAGGTACCTGTTGCTGGAACACTTCCGGAATCTCTGGAACCTCTGGGACTGGGGTAGAGCTCTTTATCCTTAGCGCCTTCAAAGACGCTGCCGACATACGTTTAGCGAGATCTCGCGCTGAGCGCCTTCGCTCTTGACTTAAGTCGAGAAACTTCCTCGTGCGCTCCGATGGCGTGATAGAAGACACAGATTCTCTACTCGTCTTAACGTAGGGTGATTCTGACTGGCTGTAATAGTCAGAATCAAAGTGACTTGTAGAAGGCCTTGACTCATCAATGCTATACACCCGTGATGGACAGCGAGGGCTGCCATCAACGAGCGTACTGGCTCTAGAAGAATCATCCTCCAAGGCAGAAACCCGCTCCTTCATCTTCAGAACCTCTCCTACGAGCGCAGCCTTTTCCGTCTCCAATGCGATGATAGTATCGGCTGCTTCTTGAACAGCAAGCTCTTGGTCTTCCCAATGTGTGGAACATTCGACATTGATGGAGAGCATCTCCTCATTTGAAGTTCGCAATGTATCATTTTCGTCCCTTAGCTGCGCTACCTCTTCATCCATCTCTTGCAGCTTAAGCTTCAAGTGGTTGTTCTCCTCGTGTAGCTCATGGTTTTCATCTTTAAGCATGTCGACCTCTTCCACCTTCTCTCTGAGCTTGGTAACTTCATGTTGTAATTCGGAGTTGTTCTTTTTCAATAGTTCGACTCGCACGTTCGAGGTGATAAGGTTGTTTTTCAAGTGCTCAATTTCGTTGGTCAATTCGCGACTTGTCTTGTTGCGGGGCATTCCAACATCACTGGGTCTTCGTCGACGAATTGGTGACACAGGAGCTGTTTGCTCTTCCGACAGGGCGAATTCATCGAAGATGTCAGGCGATGTTCTCAGGGTCTTGGTGTCTAGGGGTTTTGAAGCAGATGATGGTGCGGCTCGCCTGTCGCGAGAGGATGGTGTAGTTGGCTGGTGCGCTCTTCGGGCTTGCAGTGCATTACGCAGGTATTCTGACTTGGGTGCAACTGAATAGGATCCAGTCCGTGTGTTAGGAGGCCATGTCTGGTCGGGTGTAGAGGGTCGATGTGGCTTGTTTCGCGCTAGATCGCGCGACGAGGGTGATGCTGACATGGCTGTCTAAAGAAGTGTAAAGAATTAAAGGCGTATTCTGCAGTGGGTAAAGGTATGAAGGTAAAATAAAACTTTATGGTAGGGGATTTATGTTTAACCCAAAGAAGGATTGAAAAGCCTGGCGTTATAAATGGTTGTGGTCTTATGCGTTCACAATGTGC
Organism: Phaeosphaeriaceae sp. PMI808; assembly: GCA_021365335.1. Lineage (NCBI taxonomy): Eukaryota > Fungi > Ascomycota > Dothideomycetes > Pleosporales > Phaeosphaeriaceae > Phaeosphaeriaceae sp. PMI808. The sequence continues at coordinate 626,297 of JAJTIZ010000006.1, forward strand.
CTCCTTCGCACAGTGACTGAGTATTGAGTTGGACAAGAAGGGTTTGTACGTGATGATTGGAAACTGGATGAGGCCTGCGCAATTCCTTAGAGAAGGTATAGGGAAATTCAGATGCTTGGGTCGATTGCAAACACTGGAGGGAAGTCGCTCGATAAAGGATCGTTCTTCGGTTCCATGTCTTGGGTGTTAAGATGAATGGAAGATCGTCGCTCTCTCGCTCTCTCTCTCTCTCTCTCTCACCTCACCCCTCTTTTTTTGCTGTTGTGTTAGTAATGGTGAAAGGTGGTGAGAAGGAAGGAAGCAGTGGTGGATGCAAGGACGTCACAATAGCAGTGCGGCGCGTGCTGACAGGCTCAGGCGCGTTTGGAAATGAAGATGCGACCAGGACATAAGACAACCGGTCACACTCCCGCGGCAGGGGAGAGAATGAATAGCGAACAGCCAGAATAGGTACGTAGCTGGGTAGAAAGGGATGAAGGAAATTGATCGGGCAGCAGCTCCGTCGTTCCTACCGCGTACCTAGGTACCTATAGTGCCACAGTGCCTACCTAGTTGCTCTGGGGCAAACATCCAACCGTCTTTCCTAATATGGCCTAGTTTCTTTTCACGGAAGAAGGGGGTCTTCCAACCCAACGGTTCCAAATGCACGCCTCTTCTCTGATTCGTCACCTTTTTCCTTTTTTCGTCAATCACAATGTGCACTGTGCATTTACCTGTCTTCTGCACGCCAAACCGTGCCTATCACGAAAAAAACCGTCCAGGGAGATGAGACAAGGCACATGAGGCACACGAGGGGGCTTGTTTTGTGTCACACCATAACATGTGCCTTCTTCTCCCTTTCCTTTCAAGGCGCGGCGCTCGTGTTGATGAGGAACCATGGCTGACCGCACTGCCTTGTCGTCTCGGCCCACCTTGCCTGGGCACTACTTACCTCCCGCCCCGCACGTCTCTGATGCGCCCGAGAACCAGTCTCTATTTTGTCCAAAATGACTAGCTGTCTAAAGTGGAGTCAGTTGCATCATCGGAGTTGCTACCGATGCTCATCAACAACCACGAATCATGATGCTTTTACTTAGAGTTACCTAAGAGAGTTTTTCACCACAGGAAGAAGAAATTATCTATTAGGCTGAGCATACCCGGCCAATAAATTCCTACAGTAGCTATCTCCTCCAATCATATTACTTCTTGTCAGGCCTGGGAACTTTCACCCCATCTTTTTTTAAACACCAAAATTATTGATTATAATCCTTCCTCCTCTTAGAGTTTGGAAAACTCTTTTCTCTGTTACTTCGGTCATGCTTTTGCCACGGAAAGAGTTTGTGTGCGCTTTTGTCCTTCTCATGCAGGGGTGAACAACAAAGCAATCATTTTCATGTACAAGCTATCGTTGTCGTGCATCGTGCATCGTGCATCGTGCATCATGCATCATGCATCAACGGTAACTTAATCCATCTCAACCCCCACTCCTGCTTGCCGCAACAGCCCTTCCCATTCGATCCGTAGCTTCTCCATCTCGTCCCAACACTTCGTTCCCAGCTGCAGGAACTTCTCGCGACTCTCCTTCGTGGCATCTTGCGCATATGGATCCCGACCCTTGCGTTTGTCCTCTCCCGACTTTCCTCCCCAACCCCAATCCCCCACCTCAGTGCGTTCAACACGTTCTTGCCCCCAAAAGTCAGTAGCGCTACCCCACTTGCCCACTCCTTCTTGCTCCTCCATGCTGTCCAGTGTACTTTGGTTCGCCAATGCCAGCCACACCATGGAAACTGCGCCTTTTTCAACAGTCACAGGGTGCCATTGGCTACCAAGCCAACGGGCGAGGAAGAATGAGGCGAACATGAGGTACTCGAGGATGAAGGGAAGAGTGACAATGGATGTACCGCAGATGCCAGGGTGCGAGACATAGATGCGCGGTTTGGTGGTCTTTGGTCCTGGTTGCAATTTGCCAAGATATTGGTTGACTGCCTCTGACGCAGGAGGCGAAGTCGAAGTGATGGCCATAACATCCGTCAACCGTTTGGAGGACTCATAAGGCACCTCTGATCCAATGCCCTGAAAATCATTGATGTCGAAGGCGAAGTTGTATGCCTCTAAACTGCTGACCCATATTATCCTACCCCTTGTCTTGTCGCTCTGGGGATGTCGTGCTAATAGCGGTGCAAGATAGTGCCCCAGAAGGTAATGGCCGAAAAAATTAGCACAGAAGACCTCCCCGAGTTGAGGCTCCTCAACTTCCTTGTCCGCTGGTATTTGTGGCCTCGCGAGCCAGGCAAGCCCGGAGATTTTGTATGTAGGATAGCTCAATGCCCTCTTCCATGTGGTAATAATCGACCAGATAGCAAGCGGCCAGTTGATGCCAGTCCACCCTCCTATGCCAGCATTACAAATGAGTACATCGAGTTTCGGAACGGTTTTTCGGAGCCGCTTGGAGAGCTTCTGTACTGATACTAATCTCAGTAAATCTAGCCGCTCCTGCCGAAAGTGTACGCGATGCCGTAACAGCGAGAAGATGCCAGGCAGTGTTTCTTCATGATTTTGACACACTCGATCCAAGTGTGCTTCTAGTTTCGCGATAGTTGCATCGCCCTTTCGTTGGTCGCGGGTCGTAACGATAAGGACGAGAGTTTCAGTTTGGGGACGCGTCAAAAGAAACTCGTCGATCATGCGAGCACCTATGCCTAACCCCAGGCCACTGAATAACTGTCAATCAAGTGCACCTGAACGTTGCTAAGATGTTTTATACCTGTTGGCGCCTGTTATGAGAACGTAAAAGCCATTTTCGGGCTGTGGAAGGTCTGCTGTCAAGGTCATGGTAAAATGAGGTGAGATGATGCAGCAAGCCTGGTGCTGATTTCCTGTTCCTGGTTACGCTGGAAAGGAGCCGCGATAAGCCAATCAGGAAGACTCGGTTCAATCTTTATTTGATTGGCTAGCATAGGATACATTTCTTCTCCAACTTCAACATCCAGCAACGCATTTTTGGGGTGAGGATGTCAGGCTACCGTGGGGTAGAACTTCTTATATAAATTGAAATCTCGTAGTGATTTGCGCGCGCTTTGTGTTTTTTTCTAGCATTCCTCGCTGCATTTGGTTTGGAAGAATTGAGTTGCTTCAAATTCCTTTAATTCGCTTCTCTGCGAGGCCGGTCGGCAATCGATGTGACGATTCTATATGTTGTATACTGCGGATCGGCGTTGATCAGACCCGCTGTATTCAAGTCGCTTTGGGCATGGACGCGCGGAAAACATGCCTAGTTCTTGTGTTAGTCAATTCTACAACTCCATTGATCGACGAATTTGGGAATCCCGCGGCGGCATACCTCAACGAGTTTGATGGAGGCTGAAATATCTGAGACTTCACATGATGCTAGGCACTGCTTTGGTCGCTCGTCTTGTCTTAGAGCTTCCCCTCCCCCCACTTAAAAGTAAACACCCACCCCTCACAAACGTCATACGGCACTCAAAAGCCGTTCGCCTTTGTCGTGTGCCTATTTGTCCCGAGCTGTCTCTTTCGTCTTACAATGATTGCATTGCAGTCTATTTCCCTACAGATTTATCAACTTTTCGCCCGTGCATAGCTATCTGATCCGCAGAAAATTCGGTGTATTGTATTGCGAGCGCATGTACAGTCGGAACGGCCTTCGGAACAACGTCATCAGATATCACGACCCACTACCACAGTAGGAGCGCATACGCACGAACCCAGGAAGCACACGGAAAAACTCCTGGGGTACAAAACAACTAGATACCTCTGCCTTCCTGGTTTGCAACGGCATCGTTCGAACATGGCGATCGAAAGGGCTTCGGCCCAAGGCCCAAATCCCCAGCCAATACCCAAAGAACAAGTCACCGATACCTCAGACCAAACGCAACTAGATGAAGAGAAATTGAAACAATTCTACATTGGATCGATCGATCAAGGAACTACAAGTACACGTTTCATCATTTTCGATGGCCTAGGCGAACCTGTCGCACAACATCAGATTGAGTTCAGTCAAAAGTACCCGCAATCAGGGTCAGTATCACTAGTTCAAGATAATAGCACGCTAGGCTCATTATATGCAGTTGGCATGAACATGACCCAAAGGAAATAATATCGACCGTAGAAAACTGCATTGAACGAGCAACGTCCATCTTCATCGATCAAGGTCACTCTGTATCTGATATCAAGGCTGTGGGAATTACCAATCAGCGTGAAACGACTGTTGTATGGGACGTCCATACCGGTGAACCGCTTTATAATGCTATTGCCTGGCCAGATACCAGAACTAAGGGCTTAGTACGAGAACTCAAGCACAAAAAGGGTGCTGATAAACTACAAGAATTATGTGGACTCCCATTATCAACATACCCATCCTCGGTGAAGCTTCTGTGGCTTATCAACCACGAAGAAGAAGTGAAAAAGGCTTACGAAGAAAATCGCCTTGCTTTCGGTACCATCGATACCTGGATTTTGTACAACCTTAACGGCGGAAAGGAGAAAGATATCCATGTGACAGATGCCACCAATGCGTCTAGAACTATGTTCATGAACCTACATACTGTTCAGTATGACGACCAACTTCTAAGTTTCTTCGGGCTTGATCAAAAGAAGTTGAACCTCCCCAAGATCGTTCCTTCCTCGTCACCAGACGCTTTCGGCGTCATTCAGAAAGGAGAATTAAAGGGGATACCCATTGCGGGTTGCTTAGGAGACCAGTCTGCTGCTCTCGTCGGGCAGCAAGGTTTTACGCCAGGCGCTGCGAAAAATACGTATGGCACGGGGTGCTTTTTACTTTACAACGTCGGCGAGAAACCTGTGATATCAAAACATGGCTTACTTGCTACCATTGCATATGACTTCGGTGGGAAGCGCAAACCAGTGTATGCGCTCGAGGGCAGTATTGCTGTCGCAGGAAGTGGCGTAAAATTCCTAATGAACAACATGGGATTTATAACACACTCACATAAGATCAGTGATCTCGCAGCAAGTGTAGAGGACAATGGTGGATGCGTCTTTGTCACCGCTTTCTCTGGCTTGTTCGCTCCGTACTGGATTGATGATGCCAAAGGTACTATATTTGGCATCACACAATTTACGGAGCGCGGCCATATTGCGAGGGCAACGCTTGAGGCGACTTGTTTCCAGACAAAAGCTATACTCGATGCAATGGAACTTGACAGTGGCCACAAACTCAACATGCTTGCGGTTGATGGTGGCATGTCAAATTCCAATTTATGCATGCAGGTAAGTAAAACCTTTCCTAACCTTTTTCACTTTTAGATATCCCCCCGACTCACGCGAATTACGCAGACTCAAGCGAACATAATTGGAATTCCGGTCGATAGGCCAGCTATGCGTGAGACTACAGCGCTCGGTGCAGCAATCGCAGCCGGCTTTGCCGTCGGTGTGTGGAAAGAGTTTGATGAGCTGAAAGAAATCAACCAAAAAGATCGAATGATATTTGAACCTAACATTAGCAAGGACGAAGGTGAGAAAATGTTCAAGAAGTGGGGCAGAGCGGTTGAAATGTGTAGGGGCTGGATCGATGCGGACGAACAGAATGGTGAATTCATTTCCTGAATCTCATGTACCGGCATAGTGCAGGCATTTCAGTTTCCGTAAATAACCGCCTGCATATTTTCTTTTGACGTGGACAAGGGCCTAAAGACGAATATAATACACCCGGAAGGCGGTGCTCTCATGCTATTGGAGGGTAGTCAAATATCCCCAACGTTTTCGACGGCCCGAATGCAGCTTGCTCTTTGATGTTTACCGAAACACTCCCTTTTTCAAACCCTGTACCTTCATGTGATTTGACGATGCAGATACCCATAGAGTTGCTCCTGAACCCTTGTAGCTCGATTGGCCACTGCGCGAGATGTGGGGCCATCTGACTGCCTCACAATTGGATCATTCGGTATGTATGTCTCTCAAAATTGTGATACCAAAAGTCGATATCCATGTTATACCTTCAGCCTGAATATTACCGTCCGCTTAGCGAACATCTGACCGCAGAGTTTCCTCGTGGCTTCGTCGGGCCGGGGCACTAGTATTTTTTCTGTCTGCCCTGTTGGTGTAAGCCTCAACAGTATCCTCACATGCGTGCGAGGGGGGTGATTAGGTTGCCCGACTGTTTTTCTTCATTAACATAGAGGGGTGTCGTTACCGATGGGCAACCTAGTTTACCTACTCGTTGGAAAGCAACCCTTGCCCTTCTTATCTGTTAGCCCGGCAGAGTAGTAGTAGCGCAGAGCCGTACGAAGGTGTGTGGTCTTCACTCACCATTGGACCGGCTGTGGTAAACCTCGCCTCGACACAACGGATGGCGGCTTAGCAATAATAGAATTGTACCTGGTATCAAACACCAAGGGTTCTACGGAAGTGGTCGGCGTCCCTTTTGCGAGATCCTTACCTTCTACTAACATATTGCAGGGCGCAATAAGAGGTAAATACCTCATCAGAGTCATCGAAACTGGGTGTTAATGATGATGATCAAAAGTGAGGTTTTCCCAGGGGTTGAGCCCAGAGTTTTTGATCCCTGCTGGTCTTTAGGCGAATTCTGTAACTGGCCTAGAGAAGCACATACGGCATGTAATGCGTGTAGATTCGCTCTATGGCGTTCTCAACCACTGCAATCGTACCCGATAGGCAGCTTCACTTGGAGCGACATGCTTTTGGTGTGTATCCCAATTCCTTTCAACTATTATTCACGGCATTCTTGCATGCTTGTCACACCGACCGCAGGATCATCTGTGTCATCTTGATACCAAGAGGCTGGTACGACGATGGATGTGTATGCATGTTATCACTTTTTTCTTGGCCATGGTTGTGGCGTCAGATACCTTACGTACTTACGTAGTACTTATCCATTGATGCAGCATGCCGCCTAGATGACGCCGATTGATGGAATGGGTTCAAGTTCAAGTTCAAACGTTAGCGCCCATGATCCATTGCCGAATACGAAAGTAGGTTGAAGTGTGATGAGGATAAGGTTGTAGTATGGTGGTCATACCATCATTTTTAGAAAAACTAAGTCTTTGTGGTAGCGGCGTATATTTACCGAATAGCCATTTAGAATTTTCAAGAATATACGCAGTGAGGGGGTTTCATTAGTTAGCTAGGTCCTAGGTGGTCTAGGGATAAGTTCCGGGTGCTGGCTTTGGACCGAAATCTTCAGCCCGCCAATACCAACCCTACCTACCCTCAGCCACATACGGATGTCATGTCGTGCAGCCGTGCTCAGCAAATGAAAGTAGCATGTACGATTGCGCAACATCTTTACTTGCGGGTCTATCTTCGGGGAAGCGCGTTCTGCGCCGTGTGAAACAAACCTTGATGGGCAATTTGAGTAGAGAGAAGTTCAGAACCCAAAATGGCCGAAAAGAGACCATACGAGGAGAGGAGAAGTGGAGTACGCCATGAATGACGCGCCAGGCAATACTTTGGGTTCAGCAAAAAGCACAAATTCGAAATTCGATGGCATTAAGTGACGTCGCAAAGGCATGGCCGATCATGCAGCCTACGCCATAGTATGGAAAGGGCCCCCCGCATTGAAGAGGCTTGGTAGCTGCATCCGTGGGCAAGGATATCCAACGGTGCAGCAACCCCACGCCGCGTAATTCATCGCAATATATTCATCGTAGGATCGTGGTCGCAGATCAAGCTGCGTCGTGTACTCTGGTAACTTTGGTTCTAGTGCATACCCACACACGAGGTAGCTAGGTCTGAGGGTTTCAACGGTCCCCTGACCTTGCACGTATCAAGAACCGCAAAGTCACACCGTCTGGCTTACTAGGCACTGAGTTTGAATTTCTTACAAGCACAACCTCCTTATTGAACATACCCTGGGGGTTCTACTCAGATGGCCCGGTCACATATCCGTAGGTTACCGAATGCAGATTACTCTAAACAACCCGCCACTAGAGTCCAAGTGCTCGGCCACTCTCAGACGTCCGGCTCCACTGGTAGATCAGAGCATGGCGGTAGATGCATGTCAACTGCACCGAGTCCCATCCACATGGTCTAGCTCCACACTACTCTTTCCGGGTACCTGAGCTCGCACCCGTCTCGAGCTGCTTCTGCGTCTGCAGACTTATATCTTGGACACAGTCCGTTACGCTACTCGATGTAGACCTGTACCTTTCCCAGAGCCAACTGCCACTAGCCAATCTTCTCGCTATTCATTACTGTCTTCATTAGTTGATCGTTTTCAATTGGTCCTCTTCCACACAGACAAATATGTGTGACTATACTCAGATTCAGTACAAATGTTCTCACCTCCGTTATGTAGTGCGGGCTTGGTGCACCAAGTATCAAGAGACTCATAAGAGATGTCCTGCGAATGTGGTGGCAATGTAATTAGAGTCTTTTTTTGTTCATATTGATACGTTGTGCTGACATCATCCACAGAGAGTATCGCCTCGATGAGAACTGCGGTATGTCTCCAAAGCCCCCACCTTACCTTATCTTCAAGTATTCTGATCCCGACAAGGTGATTGTAAAGGGACTCGAAGTAAAGCACATATTCGGTAGCGGTCAGCTTTGGCGTCGGCATGTTTGTTCATATTCCAGTTATCTCCTGGCAAGGCGTATACGGCACAGCAAGATTCTGCACAATACCCATTTGGAATTTTACGACCTCTTCTACGTATTGCAAAAGTTAAATGTAGCACGAATTATTCTATGATCACAGTTTCGGAGTTTCTGTCTTACTACACTACTCCAGCATTGAGCCGAGATTGCGACGGAGCACACCCACCGGGCTTCTAACATCAGTGGTAATTGGACAGCAGGATCAGGAGACACCTCTCACTAGTACACCTTTACGACACGGAAGGAAGTAGAATTTTCAAAATACCGGAATTGAGCCAGGAAGCAGCCGCATAAGATAAAGGTCGCCCATTAATCGCCATCAACTAGGCTGGGATGTTCTCTTGTCGCCATGTCAGGTATCACAAGAGCCTTGGTTGCACAAAACCATACGGTTTACCCGTCGGTGAGGACTCCGGCATGACGAATGCCTTGAGCATAAGGGATAGTTCCCGCAAAATTGGCTCAATATTACTCGCGTCAAACACAACAACCGTCCTAAATTATAAATGTTTCCCTTACGGCGTCCCTCCAGTCGGACCACTCAGTCCGTCCACTCAATCCGACATTTTCCCAAGCAGCAAAAACAGAAGCGAGGAAGCACGTGGACAAAAATAAAATCCGCACAGCAGAGATTACTGTTTCGCAATCGTAACACACCCATCCCGATCCCAGGCGCCCAAGGTATTTTTTGGCCTGACCCAGCTCAGAGCTCATGCGCATCAACAGTTTTGGAAAGGCTTGGGTCTCTAATAATTGTGGGTAAGCGAACACTGGTTTTCTCAATAAAAGGGCCTAAACAGATGGCCAATGAGAGAATTGGACCAAAACTAGTTTCCAAGATTATCGTCGTATTGGTACTTACCTGCTGACTCGTTGAGGAAGCAAAATAAATAACAATGACAATTTCCTTCTTCAATTCATACCTGCGATTTGTGAGCTTGGCTTTCACTAAAAGGACCGTTCCGCCATTGAGCCCAATCCTTTGGCTGCGCGTATGCAAAATGCCGTCTCGTATCTGGGCAGAGTACGTGCGGAAGGCCGGTGTTCCCGATGTTGCCCTTATGGGGCCAATGCGGAGCTTTCCCAAGTAAATAAAACCATTCGTATAGGTCTCTATGCACTTGCCCATGCGAAGTGTCTCGAACCCCATATGATGTCAGCAAAACATAAGAACACAACGGGAGTGAGAAAGCACGGAGCACCGCTAAGACCCCGGTCTGCGTCTTTGGTTCTCTACAATGCTGGGGAATCCTGTGGCTTCCACGTGGCTTTCATTTTATTAATGCTTGTGGTCGCTTAATAAAACGACTATTATTTGCATTGTTGTTATCAGATCGGCGATAAATCAGAGCGGCAAGCGAGGCAGGCAAAACATCGATATTTGCGCACCACGGCTCGCAAGTTGATATCACCCCAAAGATTGAAGGAAGACGGTACATCAATTGACTTTTGCCATTGAAGATCGCATTTAAACTTGAAAAGCTTTGTTTTCATCGCCGTGGGCGTCAGGGCGTTAAGATCACCGTGGGATATGTAGTCGCCTCGAAAGTTACTTGATCGCCAGGAGAGGTTCTTTTGGCTGGGCGTCTTGACTCCAGAGTTTTGATTGAATCCTTCAACAAAACTTGAATTATGTTCAACCAATACAGAGTTGATGATACGAAGTCTGAAGGACGCCTCAGGCACGCCCTGCATAAATAAAAAACTCGTTTGAGGAATTCTTTGCGGAATGGAATTGATTGCGGATAGGTGCGATAGGCTACGGTGCTGCCTTGTGAACAGGGGAGGTCATTGGCGATTCGGTTGGATGACGAACGCGCAGGGTGCTAATGCACTCAGCCCAACCGTACAGGTGGCTTCCCTGCGAGGGAGGGTCAAGCCACCACCAAGCCATGATCAAGCCATGATCGCGTGGATATATTCTCGGTACTACTATGTCAAGAGCCAAAAGTACCCTGACCTTGCGGAAGTATGTATTAGTGGATGATCCTACCTTAAAGAACCTCCAAGGCATGATGATGATACCTGAGACCCCGGCAATCCTCGTTATGGACGCAGCGCGGCACGCTCGTCTAGATTTCTTGCTTGTGGTTTATCTCCTAGCAAAACTCTACCGCTGGTGCGTTGTTTAGTCTGGCGCTGTTAAAAAGTCCGAGTGGTAGCGTGCTGCAAGACAAGTTGTCACGCGTGTTTAATCCCAACCCCAAGTATGCGATGAAACACAGCTACCACACCTGCCTGACCCCATCCACTTGTTTTGTCCTGTGATCCCTGGGATATGCATCTCTGGGCAACAAATAATCGAGGCGCTACCTATGTCGGCAGTTTTTCAAGTTTGCCTCGGTCACTTCCATCTACCGGTAGCTTGTTGTGGCACTTCCACCTCTAACACGCGGCGTCTTACTTACTTACTATCCAAGACATTATTTGAGTAATTACTTCATATACATCTTGCACGCTGGGCACAATGATTTGAAAAAGACAGTCTTTGTTTCATGCGCGGATGCCTGAGGATTTCCTTTCTGGCTATCCGGCTCGGGCCGAAGCTGTCAAAAGGAATGTACCACTCATAGCACCACCCGATTGTCCTCTGCAGGTAATAAAATTTGGAATCCGCCTGAGGGCCAGGTTGATCCAACCAACAACCTCCAGGGCTGCCACTCGTCTCGGTTCACGGGCTCGTACGAAGCCAAACTTTACAAAAAAAAATATCATGCAAACTTTATGATTCATTCAAACAACAACTACACATGTTACATTCTCAACTGGACTTTGAAAAAAAGTAGAAGGGTTGCTAACTCGTATTTTGCTGGTCTAAGACCAGTCACTAGGCCCTGGTCGACTAAGCGATGCCACGAATCGTCCGTGTCTCATTATAAGTGTCTCACCCTCCGTCTTCTCCGATCTTCGAGACCTAATTTATGGCTGTAAAATCGGGTTGTATCACTTTAGCGACCATTTCCGTTGATCCGCGACGCCAACGGAGCTGTCTCCGGTCACTACCAGGAATTCTAAGTGCATTAAGGGCCTAAGGCGCTCGATTAGGGTACCATCGGTTCCGCCGCGACGCAGATTGAACACAGATGTGATGTGCATATTTGGCGCGCAGGGTGCATAGTTCGAAGTTTAAGACCATCGTATATCCTATCAACGCTGCCTATCGGTAGGATTATGGCGAAACCTTTGTCAGGCGCGGCACGCATAAGAATGCCGAGGAAAAGTAATCTTGCTCTCCGCATTCGCAAGCTCTGCTCACAACATGTTTAGTACGATCTACGGCCCTTTTCTTGTTTCATCGTACAACAATGTACCAGTGGCTCTTGGATTGGCGCGGCGATCAACGGTTCGAGGCCATGTCATGCCATCAACTACGGCCCGACAAGATGAACTACACAGTTTCAACACCCAAGCCCCGAATATTACAATAACACCGCCGGCATTAGTTGGAATATTCGTTCTAGACAGGTCAATTACCAAGGACAAACTTCAAGTGTCTACCGTCGAGCATGGAACGCGGATGTGGGAAGACTAGCATCTTCAACCCAAACTACAAGGGACCTACTTGAAGTGACAGGCGGCCATTTGAAGGCTCAGCTCGGCCTTCAGAAAGTCGCCGAGCTGTCAGATTATGATCCTGACGGCAATTGCGCGATGAAGGTGGTCCTCTATGCGACTGCTTGACAGAAGGAATGGATTGCTCTGATAGTTTTACCTCAGATGACAGTAACCACCTTCTAACCCGCTACAAAACATGACACTAAGGAGGGACGGAAACATCAGTGACATTCAAATCAGGCCAGTTGCCAGTATTGCCATGATGAAATGGTGTCAATGAAAATTTGTAACCTCTCAAAATCTTATTATTAATCAGGCTGAAATCTAAGGAGGCCCAAATCACTCAGTTACATCGAGATTACAAATATTGGATTCAAGTCGCCGAATGATACTTGAAATGGACACCAGGGTACTCAAATCGAATTGAAACCTTGGAATGATGATACACAGTAGTAACAGCGTCAACATACATTCTTGCTGTAGAACTTTAAACCATCGTCTTCATGATCAATACGTTGATTGCTCCATATAGGATCTATGAAGGAAGCAAGGACGTTGTCGAGCTAACCTTGGAAGTCACAATCGCCCTAATAAGTTTTAAGATATCTTGCCAACCCTTCCACGTACGATTATTCTCCCACTTGTGTTACATTAACTTGTAATATCTCAATTTTCCGTATCAAGGAAGTATACAAATCATGTTCAAATAATATGTACCCGCGTTAGTCGCGTTATTCTCTACCGTGAAACACTATTGCATCTCCATTAGGGATGTCTGAAGGAACAATCTGAAGTCGTAAACGGAGAGCTCCGCACTGGATCAGACCACAATTCCCAAGACATCTGATAAAATGTGTCATACTAATTCGTGGTCGAGAAGAAAAGTGAGGCGTAGAGGAACCTTCAAATAGACCAGTTACATGGTTATTGTATCCAATCGGACTATCTTAAAAGCACATTACCCATGACGCATAATAGTAAGCATTTTCAAGGTATTGGGAACGTGAGTTTCCCACAGTCTTTCTAGGTAGAAGTGTGAAACTTGCTTCTATTTATCTAGACTCGGGTTGCCCTTGTCGAGCGTCTCACATCTCACAGGGAACCGTAGTTTTAGATTGTCTTTCCCCACAGTACCACACCATCGTGCAACATGGCCTGATAGATCTCGGATGAATCTAAGCCCTTGTTTGGCGTTGAAGACGTGGTTTTGGAAAACTGCATTAGTGACTCTTGAATCAGTCAAGGGAAATTATTAATAGACTACGATCGCATCGTATGTAGTCATGAGGTTGGCTTTCACGACTTGGGATTTTTGTAGGCTTCAATAAGAACATTAGAGAAATGGAAGCTAATAAGACTACCAGTTTCGGGGGTTTAGTTCACAACTGAAAGTGAATCATCAATGACGGATGCATTCTGATTCATGTTGTAGATATTAACGCTAGAAAAACAAGACCAGGCTACAGACTAGAACGCCTATGCTACTATTCAAACCCAAGATAATACATTACAATAACACTTGTACACCTCTCTATCTTGACTTATCAGCCTTTAGTTCACCAGAACGATTGTCACTAACAGCCGCATTCTTCTTCTTTTCTTTCTTTACGCGCGCTTCCTCATCATGTGAGAGTCTTTCCTCAGATCCTTCCTTGAAATTCTTCGCGCGGGTCACTGAGCCAGGGATGTGATCGGGAAGCTCACTACGCCCAATGAGTGTGAGGATAATTGAGGCACCGACGATGAAGGTGAGAATGAATCGATATGTTCTGTACCATTCGGGCGTCCAGCCCTTTATAGTTGCTCGGGCATCGACGTAATACAGTGCGACAAATCCCATGAACTGGGTAATTAATGCGGCTTCAATGGGCATCATGATTGTGCTCCATGCTACTGCCGGTGCGACTACTCCGATAGCATAACGCTTGTATCCTTGGTATCCACCGTATCTAATAAATATTAGCCAGTTTTCTGCATATATATTGTCTTCCAAATGAGACGTACCCAGCCCACTCGAGGCCCCAGTGAATCGCACCAAGGAAGGAAAGAATCGAGGCACCGTATCCGATTTGTAGTGGCTCAATGAGATGGAGTAGCTGTGTGGCATTCTTTTCATCCAGTAGGTAACCATAGCCTGCTGTAGAGTGGTTTACTTCCCATGAACAGAAGACTGTTGTCATCGATGTCGCAAGATACGGAATTGTACCTGCCAATCCCATATAATATGCTTCTCGGGGTACTTCACTCAGTCTGAATGTCTCTTTGACTGTGTTCTGTACCATGTTAACTGCCTATAATTTTCAAAATATCGTCGTGAGTAATCACATACTACGTCATGCATCATTCCAGCCATCATATCTACTTCTTTTTGAGCATTGGCTTGTTGTATCTCGCCGGACAGAATATTGGTTGTAGATGTGGCAGATACCGTTTCAGGCGTGGGTTTGAGCTTCTCGTGCGCATATCGGTTTTCCGCTTGCTGCTGCTTCTCTGTGATACTCCGGCGCATAATAGCAGTTTCAATGGGCTTCATTGGAATCAATTGTGATAATCCTGGTCTCTTGGATGCAAGTGATCCAAATTGAGTGACCCATTGCGTTGTAGGAGCGGTGAAGCGGAGGCTAGATGTTGGACATGTAGTTGATGCCCCTATGGATCGTAGCGCAAGACGCGAAGCTCCTGTTCGCAACATTGTGTGGTTTAGGATGGCGAGGAAACAAGACAGTCACACCAAATTCATGCAAGGAATCCTCGGTAGAAAGAAGGATTCGGGTACAATAGAAAGCGAGGAGGTGTCAACGAAGAGGTGGTATATTCTCAGATGGTGATTCCTAATGTTGTCCACAAAGCTCCCCGCAACAAGCTGAAGGTTGCCTGACGTCACTAGTTCGTACATACATCTCGGCGGTACCTCGGCCAGTTCTCCATCATCTGTAAAATGTGTGACAATCGGTGCGTGTGGCTATCCACAGGGAAATGATATTGATAAATATTCCGAAGCAGAGTGACGTCTTAGGGCTTCACGTATATGTATATGAAGCGTGCGAATCTGATGTGCGGTTCGCCCGCAATCGCGACAGAGCTTGAGTTGTCCTCAGTCTATTATCTTGAATGAATGTGATAGGTTACCTAGGCTATAAAACAATATGAAAACTACAGGTGTTGCTGTCCTTAGTCAAGGCACGTACATGACCACCTAATTGTTTGTTGAACTTTTTGTGTTTTCCTGCATAAGCAAGGGGTAGGAGATGCAGGTGAAAGATTTTCCAGAACAAAGGGGTGTGCGTTTGCCTGCTTGGGAATGCTAGCAGTTGACTCACTAGGCTGATTTATGGTGCTGATGGTGATGCAAGAGAAGGACGAACGAACATTGGTGACATGCTTGCAGAATCTGCCTAGGCCAGTGTGTAAGTGATATGTGACTGTTCGCCATGTTTGCGAGATACGTTCTCTAGACTTGAACATGGCTTGCATGACAGACAGTTCAGGGTCATTCTGGAAGTTACACGAAGCTGCTGGTTGCCACACGATGGCGGGGTTGCTCGCTTAGCTGCCTGTTTCTGGTCGTTGGTGGGGTGCGCCATCCGTCATAGGCAGCGTGGAAAAGCGGCGAAGAAAATGAGAAAAGTTGAATTACGGGCAACAGAGGGTAAAGGTGGGCAAATGCCTAGCAATCATTCGGTGCGAGTGGCTAGGAGCAAGCATTTTCCATTTTTTGCCTCCAGTCAGCCTAACAGGCAGCTGTCCAGTGGGTCCTCGCATGTTCGGGGAGGCTGTAGAAGTTTCTGGTTGGGCCAAAGCGTCCATAGAAACCTTTGGAATCTCTTCGAACAACGACCATGCCCACCAGAATAAAAGCTCAACACCCGCCTCCATTGCAGCCTCTTTCTACACACACACAACTTCTACTACAAAGCCTCACCCACATCTAAGTCTTCAGACTTGTGAGCACCTTCAGCCATTTCTCTATTTTCGTGATACCCCACTACACATCCATACATACACATACACACCATGGCTAGCTCAGGCCCAGCGATCGGTATCGATCTCGGTACCACCTACAGCTGTGTAGGTATCTTCAGAGATGACCGCATCGAAATCATCGCCAACGACCAGGGTAACCGTACCACCCCGTCGTTTGTTGCCTTCACCGATACCGAGCGTCTCATCGGAGATTCAGCGAAGAACCAGGTCGCCATGAACCCCGTCAACACAGTCTTCGACGCCAAGCGCCTCATTGGTCGCAAGTTCGCCGATGCTGAGGTCCAGGCTGATATGAAGCACTTTCCCTTCAAGATCATCGACAAGCAGGGCAAGCCTGTCATCTCAGTCGAGTTCAAGGGCGAGGAGAAGACTTTCACACCTGAGGAGATCTCATCTATGGTCCTTACCAAGATGAGGGAAACTGCTGAGTCATATCTCGGCGGCACCGTTAACAACGCTGTCGTCACTGTCCCAGCCTACTTCAACGACTCGCAGCGTCAAGCTACCAAGGATGCTGGTCTCATTGCCGGCCTTAATGTTCTCCGTATCATCAACGAGCCCACCGCTGCCGCTATCGCTTACGGTCTTGACAAGAAGACCCAAGGCGAGCGCAATGTCCTCATCTTCGACTTGGGCGGTGGTACCTTCGATGTGTCTCTTCTCACTATCGAGGAGGGTATCTTCGAGGTCAAGTCTACTGCTGGAGACACTCACTTGGGTGGCGAGGACTTCGACAATCGTCTCGTCAATCATTTCACCTCTGAGTTCAAGCGCAAGCACAAGAAGGACCTCACTACCAACGCTCGTGCCCTGCGACGTCTCCGAACTGCTTGCGAGCGTGCCAAGCGTACTCTATCCTCATCCGCCCAAACCTCCATCGAGATCGACTCCCTCTACGAGGGTATTGACTTCTACACATCGATCACCCGTGCTCGCTTCGAGGAGCTATGTCAGGATCTTTTCCGCTCCACCATGGAGCCAGTCGAGCGTGTCCTCCGTGATGCCAAGATTGACAAGTCCTCTGTTCACGAGATCGTCTTGGTTGGCGGTTCCACTCGTATCCCCAAGGTCCAGAAGATGGTTTCTGACTTTTTCAACGGAAAGGAGCCCAACAAGTCTATCAACCCCGACGAGGCTGTTGCCTACGGTGCCGCTGTCCAGGCCGCTATCTTGTCTGGTGACACATCATCCAAGTCCACCAGTGAGATCTTGCTTCTCGACGTCGCGCCGCTCTCTATTGGTATCGAGACCGCTGGCGGTGTCATGACTGCCCTCATCAAGCGTAACACCACTATCCCCACTAAGAAGTCAGAGGTCTTCTCTACCTTCAGCGACAACCAGCCTGGTGTGCTCATCCAGGTCTACGAGGGTGAGCGTGCCCGCACCAAGGACAACAACTTGCTTGGCAAGTTCGAGCTTACTGGTATCCCTCCTGCCCCCCGCGGTGTTCCTCAAATTGAGGTCACCTTCGATGTTGATGCCAACGGTATCATCAACGTAACTGCTCTTGAGAAAGGCACTGGCAAGACCAACAAGATTGTCATCACCAATGACAAGGGCCGCTTATCCAAGGAGGAGATCGAGCGTATGTTGGCTGAGGCTGAGAAGTACAAGGCTGAGGATGAGGCGGAGGCTGCCCGTATCGCCGCCAAGAACGCTCTTGAGTCTTACGCATACTCGCTCCGTAACACCATGAGCGATTCCAAGGTTGACGAGAAGCTTGATGCTGGCGACAAGGAGAAGCTCAAGGCCGAGATCGACAAGACCGTTGCTTGGTTGGACGACAACCAGACCGCCACCAAGGACGAGTACGAGGCGCAACAGAAGGAGCTCGAGGGCGTTGCCAACCCCATCATGATGAAGTTCTACGGCGCTGGCGGCGAGGGCGGCATGCCAGGTGGTATGCCCGGAGGCGCACCAGGTGGCGCTCCCGGAGGCGCTCATCACGATGATGGTCCCACCGTTGAGGAGGTTGACTAAGCGTCTCGCCTCCGCAACCTGCCTTTCTTTCGTCTTCATATCCCAGCATAGACTTCTTTCCTGGGCGGTAGTTCATCGGAGTTATTGGCTAATTGCCATGGGTTGATTTTGAATGCATCGAATGAGTAACGATCACAATGATTGGGGTAAAAGTTTGATGGGGAGTCACATGTACTCTCGTAATAGGACATATATCCTCTGTAGTGAAACAATTGAGAAGATAGTTCAATTTTCGTGTCTTATGCTTTTATGTGATGTCTTACACTAACTTGTGATGAAATAGACATAGCTTATTGGCTCACTTTTCAGAATCATCGACTACATGAAGCTGTCCTTCCCTTGTTGCCACCCTGTGTTTTTGTTGCTTTCCTGACATGCGATTCACTATTGTGGTGTTTGAATATAGGAAAGGAAGGCGATGTGAAAGGCTATAGAGTGTCGTGAACCTCCATACATCTACATGGCATATGCAAAAAGCACGAAATATGAACAGGCTCTCATGCTAAAAGTCTGGCCCGGACTGCATAACTGGACATATTGATGACCATAGCATTGTGGATATATTCCAACTCTTCATAATGTATTTTCAACAATATCTTACACATCGAAGCCACAGCAATTAATCAGGACTCATTCCCCTTCTCTGACACGCCAAACGCCCCCACAACCTCCTCGCCCGGTCCTCTTGCCCTCCAAACATCCTCACTACTCGGGCCGCTCTTCACCTTTTGTTCTTTATCCCTATATCTATCCTGGACCATGCGCTCCTTGGTTTCGCGCGGATTATAGCTGTTCTTGACTCTCATGCAAAACCAAAAATCGTTCCAGTGCTCGTTACATGATCGCAATTGGCCGTAGCGGTATAGATCATTGAAGTGACCGCCCAGTGAGGAGCAGTAGAAGGCTGAGTCGAAGGCGGCACGGCAGGACATTGTGCGTGGCAGGTTGGGATCTAAGGGTTCGTCGGCTGGGTTTGAGGATGTGGTAGGGGCGCCAGAGGTAGAGGATTGGGAAGTAGCTGATGTGGAGAAGGATAGTGGGGCGAGATGGGGGTGAGCGGCGTAGAAGTCGGGGTCATGGTGTTCAGCTTCTGGTGGTGGTGGTGGTGAAATTGATTGCGAGTTTGGAGGGGATATTGATTTTGGGGATGGCATTTGCGGCTGTGATTGTGGTTGGGCTTGGGATTTGGCGCCTGCGCTTGCACTTGCACCTGAAAATGGCCACCAGCTCATTGTGGGGTTAATGGGGTTTGTGTGTGTGTGTTGAGCGTGAAATATGTTGCAGCACGTTGATCGACGCAGTCAATCAAAAGAAAACGAACATGGAGGTGCAATTTCTAGCGAATCATTGGTGAGATGGCCCGCCCCATTCAACTAACGAATCATCTTCAGGCACGGTGACGAGTCAATCCTACGTCATGCACATGTTCTCTCTTGGTAACGCTTGTAGCTGCCTTGCGATGATCACTGCATCTCCAACTCGAACAGTAGATGCGTCTTGTGTAGGTTGCCGATTGGAATTATTTTTCTCTTCGCTACTCTCCTTGCCATCATCTTGTACGGATCCTCGGTTACATTTGAACTGCGGCACTGAGCACAGAACCTCACGACTCAATCCAGTATTTGCATCCCCCCGCCTTCTGTTTACAGATTACGATACCCAAAAGCGCACCCTTAATTTGCGACTGCAACTATTCTCTATGACTTCTCGAAGCCCTACCACGTAACGACCTTTCTCTTTAACACCACCACACCTACCAACTAATCTGTCCACACGGCTGGTTGCCTAACGGTCGCCTACCGCCACCATGCTCGAAGGACTCGTATCAAACCTCCTCAATCGGTTCTTGGGCATGTATGTCCAGAACTTCGATCCTAAACAACTTAATGTCGGCATTTGGTCTGGTGACGTCAAGTTACGCGATCTCGAACTGCGCCGTGAAGCTCTCGACCAGCTTCGCTTGCCGCTAAATGTTATAGAAGGACACTTGGGCTCTCTCACACTATCAATACCGTGGTCAAATCTGCGAGGGAAGCCACTCAAGATCAACATCGAGGATGTTTTCCTACTGGCAGCACCCAAGGAGGACGCTGACTACGATGCTGACGAGGAGGACCGACGAGCACACGCTGTCAAAATGGAAAAGCTTGATAGCGCAGAGCTACTCAAGGAGCGAAACACAGAAGGCATGAGCGCTGAGGAGCAACAGAAGAATCAGAGCTTTACTGCGAGCTTGATCACTGCCATAGTAGACAATGTCCAAGTCACGGTAAAAAATATACACATACGATACGAGGATTCGATATCAGACCCTGGGCATCCTTTTGCCCTCGGTATCACGCTCGCCGACTTCAGCGCCGTCAGCACAGATGAGAATTGGAAACCTACCTTCATCCAGGGCACTGCGTCCTCGACACACAAGTTGGCAACCTTAGGGTCGCTGGCCATATACTGGGACACAGACGCGAAACTCATTGGAACAGGCAAGGGCAATGATACCAAGGATGAACAGCATATCGACCATGAAGAATTCATTGAGAGGCTCAAGGGCATGATTGTTAGGGGCGATAATCCAGACTTGGGTGATCATCAATTTATTCTGAAGCCTATCAGCGGTCGTGCCGGGTTGGAGATGGACAAGACAGGCAAGATTGGGCGACCGAAGATGAAGGCTCGACTTCTCTTTGACGAACTAGGTTTTATCATCGATGAAGATCAATATCGAGATGCGCTCATGCTTGTCGACCTATTCCACTATTTCATTCGGCACCAGGAGTATAAGAAATTGCAGCCTAAGTCAAGGCCCAAAGAAGATCCTGCTGGATGGCTTAAATTTGCGGGAAAAGCAGTACTTGATAAAATTCATGACAGGAATCGAAAGTGGAGCTGGGAGTACTTCAAAGAACGTCGCGACGATCGATTGCGGTACATTGAACTTTTCAAGAAGAAAAAACGCGAGGAAAAATTGACACCTGATGAAGCAAAGGATCTGGATCAACTTGAAAGAAAACTTACGTACGAGGATCTTCGCTTCTGGCGGTCTTTGGCGCGAAACGAGCTGCGCAAGGAAAACGTCGGGGTCAAGAAGCCACCACCCAAACAGACCTGGACTTCATGGGTCTGGGGCGCAAAGCAAGAAGAGCAGCATGAGGACAACACTCAAATGTCTGAACAGCAACGTAAAGAACTTTATGATGCTATTGCCTGGGACGAGAAGCAGGCTATAACAGAGGCTGTGGACATGCCAAGAGAGTACGTCAAGATGGAGGTAAACATGAGTCTCAGGACAGGAAGTTTCACGCTTAAGCGCGACCCGCATGGGAAATCCAAAGAAATACTCCGCTTGCTCTTCGACTCCTTCAGCACACAGTTCTTACAACGGACAGACTCCATGTTTGTCAAAGTTGCTCTTGAGGGTATGCGCCTTTACGATGGTACCACTGAAGGCAGTCTTTTCCCCCAAATCATCACAATCAAGGACGCTCCACCGGTACCAGATGACCAGCGGATTGAGGAGCTAAATGATGATGGAACATCTAAGGATGACGATAACGAGGAGGAGGAACCAAAGGAAGATCCATTCTTTCAACTTAGCTTCGAGAAGAATCCTCTTGATGGGAGTGCTGACACCGCCCTGACTATGAAGCTGAAAGGTATGGAATTCGTTTACAACCCGCGGTTTGTAGTTGAGGTAGCAAAATTCTTCAAGCCCCCGGAACGTCATATGGAGTCGATCGGCGCCCTTATGGAAACTGCAGGAGCTACTGTTGAAGGCATACGGCAGCAAACACGCGCTGGACTAGAATTCGCACTCTCCGAGCACAAAACCATTAATGCACAATTAGATCTACAGGCTCCGCTAATCATCATTCCCGATTCCGTCACGGAGAAGTCAAGCAACTGCCTGATTCTCGACGCCGGTCACGCCAGCGTAACCAGCGAACTCGTTGACAAAGAAGCATTGCGTGATATCCAATCAAAACAGCAGCAAAAATACACAGAAGAAGACTATTCAAGGCTCGAGAATCTTATGTACGACAAGTTCAATTTGAAGTTGCAGTCGACGCAGGTGCTCATAGGACCTTCGATTGAAGAAACGCGTGCTCAACTTGATGAGGATGCATCTTCGAAAAACCTTCACATCGTGGACAGAATCAATATGGACTTCAAAATAGAGATCTGTATTGTTCCAAAAGCATCTGACCTGACGAGATTCCGCGTTTCCGGAAACCTGCCAATCCTTCACGCATCCATATCTGACATGAAGTACAAAAACTTGATGAAACTCATAGATGTTGCAGTTCCGAAGTTCGATGATGACGCCTCAAGTAAGCAAGTTGGTGAGGGCGCCAAGGGCCCTTCCAATCTCAAACCAACAAGCGACGCAAAGGACGATAAGGATCCTCTTGGTAGACCACGTTCAAAATCTTTCCAGTTTGCCGCTCAAGAGCATGAGCTCGTCATGGAAGAGGAAGGTGAAGAAGATGACAATGAAAAATTTGAAGATGCTTCAGAAGTAACACAGACAAAGAAGGACACTCACATACACCAGCGAAACTTCGAGTTTAAGTTCACCGTCGACAAGCTGCAAGGCTCGCTATATAGGACTGATCCCGAGGGAAAGAAGTCCGACCAGCTCCTAGTTGAACTCATCGCTGAAGACTTCGATCTTGATTTCTACCAGGAGCCTTTTGAGATGGGCGCCGACGTCCGTCTGAAGAGTCTTGCAGTCGAAGATCATGTAGAAGAGACACCTATCCCAGAGTTCCGAAACATCATAACATCTGAAGACGTCTTGTCGGACGAACAGAAGGATTTGTTTACTTTGAAATTCGTCAAAGTGAACAAAGATTCACCCGAGTTTCAGACCAAATACGAGGGTATTGCTACAAATCTGGATGTTGCAGTTTCTACAATCAACCTGATTGTAACAAGACGGACGCTATTGACGCTATTGGATTTTGTGCTTGTTACCTTTACAAACCCAGGGCAGCCTGATAGTCAACAGGCCCAGATAACTGCGAAGTCAGACGAGCCTCAGGAGTCCGCTCCACAGCCTCAAGCTGAGCCAGATAAAATACGCATTCGAGCTGAGCTCAAACGCATCGCAGTTGTACTCAACAATGACGGCATACGGCTTGCTACATTGAGTTTGAGCTCTGGAGACGTTGGCATTTTCCTCAATGGTGGAACCATGCGCATTGGCGGCCGCCTTGGTAACCTATCCCTTATCGACGATGTTAACCAAGGGGTGCCTGAAGAATCACCACTTCGACAACTTGTCACGATTGAGGGCAAGAACCTGGCCGATTTCAGTTATGAGACCTTCAATGCAGAAGCGGAAAGCTATCCTGGCTATGACATGGCAGTTGCGCTAAAGACAGGTTCGATCAAGATCAACTTCCTCACCGAGCCCTTCCGAAAAATCATGGAATTTGCTGTCAAGTTCGGCAAGATGCAAGCGATTTTCAACGCGGCGCGACAAGCAGCAGCGAACCAGGCCACACAAATACAGCAACGAGCATCCAAATTTCATTTTGATATCACCATTAGCACACCCATTGTTGTTTTCCCACGAATGGTCATTTCAGATAAGGCGGATCAAGACACGCTGACTGCAAACCTTGGCGAAATATACGCGAAGAATACGTTTGTTCCACTTGATGACTCTAAAGATGCAGACGTTGCCAACAAGCTCTCCGCTGGTATTAGAAACATCAAGCTGACGTCCAATCTGCGCTATGATGAGAATCGATCAGAGGAGTTAGAACTAATTGACAAAGTCGATCTTGACTTCAATATCACCATGGTAGAGCACAAATCTGGACGTGAACGGCCTGATCTTGTGATTGAGGGTTCAATGTCCAACATTAATTTACGACTCACACCGGAACAAATGAAGTTTGCATTGGAGCTGTCACGAACCATACCGCAAGCATTCGCTACTGAGTCAGATGAAGCTATCGAGGAAGACATTCACACCGAGTTGCCTGAATCTACAACAAAGCCTGTTCGCCAACTGGCTGATACGCAGTCATCAACTGAGGGTGCATCGCAAGCCGTCACCTCTCCACAAGGGCCTGAATTAAGGGCAGATGACGAGAAATGGACTAAGCTGGACTTTGTCTTTGAAGTCGGCTCTATTGCACTAGAGTTGGTCAAATCTGATGATGGAGAGCCTGTCGGTGACATTGAAGCCGCAAGCCTTTCTAAGTTCTCTCTGAATGATACCAATGTCAAAGTTCGCATGATTAGCGATGGAGCAATGGAGGCCGAACTTGTTGTGCAATCTTTTACCATCCGAGACAGTCGCACCCAAGGGACAAACAAGTTCAGGAAGATAATGTCACTTATCAACAACGATGTAAAGCAACAGTTTATGGCCAGTGTCTCTATTTCGGGAGGACAAGAGCGGAATATGATCGCTCTTTTGACTATCGATAGCCCGAGAATTATTCTGGCTTTGGACTACCTGTTTGCTTTACAGGCTTTTGTCAACGCAGGGCTTGCTACAGATGAGCCTTTGGCTATCAATGAACCAGTCGAGGACGGCATAGACAGCGACAACGAAGATATAATATCGCCAGATGGATCTCGAACCCTCGAACAACTACAGCCTGCGACAGATTCTGCTGAAGGAGGAATGAACATCTCTTTCCGCGTCAATCTTGTAGATGCACAAGTCGTGCTGATCGCCAACCCTGCAATGGCAACCTCAGAAGCTATTGTGCTCGGGACGAAGCAAGTTCTTGTATCAAAGCAGCAAGCGATGACATTACAGGTCGATAAGGTCGGCATGTTCCTTTGCCGCATGGATCGCTTCGATACGAACCGTTTGCGTATTCTCGACGACTTCAGCATTCAGACAGCTCTCGATATGCGCCACCAGGGCTCAAAAGCGTCTCTGATAAGCATTAGTATTGATATCGAGCCTCTTGTGCTCCGACTTTCACTGCGTGATATCTTGCTGGCTATGCAGATCGTCAACCGTGCGTCCGCAATGTCAGCAGGTAACGAGAATATGCCATCTGAGGACGCCAAGAAGATCAAGCCATCAACACCTTCAAAGAAGGCAAAGTCCACAGTAGGGAAAGCTTCCTCTTCTCGACCACGCGCAAAGTCCATCGCAACAACGAAACAATCTAGTCAACATGGTCTTCAACCCTCAAGCCAATCCAGTACTTCGACTGTGCTTAAAAGAGAGGAGATGCATGTCAATATTGAAGGAATTCGCGTTGTGCTTATAGGCGATGTCCATGAAATGCCTATGCTTGACTGGCGTGTGAAGAAGTTTAGTGTAGATGTGCGAGATTGGTCGGGAGCCATGGTTGCTGACACTTCCCTCGACACTCTCATCAACGTCTACAACTTCTCGAAGTCGGCCTGGGAACCTTTGATCGAGCCATGGAGCGTAGGTTTCCATATGGTCAAATACCAAAACCCTGGCAGAATTTCTGTGGACGTATATTCTCGAAAGACGGTGGAATTGACCATTACAGCTGCCACCATTGCGTTGGGATCGAAGTCGTTCGACTTCCTCGCTGGCGAAGGGGATATTTTATCCAAGCCTCGTAATAGCGATGCACCTTATCGCATCCGCAATCATACTGGGTTTAGCCTAGATGTTTGGGCTGAAGGAAAAGAGGAGGAAGGTTTCTCTGCAAAGTTGGAAGATGGCGAAGAGCAGCCCTGGCGGTTCGAAGACCCCATGTCGACAAGAGAGACACTATCTACCGATGGTGCAAGTGGCATGGTTGGTATCCGGCTCGGCGGAAGTGGTTTTGATACTCTTTCGCGCATTCCGGTTCACCGAGAGGGCGAGTTCTTATACAACCTCAAACCTAGACAGGACCGCATTCAGCATCGCATTCTGGTAGACGTTAAGCTTGGCGCTGACAACATCAAGAGTATTACGTTCCGCTCGCCACTATTGGTTGAGAATAACACTCAAATACCCGTTGAGCTCGGCATGTTTAGTCCTGAAGATGGTCATCTCCTGAAGATTGATAAAATAGCGCCTGGTGATGCAAGGCCCGCACCTATTGGCTCCGTTTTCATGCACGAAATGGTGGTTCGTCCAGATCAAGGCTTCGGCTATGCTTGGTCGAATGAGCGGTTATTCTGGAAGGATCTCCTGAAGCGTCCAACGAGGACCATAACCTGTCGGGGCGAGCAAGACCAACAAGCGCCACCCTTCTACTTTCAGTTGCATGCAGCATACGATAAGAAAGATCCTCTAACTGGAGTTTATCCCTATATGCGTCTTCGTCTCCAAGCACCCGTCGAAGTCCACAACCTTCTACCGTACGATTTCAAGTACAGGATCTATGATAGTAATACTAAGAAGGATTGGACGAATTTCCTTAGGAAGGGAGGGATCAGCCCTGTTCACGTCGTTGAGCTTTCGCATCTACTTCTCATAAGTGTAGAGATGCAAGATGGTCCTTTCCACCCAAGTAAGTTCGGGATCATCAACTCGACCGATCGGGAAAGTTTTAGGAGGGAAAAGGTTCTCGAGGTCAAGGACGACAATGGCCAGACTTTACATCTCAACATGCACTTTTAGTAAGTTCTGCGAGCGACGTGTTTATGGCTTTTGCTAACAGAACTAGTAACTTCCCCGATGGTGGTGGTGCGTTCAAGGTCGCTATTTTTAGCCCTTACATCGTGCTTAACCGTACTGGCATTGAGCTTGATGTTCGCTCACAGCAATTCATGGGTCAAGCCAAATCCGCCGCAGGCCAGAACGTCATGTCGAATAACCCTGGTGAAACTGATAAGGCCGTACCCTTCATGTTCTCCTACCCAAGCAATAACAAGAAGAACCGTGCTCTGCTGAAGGTTGGTGACTCGAGCTGGAGCAAACCGCAAAGCTTCGATGCGATTGGAAGTACCTACACAGTCGCTTTGCCTTCAAACACGTCCCGATCAGACATGCAGCTCGGTGTTTCAGTTGCAGAGGGCGAAGGCAAATACAACTTGACCAAGGTAGTGTCGATTGCGCCGCGCTTCATCGTCAAGAACAAAATCAAAGAGGAACTCCTGATTCGCGAACCTGGTCAACCTGATTGGATGACACTAAAGGATGGCGAGCTACTTCCTCTACGCTGGCTCCGACAAGGAGGGTCACCACAATTATCTCTCTGTTATCCTGGTGTCAACAACCAGTGGTCCTCGCCCTTCCACATTTCGAATGTTGGCAATGTGCACGTTAAGCTGTCAAAATCTGGTCAGCGCCAGAAGTTGGTACGGGTGGACATTCTGATGGAGCAAGCAACAATCTTCTGTCACATCAGCGTGGAAACAAAGCACTGGCCGTTCTCATTCAAGAACATGAGCGACCAGGAGTTCTTGTACTGGCAGCGAAATCCTAACTTGGACGAAGATGAAGACGATCGTGGCTCTGGATTCCGCCCTATTAGATACCGTCTACCTCCGCGAAGTATCATGCCCTATGCCTGGGACTTCCCAGCAGCCAAGAACAAAGAGATTGTCATCAGTGCCAACGGAAGGGAGCGACATGTCAAACTTGCTGAGATTGGTCCTTTGATTCCATTGAAGGTTCCACCTGGTCAGGAACGCGGTGGTATGAAGGTGATCGACCTTAACGTAGTTGCGGTAGGCCCAACACAGACACTCGAGATTTCAAATTACAAGCCGTCCAAGAGCTTGTACAAGCAGAAGTCTACAACCTCTTCCTCTACTACCACTGGTTTCGAGGTGAAGGATCAGGACACGGGCGTTACTTTCAAGGCCCAGCTCCGATTTGCTGGTATCGGCCTTTCGCTTGTGAACAGACACTTGCGTGAGCTCGTCTATATCACATTGCGAGACATTGAACTGAAATACTCTGATTCCGCTATTTACCAGATGGTCAACCTGCAGGTTAAATGGATACAGATCGACAACCAGCTCTATGGTGGTATCTTCCCAATCATCTTCTATCCCAGTGTAGTGCCAAAAACAGGCAAAGAGATGGAGGCACATCCTATCTTTCAGACTACTATTACAAAGGTCAAGGACGATTCATATGGCGTGCTTTACATTAAGTACTTCACTTTCCTCCTTCAGCAGATGACAGTGGAAATCGACGAAGACTTTATTTTCGCAATGATCGACTTTGCCAACATTCCCGGGGCCTCGTGGTCGGAAGAGAAGGAAGGCAAGCTGTGGGACGACTCACTTGACCTTCCAGAACCTAAGCAGGAGCAATCTGGCCAGGATGTCTATTTCGAACTCTTACACCTCCAGCCTATGCAGATCGATCTGTCATTTGTGCGAACCGAGCGCATCAATGCTGAGGACACCATGAGCACGTCGAACCCGTTCATGTTCGCTGTCAACGTGCTTACTATGTCCATTGGCAACGTTAACGATGCACCTGTTCGATACAACTCTCTTATTCTAGAGAACGCTCGCATATCCACAACTGCACTGATCACCAACATCAAGAACCACTACACACAAGAATCGCTCCGGCAAGTACACGTCATCATTGGATCTGCAGACTTCCTTGGAAACCCTGTTGGCTTGTTCACTAACATCAGCTCTGGTGTTGCCGATATATTTTACGAGCCGTACCAGGGTCTTGTCAAGTCCGATCGTCCAGAGGAGCTTGGTATCGGTATCGCAAAGGGAGCATCCAGTTTCGTCAAGAAGTCAGTTTTCGGATTTTCCGACAGCATGGCAAAGTTCACAGGCAGCATGTCCAAGGGTCTATCCGCAGCCACGATGGACAAAGAGTTCCAAGACCAGCGCCGCATGACACGCTCTCGCAACAGGCCAAAGCATGCCCTCTACGGCATCACAGCCGGTGGCAATGCCTTCGCCAACAGTCTTGCCAGCGGCCTCGGCGGCCTCGCCCGACACCCCATCCAAGGCGCAGAAAAAGAAGGCGCCCTCGGCTTCGTCAAAGGCGTAGGCAAAGGACTCCTCGGCGTCCCCACAAAAGCCGCAATCGGTGCCTTCGACCTCGCATCCAACATGGCCGAAGGCGTCCGCAACACCACCACCGTCTTCGACCAAGAAGGCCTCGACCGCGTCCGCCTCACCCGCTTCATCGGCACCGACGGTATCGTCCGCCCCTACTCGCAACGCGAAGCCCTGGGCCAATTTTGGCTCAAAACGCTGGACAACGGCAAGTACTTCAACGAAGACTACATTGCGCATTTAGAGCTGCAGAACAAGGAGATGCTCGTTATGCTCACTTACAATGGCGTCATGATGGTCCGCACGAAGAAATTGACGACCGAGTGGGAGGTCTTGCTCAGGGATGTGCAGACTATTAGTAAGGAGCGGACGGGGTTGGGGATTGCGCGCAAGGGCGGGAGTCAGGGGCCGTTTATACCTATTGGGGATGAGGGGAGTCGGAATTGGTTTTATAGACAGATTGCTGTGGCGGCGAATGCGTATAATGATAAGTGGAATGCGAAGGGTTGAGAGGAGGGGGTTGGGGGAGGTGATGGTGTAGCATAGGATTCAGATTGTTTATGAGTAATGTATATCAGCTTTTTTTATGACTGGATGATGAGGGTTTTTTTTAATGAGTACATAAATTATATCCTAGATTAATGTATATTTGGCAGTGTGGACAATTTCTATCAAAGAGGATATACAATATAATCATCAGTAACTTGAAGCTTAAAACTTGAGCACATTTACCAAATCTATTTTAAATTGTTGAAGAGAGCAACATGCAGACTCTCAAACATGAAATATCAAACTGCATGAAAAGTGTATAATCAACAAACTCTCCCTTGGTAAAACACAAGTAACCTTCATGCGCATTGTTTATCTCACATTGATTACCATGTGCCCCAGCGAGGCATACTCAACAAGCAAGCAAGATATCAACATCCTGGAAGTCTTGACTCAAGGAGCCTGTGATTTTACTACTCGGGGCGGCCAAAGAATGCAAGCACACGCAGGGGGGGGGGGGGGGGGGGGCGGCGCGGAGAACACAGAGTTTGTAAATGGAAAGCATAAAGATTAATATCCCGAGCGAGCTCCATGAAACAAACTTGGCGATCGCGATCGAAACGTGAAACAAAGTCTCGGGGTGGAAAGGATAGTTTGCATGAATTCCTCCCATGCCATGTCCAACTCAATCACGTGTTATGAGCCGAGAATCTATCCGTGGTTGAAAAACAAGTGTAGAGCATTTCAGCTTGTGTAGAGTGTGCATGTGACTTTATTGTATTGCCACTTGCCACCTGGGCATCTTGTTGTTGGTGTAGTTGTTCCGATCAGCTAGAGTGTTTGGCTGCGCCTCTATTGCTTCGTGCGGAGTGACGTCAAGGCCGCGGCAACTTGGCCACAATCAAGTGTGCGTAGCAATAACTAGGCTTCAGGATTCTGATACTACAGTGCAGATAGTTCTAGTGGGGATACTTTGGATGCACTTGCGGGCCGACTTGCGTCCACGCGACGTAGACTTGTAGTAGGCTGTGTGTTGGTGAGTGTCGTGTATGCTCGCTACTGTTCGCTTCGACGAATGCTTGATGAGGCAACGATCAACAACTGGTAATGTGTTCATTGCTGGCTAGCGCATTTACCGGTTACTTGATGCGAAGAAAAGCCATGAGTTTAGACTGTTAGAAATTGAAAGTTTTGGGGGTCGAAAAGGACAGTAGGCAGTAACGTTACCCTTGTTGTACTGCTGGTACGATGAAACAATGAAGCGCTTGCATTCGGAAGGTTTAATTCCACAGTGAAGGCCTGAACTTGCACAACAGAGGGCTATTATGGGGATGCAGATGGATAGATTGCGCAAGCTGCCGTGTACCTGGTTTGTTTCAACGGCTAGAAGCGATCCGATGTATCCATTTTGGGCGTGACACCAGCGGCTACAATGGGCGCCTACTATTTTGGCGACCCGGAACCGTGCGAGCCGCGCCGGGGGATGATGAGCGCTGCAGAGCCGCATCGAGCGCTTCGTTAGATTAAGCGTTAGCGTCTTATGCCCCAAATTCCAATACATGGTTCATGGGGAACTGGAATTAGAGCGATAGTGAGTAGGATGAAGGAGATGAATGCTTGGTGTGGTCAAAACAGACCCCACGCTGAGCGCGTGATGGACAGCCAGTTAAGAGGGGCTAAGCGCACGAAGGCAGGTGGAAGCGGCGGCGACACCGGAATGTAATCTGGATAGAGTTGTCTGGATTTCAGAGAGTCAAGCCATTAGGGTGGCAGATGTGGCAGATGTGGTAGACGGCGTCGAGCTTCTAGAAAGTGGCATGTTGAAGGTAGAGGTGTGATTGGTAGCAGTGGTTGAGGCTGTGTAGCGGTTCCTTGAGTAAAAGGTGGAAGGGTTGGAGGATGGGCATTGATTGGTAAAGGGTTTCGAGGCTGCCAAGCGACAGCTTTACATTTCGTCATTCATGCGGTGGACAACAGAGGCCAGGTCAGTCATGCATGCGTGGAGACACTGAGAGAGCAAACAGGTGTTGAAACGAAGAGGAATGTTTGGTTGGCACTGTGGCCAATCGTGGGTGGTTGGCACGTTGGCACGTTGGCACGTTGGCATGATGGGCTCAACCCTTGCGCATGACACGGCGATCATAGCAGAGTCAGAGTTGCATGACAGACTGCAGAGGTTTCTTCAACCTTGCAGCAAGTAATCAATGTGGTCTACTCCTCCGGGGGGTTGGAGAGAGATGCTCTCTCTCGTACGAATGAAATGCGCACAGCAAATTCTGCCGAGCTGCTGAGCCACAAGACTTCAACACCACTGGCCGGGAACCCAGGTCTGGTCAATGCTACGCTTGATTCCCAACGCACTGCAACACACGCGTTCTAGGGAGGCAAAAATATGGATTTATTTCCCAAAGCGGTGCGCATCAACCGCCTCCTATGCCCTCGCGTCGCTCCAAGCTCGCCTGGCTGGAAAGAGGCTGGGTAAGTCGTCACCCGGAAATGCATTCATCGGACTATGCCAGCATGACAGCTGTCCAGGTGCCGGGGACTGAGTAGTCTACACAGTAGGTAGCTTGTTCAGATATAGGGAACAGACGTGCTGCTACTGCGAGTTTGCATACCCTTCATCCTCGATAGTCAACTAGATCCACTCATTGCAACTCACCGCCTCATACCGAGACTCAACGTGACCTGCAAATACAAATACATAACCTATATCCCGCACACGCTTTCTCTGAGCAAGCAGTTGCTGCAAGCCTGCTACAACCTCCGCCATCCATTCATCCAGTTCTCCTGCTTCCTGGATGCTGGAGAAGACCGTGCAGTTCTCAAACATCGAGCTTGCCGTCGAAACGCAAAACAGCGCCAGGATTATTGGTTCACAGGCCTCCTCACTGGATTAGGCCACAAGCGACTGGCTCCCGACTTGAAACCGACTATTCTGGGTTCTGCACCTTACCTCTCGCAATCTTGGGCCATTCCCAAACAGCCAAACAACCGCTGGCACTGTTATTCGTGGCGCGCTAACCTCCTGTCGCCGGTCCCTATTCTGATATTCATTGGCTGAAGTTTGCAGCCGCCCTGCCCCACCAGCTGCGTTGGGTCCTCACAAGTTTAGCATCGCGAATTGCTGCCGCTGGGTTCGAGGGTATTAAGTATCACGCTTTCTGCCGTTGAATTACTCTCTTCACTTCTGGTCAGTGCAAGTCTTCACTTCCATCTTCCTTTTCTTTCTTCCTCTTCCCCCCCACCCCCCCCCTGACACCCTAGCGGTGTAGGTCCCCAATCCCAGTCCGGCACTGCCTATCCTCATACACAATCTTCATCATCGCCTTCCTACTTTGGCAGCGCCATACCACTCTATCCCTTCAAATCATATAAAGAAAAAAGAGTCTCCTTTACTGCCTATCACTGCTTGGTCTTGCCGGTCAGGACTTTTATCGCAACCTAATACTTTGCTGCCTTACTCTCAACCTTGACTCCTCAACCGACCAAGCCACTGCTCAGCCTTATCTCGGACGCTTTGCTTACACCACAAAAGTACAGACGGACTATCTGCCTTGCAGGGCATAATCCTACACGACCAGCCGCAATTGGACTACCATTCTTGACATTTATACACACTTACCCATCTACCAAATCAACACAAAACATCAATCATCATGTCTTACTCGGCAAACCTCGCCGCTGAAAACAGCGCAGCCCTGGACCACTTCATCCAGATGCCAGTTTCTCCAGACATGATCTCTTACCTCGCACAAAAAGCTACACAAGTCATTCGCTGCGAACCATCACTCAACAAGAACTTACCACCAACACCACCAACATCTCCTCCTCAGCATGCTACTGCCGCCAAGGAAACAGCCATCCCTTCAGTCGAGGAATTCATCACATCTCTGGTTGAGCGATCACACGTTCAGGTCCCCACTCTCATGGCTTCACTCGTCTACTTGAGCCGATTACGGTCTCGTCTCCCCCCAGTCGCCAAGGGCATGAAGTGCACTACCCACCGCATCTTTTTGGCTGCTCTTATCCTTGCTGCTAAGAACCTCAATGACTCCTCACCAAAGAACAAGCACTGGGCTCGCTACACCAGTGTTCGCGGCTACGAGGGCTTTGGCTTCTCCATCACCGAGGTCAATCTCATGGAGAAGCAACTTCTTTTCCTCCTCGACTGGGATCTCCGCATCAACGAAGAGGACCTCTACTACCACCTCGAGCCATTCCTAGCACCCATCCGTGTCTGGCAATCACGCCAGGCTGAGAAGGCCAAGCGTGCCGAGAGGGAGAAGGAGTTTGCTCGCCAACAGTATCAGCTCACTGCCGAGAACCTTTACCAGTCTACTACTTCCTACTCCGCATACGCCGCACGCCCACAAAGGCAGCGCGTCCACCAATCATCCCGCGCACCATCGCGCACCCCATCTCTGTCACCACCAACTCGAAGCTCTTCCGTCTCCACATCATCGGATTCGCCTATGAGCTTCACTGAGGAGCCTACTCAAGCTTTTGCGCAACGCTATGACGCCGATCAAGGTGCTACTCTTGTACATATCCACGGCCCTGCATCGCAGTCGAAGATCCAGCTTCAACACTCTCTTCCACTCTACGACGACAAGCCATCCAAGAAGGTCAAACCATCAGGAGGATTCTTCAACAGGATGTTTGGTCAGACTGGCACTTATGCAGGCCGCCAGGCAACCTATTAATTCATTCGTTATTTTTCCTATAGTCTATTAGACCCACGAGTTTCTTTATATCGCTTCGAACAAA
The DNA here is from genome assembly GCA_021365335.1 of Phaeosphaeriaceae sp. PMI808. Taxonomy (NCBI): domain Eukaryota; kingdom Fungi; phylum Ascomycota; class Dothideomycetes; order Pleosporales; family Phaeosphaeriaceae; species Phaeosphaeriaceae sp. PMI808. The sequence goes on from JAJTIZ010000006.1 coordinate 660,578, forward strand.
ACGCGATATGACCCAGCGAGAGGTGCCCACTGGATGGGCATCACTTGTGCACTTCATGAGCAACTCATGATAGCATTGCATTGCATGGTGTTATTTGGTTAAGCATAGTTACCACGTTGCATTACCTGGCGTTCTGATAATCTTGGATCATCACTAGCAAATTAGCTGCTTATGGCCGGCGCGCCACGATATCCCATATCAATTAGTTACATAGCTCCCCTCGCGTAGGCGCGAGTAATTGAACAATACAAACTATTTCATCCTATCTTATTGGCAATATTCGTAAAGGAGCGTGAAAATCCCTTGTAATTTCCACATGCTCAAACGGTTAGCACTGACAAGGGTCACGAGACAACAGGTATCGTGAACCATTATTTCTGCAAGGCTGGAACGGTAGTCCGTCTAGAAGCGGCGCACATTCCTTCGCGCGTTGCGTGTAAACAACATGAAGAAGCTAGATAATTTTCTCTCTTCAATGCCGCTTCGCATACGCTTCGTGTTCGGCCTCGCTTGGCTCTGTTGAGAAACGGAGAAGGCTATACAAGAACGTCCTCGATACGACATGATGCGATCAGTACATTCTCAAGAAGATAGCCATGCACACCGGTCATCAGCCACACTACCCCCTGTCTACCCTATCATCACACACACACGGTGTACTACCTAAGGCTACAAGTACAGGGGAAAAGTCTTACCCCGCGTTCACGCGACGACATTTCTCGTTGTTCTGCCTTGCATGAGCATCTTCAACCGGCCGCATGCGCAGCCCCAACCAGGGCTCACAGCCGACTGAGAAACGCACCCATTGGCGAGCGAGCTTTCTGTAAGCATTACCACCAGCCCTGTGGTCAGCCCCAAGAAGAAAAAAAAGTAATCTTGAAAATCCATGCGATCCATAGATTCATGACTGCGCTGTGGATATCGAACATGGTGTGATCACGGTCGGTGAAGATGGGTGCATGTGTCCACCTCGCTGCCTGCCTGCCTGCCTGCCAAAAAAAAGACATGCCACCGTCGGCCTTCGCACTTCATGGAGGGGAAAATAGACACGGAGGCAGGGGGTGAAGGAGGGTCCTGGAGATCAAACGTGTGGATGATAAGAACGGTAGGACTTGCATGCGTCTTATGTTTCAGATGAGTGCCTTGAGTATGAGGTGTCTAAGGAGGGTTGGTGGAGGTATCAAGCGAGGTTTGGAGCGATTGGCTCATATGGGGCCAACGCTAGCTGGGGGGCTGTCGCTTTGTTCGGTCGAATGAGGTTGTGCGCGATGTTGTGCACATTCTGATCTGGTTATGGGTATACCGCTGTAGCAATGAGTCACAATACGCCTCCAAGCCAGAAGTCGATGGATAAAACTTGTTGCTTCCTGGGTGCCTTTTTCGTGTCTTCGACGGACTTCATGGGTGTCTCATAACGCGCCGCATTGGGGGCCCATGTCATGCGAATGGCAGTGGTGTACCTTATAGCCACGTCGATATACTTTTGCTGACCTGTTAGATCTGGGCGTGTACCGAGTAAAGAGAAATGCCGTTCAGTCCTCTAGAGTATGGCGGGTATTTCTGTCAGATTCATGGTTTCGACCCATACAGTCAGCTCAATGATTTGACGTCGTTGTCCCAGGCAGTCACACAGTCTCAGTCGACAGAAACGAGTAACAATAATTTCGGACTTCAGAAGGGTGTCGCCCCCTAGAGCATACTTCGGAAAGTATGCAGAAGCTATCAGCTAGAAACAGCAGCATGCATAAACCTCGGTTTGATGACAGAAGTAGAGTGTCTGTACACTGGGTCACAAAGAGAACGATACTGGAGACTGTTTCAGGCCTGCTCATAGTCCTGCGCCCTTCATCATATGCTCCAAAAGGTAGCGTATAGGTCATGCAAATCTGCAAAAACTCGATTTCCATGTCGGCGTTGTCCGACATCAGGCATTGCGTCGTCACCCTTGGCCCAAGCCGGTGCTACGACTAAAACACAATTACACTATTACGGTGCAGTTCAGACCGTATCTGAGCAGCAGGGTGCAGCCTAAGGCCAGATCATGCGCCTGAACCCTGGCTGCCGTGTCAAGACATGATCGGTTAGCCACCGTTGAGGCTCAAGCATGAAGCAGCGACAGATCTGATACACGATATGGACAAACCCCACAACACGGTGGGTCCATGTTCCGAAGTCCCTCGAGTCAGTAGTTCCCTTGTATCTCTATTGTCACATTACCGTTGTCGTTCTTTTGTCACACATTTCTGTCATTTTCACATGTATTACTTTCTTTGACCGCGGGCGGTCCCTAGTTTCGTTTAATGGTTCGACAATTCACTTTCCCCCCCGCTGCGCGTCGGGCGACGGGGCCAGATGGAAGGACGCTGCGGTATAATCACTGGCGGAGGTACAATACTTTCTATGGATTGGCGATTACAACAACTCTTTCTACGATCCTCTTGCTTTCTCAACTCAGGGAATGGCGTGTCTCGGGAAATATATTCGAAATGGCCAACAAATATCCTGCCTCGGTTGCACTCATCGTTCAACTACTTGCAGCATTCTTTGGACTCCTCCATGTCGCCGTCATCTGCAAGCTTATCAATTACGCCCTACGACTCCGGATTATGAAGGTTGGTATCTCGTTGGACGTTTTGCGCACATGGGTGGACATGACTGTCCCTCGCGTGAACTGGGACCTTCCGCTAAGGTTCTTTTTTCCCGTTGTATTCATGGTCTTCTTGAGTGTAGTCCCAGCAGCGTTGTGGGCCGGTTCCATGACGCCGTCGGTATCAAGGACCATGGGGAGTGGCATGTTGCTCATACCCAGCTATGACGACGTCTCAAAAATTATAGAGTACCCAATGATGATTGGGTCATCGGGTCCATCACTACGGACAAAAAAGGGCTTCTTTACATACTCGGTCGGCCAGCAACAAAGCGGACAGTTGATGGCATCAGCGGCATCAGCATCCTCGACGGGTAAGGGCCTTCACGTTCATCGGAAACTCGACAACACCCAGTTCAGTTACAGGGGTCGTTCGTACGGCGTTGGCGCTTCTGTGGGGCTCATGGATCAGGCCTTAACGTCCAATAACCAGGTTGCAGGATATTGGTTCCAAGAGCAAGGATATTTGGCAAACGTGAGTTGCGTCTACAATGCTAGCTCGGAATTCGTCCTATCCGGACCTGTCAACGAATGGATCTATGCTGCCTCTGGTAACCTGCCGGATAGTGTCGATGGCTCCGAGTACTCCAACTACATCGGTCACGATGGTCAAGCAATTGTCGCCATGGGCGTGTCTTTCAGTGAACGTTCGCCTCGCCGGTATCTCGCAATCGCAGCTGGCGCAGCGTACGGCTTCCTTAACAACACACAATGCGAGTTTGACTTCACCCCCACTCTATTCAACGTCACCGTTGACCTCAACAACCTCAACATCACCGTCCGACCTGATGCAACAATGCGAGACTTCAACCCCCAACGCAACATTACGCGAACCGTAGTTCGCCAATTCGAACTAATGTCTAATGATATGACGAATCTCTACGTCTCGTTACTAGGCGAAGCCTTCAACTCCAGCATAGCAGCCTACAAAATGTCCCGCGCATCCGCGTCCCGCGACCCCTTCACCGAACAAGAAGCCACCCTCGCAGGACTCACAAACTCCATCACCGCAATGGTAGACGACATGCTCGTCGCCTACGCATCAGCGCAGCTCATGGTCGGCAAATTGTTCACCCAACAACCTGCTAGAACCTATGTGTATGCCCTGCAATTCGGCCAACCAGGCTACATCTACGCCATCTTCACGCTCAACCTCGTCATTATTTTCGCCGTCATGGCAGAAGCTACGCGGACCTATGGCTGGGCCAATCTCGGCCGCTTCAATTATCTCGATCCCCGCGACCTCATCATCGCTGCGTCGCGCGGCGGCGCGGAAATCGCCGAGGCCGCGGACCATGTCATGGAGAAGCGGGACCACACGCATTTGAAACATGTGTGGTTGTTGAGCGAACCTGACGAGGGGAATGGGAGCTTGATTGTTAACATGAAGGGCGATGAGGATGGGCATATGAAGATTGTGGTGGCGAAGGCGAATGGGTTGAAGGCGAGGGGCCCGTTGACGCCGAGTAGGCCTCCGTTGACGCCTAGTGAGATGGATATGGAGATGAAGACTGGGTTTTATGCCGAGGATGAGGAGGTTGCTAAGCCGTCTGTGAAGTCTGCGCCGCTTAAGGTTGGGCTCTTTGGGATTAGATAAGTTCCTGTGGCGCTACGAAAGCAGATGTATGCAAGTGGAAAGTTTTTCTGACTGTGGCCTCTAATGGGTATTATGGAAAGCTGTTCAGGTTGCTATAACAGAACCACTTAATAGGAATTAGGGTGATGCGTAGTGTATTCTCGTAAATATTGTAGGGGGTCTTGCTATGATTTGCAAGACGATATTGTTTCAAGACTGTGTGAGCTTCAATGCACTAAGAGGCTGTGATGTCAAGACTATGCAGGAAGGAAGAAACGCGACAATGAAGCAGTTAATAACGGCATAAAAATCATTTCATTCGAGTCATGTATTTCCTGCATATGGATCACATGGTTCAACTCCTTCCTCGGAACTGCTCCGCAACCATATCACCCAGTGTTCTTCGCGCTCTCACTCCACCCTGTCCTGTCTCTCCAGCCAGGATCCCAGTCGCGGCGCCTGTGCCTTCTTCCCTCTCTCTTTCTGCATCAAGTCTTGCCCTCAAACCTTCGAAGCCCCTTTTCTTCTCCTCACCCACCACCCACCCCGGTACTCTCCAGCCCGCAGCACCCGGTAACAAGTCTCTTCTATATGCAGTTCCCACAGCCCAGCCCACCGCCGCAGCTAGTAACGACCCTGGGAATTGCGAAAATGCAAGCTGTAAGGGGGCAAGGTACGAAAGTGACTTTGATGTCAGCGTTAAGCTACGAGACCACAGGCTCGAAACAGTTTGGGTATTAGATTGCGATGATGGTGGTGCAAAAGCAGAAACCTTGTAGCGGTAAGTGTATGGGATAGCGGCATAGTAGTTTGCGAGTAAGGCGAAGAGGATCGATGTTGGGCCAGCGGGAAGGTAGTTTATGCGGCCAAATGTAAGTGGGCGAAGGGCGAAAGTAAGAATAAGTGGTGGTAGAAGGGTTGTGTAGGGGAGAGTAGCAAGTAGGAATGACTAGAAGTTATGGTCAATATGTGAGAAATCGCATGCAGCTAGTAGCTGAGGTTTGGGGCTTACAACAAACTTCCTACTGCCCCATAATCTCTCTACAACGCGTAGTTGGTAGAATGTAAGGACACCGAAGAGGACTTCAGTCGAGTTCGTGAAGCATGACTACAAATTCACATTAGCCCTGCTCCAAATTTTACAGTTGTATCTCCTTTTTGTGGAGGAATTAAAGGATAGCAACATACCTGCCATGTCAGAAATCGCCAGAATTGCCCATAAGTCCATATATGTGGAACGACCAAGATGTGCAGGTAGTATCTCGTATCTGTAAGCGTCGCGAAAAGGGCGCCAATGACGACTGAAAACACCAAAAATTGGCTCACAGGCGCATTTGTGAAGCCGGAAGATATCATGGCGATTCTAGGTGAGTGGTGCGATCGTGCATTACTGTGTTGTGAGTGTGAGGTATGATGACGATCAACGGACTGAGTTGCGGAGGGAGCCGCGGAGGTGCCACGGTTGCGATTGGAGAGGCGGGCAGTCACGTGCATTGAACCATGGTTGAGATCATTCTTCGATTCTGTAGCTAGTAAAAATGTTTCTAGTGCCCGTTTTCATAGTCCATCCGGATATCGATCAGATAAGACTGTTTTGTTGTTTGTGCCACTTGCTGGTTACACTTGTAACAAGCATCGTACAAGGACCTCTATAGGAAGACAAACCGCGCAATGACATTGCATAGTATTTGATTGTAAAAATTTCTTCTATCGCAATAATATTGTGGTGTGTATTTCCAAAAGAAAAAAAAAACTTTATTTGTTTTACCCTGCTGGCATCAGTCTTACTAGGTGTTAAAAAGGCAAGCTTAGAACGCCCCTCTAATACATATCCTTCAAAAAGCTGGTAGTTGCCTCCTAAGCCCCATCACCATTAAATCGAACTCGAGCCTAGCTGGCTTAAAATGATTCATGTACTTATCATAATTTTTCCATGAAAGATTTGAAATACACAAGACACTACTCTGTCATTTTACTTGCACTGTAGCTTGAAAACTGGGCAGTATCAGCTTCTACCCAAATTTCAGCGGCAGCAAGGTTAGGAAGCTAAATGATAGATAGAGGTCAATTCTTGAACTTTGCTGTCTAAGCAACATTTTAAAAACAAAGTTTGAAGTTTGTGACACTGAGGCGTTGGACCTTGACGTTGAAATTTAATATGAGGTAGCGGGTGAGTACATCATCAGAAAATGAGGAAACCGAGAGGCGACTAAGGATATGCGGCATTGATAGTGACTGTCCAACCCGCAACAAATCATTCTCATCTTATCTTACGCCACATCAAGTGAGCTTGTCTTCAGCCATCTGAGGTCCACAATTATGTAACACAAATAAGTGAACTGCACATAAACCATGGGCAACTTCAATACACAGGTTAATATCGATTACTCATTCAAACATTATATCACAAGGGAGTGTCAAAGTTATGTCTCCCCTAACGGGAGTCCAACCAAATGAACCCTGCTCTTCTCATATTTCTCGTCATCATCCTCAAATACATGCCACATCTATCAATGACCACTTATTCCTTCTTATAAGTGCCATATGTAGCATATCCACCGGCAGGTGGCGGGTAGCTTCCATATGAGGCGTAGCTAGCTGGAGGAGGCGGGGGTGGAGGTTGTGGAGTGGGATTACCATATGTGCCTAGACGAACGATTAGTTGATGCAATAGGCAAAATAAAAGCAGTGGGTGTGTTATTGAGGACAAGAGTATTGTACGTACCGTAAGTAGCATATGTTCCCTGTGCATCTGCTTCTGGTGCAGCATCCGGAACAGCAATTGGGGCAGCAATAGCTGACGCCACGAAGGCGAGAAGAGCAAGTGTAAACCTCATGGTATGTGGTGTGAATTGAGTAGATTTCTAGATTTGTTGAGGTCGTGGCCTGATGATTGATTCAAGAGGCTCAGCTTATCATTCAACTACCAAGCGGCAGCTTCCAGCTTATATACTGGAACGCATCAATATGGAGTAAACTCAGGCCTATTACTATTGGTGTGAATAGAATTCATGAATTACCTACATCCTAGCACATGGAGGTCGGGGTTTTGCATCATCTGGCCCATTCCTTGCGTGTGGACTCGCGTTTCTCGGCCTAGGAGAAATACTTCGCATAGCATGGATTCAATGACGATGGCGACGCATATACGGCTTTCAACTTACTCAAACAGGGTAGTGACAGGCGTAATCGACAAAGATTGGCGCAATTGAGGGGTCACGATAGGACGGTAGTGCTGAGACTGCTACAGGCTCATGATCAAGCTATTGAAAATGGCATGATGTGGAAGAATGGGGTAAAGCCACTTCGAGTCGAGAATACAGCCCTTTGCACTAGGTGTCGTAAGAGGCGAGTTTGGTGGGAGTTGTTGAAGTGTTGCCGAATAAGGGCATGAAACGGGCCGGGTGTTGACTCTATTAGTTTTCGTATGCCTGTTGAATCAGTCATCTGCCCCAAGATTGAAGAGTTGTAGTGGTACCCAATACTTTTGCGATATTAAACAATAGAAGAACTCCTACATACATGCTACCTCAATTCTATCTCAATCCTAATCAGGACTGACTATGCAGGGCATGATGTCATAGTCAGTATCACACTTTGCGTTAACCTTGCTAAGTCGAGGTAGCACTAGACTGGCCCAGGTCGCCGAATAAGTCTCAAAGTCATTACGTGCTTGCCAGCACACCCCAATCGCAATACGAAGTATCTGGTGGTGGAGTTTGACTAGGATCGGCCTAACGCGCCACAAGCGAACGTAAGTGGTTGGCCGGCGGTCATGAGCTCCTCAGCTTCTGCGGGGCAACCCTTGAGACTTTTAGAGCTGAGTACCACACAGCAGAGCTTAGGTAGGCAAGCAATAGCCTTAGTATGCAGGTCACGACGAATGTCGTGATTGCCATGTGCCGTTAAAAGTCGGCCATGAAAGTTCAGGTGCAACTTGTTGAGCACTTTTTTGAACATGTTTGGATTTCGATCTGAGAAAAGACTGGAATTTGAGTCTGTGAATGGATCTGAGGACCATGAACATCTTCTTGCAGAGAGTGACAGGTCGTCGGTCGATTCGGTGCCTTCAAGACTGGCCCCGAGAGGCCCATCATGGCTTGCAACAACCCTTACAGTCATTTGCACAGCGTTGCTATCTGCTGCTCTAGGGGCATTGGTAGCACAGAATGGTCGCTTGGATGCCGATAGCTTCAGTATACGGCATACTTCGCAGTACTGTGAGTTTAGAGAGAGCGACTTCAGGTTCGTGACTGATGGTTCTAGCACCTATCATCAAAGACGTAGGCGTAACATATGGTGTAGTAAAGTTCCAAGGCTCGTTGTTGAAGTCGAATGATTTTAGGAAGGACGCTGGTCCGGAAGTTGATGCTGCGTGGAAGTCGTTGGGCGCAGATTGTATGCTACTATCGTGCCCTGTTCAAGGTTCGAGTGTACTGACGCCCCGAAATAGACCATGCAGCACGAGTACCAGCGGATGAAGCAGAGCATTCAGGTCTTGCACCTGATCAAGTCAAGGTTAAAGAAAAATACGGTGGTGGTTATCCAGCGCATGTTGAAGGCCTTCACCATCTCCACTGCCTTGTAGGTAAACAAAGGCTCTTTGGCAAGTGGCCGTACTAACCAACGCGCAGAACCTACTGCGCAAGTCCTTATCATGGAATTTCGAGTATTATCAGAAACAAGGTCTTGGTCCATTTTCAAACGATGCTAATATACTAAAGCACCACGTCAGTGAGTACAATCAGCCCTAGAAAGGAAGATGACGCACAGCTAACAACGCAACCAGCACACTGTCTTGATATCTTGCGTCAACAGCTAATGTGCACTGTCGACGTTGGTGTCCTGGGACAAGTCTGGTACAAGCCTGCTGGCAAAGCTCCAGAAGCCTTTGTCGATTTCAACACAGTCCACAAATGCCGCAACTTCGACGCGATTCGAGATTGGGCGGAGAAGCATCAATTGCCCGATGTCGAAGAAACACCGGCCGACTTTTTGGAGCCGCCGACAGAGGGCGATAGGATATGGAATACTGTGCCTTGAACAGCTGTTCGAGGCAGTGAAGATATTCTTCATGGAGCCCTTAACCTCTCTCGTGAATAGTAGCATGAAGTTAATGAACGAGTAAACTCATGTAAAATATAAGAGTATTTCTAATGTTACCGGCAATAGCCGTGACATTTGGACCATACCGTTAGCTCTACCGTTTTGATCCATAGATCCTCAACGTCACCTACATGTAGAATCGGTCAAGTACCTTGCGATGAGATCGCTGTTGGATTCGGAATTCACGTTTGATTAAAGTGGACACTGGTAAATTTTGTGATACCGTATGTGTTATTCTGGCCGTATCAAATACGGAAATACGACCCGGTAATGGTTAGACTATTTGCAAATGTTCAATATGCAATAGCCCAAAACGCCACGCAATGCTGTATGAATGACAAGCTGTGTTTTTCCTGTCAGGGGGCCATGGTATATCAAGGGGCCGAATGACCTGAACTGAGAAGCTGGAAATGCTGGTATTACAAGGAGGTAGTGTTTGTTCGCAGCTTGATGATAGAGCAGCGAGCCATCAAAGTTTGAGTTGTGTTATGTCCAATGACAAACACTGCAGCTCAGATCTCAATGTCCACGCCAATATCCATACTTGCAATAATATCATCGTCCATTTTTGGTTTCCTGAATGTCGGCAAACCCTTACGCTCAGTCTTTTTCTTATCTGTCTGAGGTTTTGGCGTGGTTGCTCGTGATGATCCGTCACCATCGAAGAGAGCGTCGACTTCAAGGTTTTGGTTCCTGAGGGCGGCCTCCGCTTGTGCCTTCTTTGCTTCTTCTGCAGCTTTTTGGCGAGCAGCTTCTTTCCGCTGCCCAATCTTCTTCTCACGCTGCTGCTCTTGGAGGGCTTTCTTCACACGCTCCGCCTCGAGAATACGTGTCTTGCGGTTCAGTTCGGCGACACGGGCAGCCGCTGCTTCTGACTGTGTGGCTATTCTTGGCTGGCTATCTGAGTTTTGGCGTGCTAGCAGGTGTGCGAACTTCTTCGACTTAGCGATGCGTGCACTGATATCAGCTTCTGTCCAGTAGTGATTTTGAAGTCCTTTCAGATCATCGTACTTCCGTTGGAGGAATGTCTGTGTGGGTATCTTGGCATTTGTCTCTGTGAGCGATTGCTTGTAAATGTCAAGATCGCTTTCGGTAAAGCGTTGGTTGGACAAAAACTGGAACTGGTAATCCTTCTTCACTGAACCATGTTGCGCGACGACATATTGATCGGTTGCAATACGTTGGCCGTTCTTGCCTTCGAAGACGTAGGGTTTGCCGGTTGTAAAGCCTAGAACTTGTTAGCTACGCAAGTCTCGTCGATCTGCAAGTACTAACCCTTGATTTGCGCCATCTTATACAAAGTGCGGCGCTGTGAGTCTTGGCCCACGCCGACACGACCGAAAGTACCATTCATTGCGTCCTCGAATCCAGGATAGAAGCAGACCTCTGAAAAGAAGCCTCGACCAACACGGACAGACTCAAAGTCGCGAATGCCAGCAGGCTGCTCCTCGCGAGGTTTCTCTGCTGGCCGGTCGTCCCAGTCAACGTCACTTTCACCATCAGCGTCAACATCTGAACCGCCAGCTCCATCTCCCGAACTTGACCGCCGACGACCGCTGCGGCGATCGTCTTGTCGTTGCCGTTGCTGACCTCGTTGTTCTCGTTCGCGCTTATATGCCTCGAGTTTATCGTTCTTCCGTGGCTGTACCTTGGGGCGACTGTTCTTGCGCATTGCATCATCGGGTTCATCCGAGCCAGCCTTCCTCTTCCTGTTGTTCTCTTGTGCAGCGCGCCGGGCCAGTTCTGCTTGGAAGTTTGCTCTTTGCGTCTCTTCTGCGCGCGAGCCTAGTATCTCCTCTCGCTCTAGCTGCGACATGCCCATGATGCGTCGCTTATCAGCATCGTCGATATACTTGCCCTCAAGAGGATAAGGTATGTCTGCGGTTCGTTCAGGGACGTCATCATCGCGGTCTGAGTCGGACTCGTCCATGGCATCTGAGCCTAGCGAGTTTGGAGATGAGGCTGCAGGCGACGAGCTGTGTGCGGTCAGTTTCATGTTGCGGAAGTAAGTCAGAGAAGGGTTGAGAAGTGTAGGTGATATCAGTTGAGTGATTTGGATAAGTCACAAGTGATAAGTGAAAGGGAGAGGGGCAGTAGTGAGAGTAAGAGGAAAGAGGGTACTCACGCCTCGCCTTCTTCGATGTCTGCATCTTCGTCACCGCCAGCGAGGGCGAAGAGTTCATCGTCAAAGTCGTCGGCAGACATTGTGAATGACGCCAGGAATTACGGCGCGGTCGTTTTGCGATATTCGATCAGTATAGACGGTGAAAGCGGTGTCACAAAGGCGGTTGTTTGGGGGCAAAAGGCGTGGATTAGGGGCGAGAGGAGAGGAACGTGGGAGCTCAGTGGACGGGGAAACGTTGGTTCTAAAAGGCAGCGCTTGGGCCAGCCCAGTACGCGTCGCATTAGCGCGGTTGAGGTTCAATGACCGCATCGAACATGAATGTACAATAAAACATAGAAATGACACCTATAATGCTATACACACGCCCATTGGCTCGAATAATACCACGCACACTACAATATCCAATATTAGAATTTCTCGCCCCGCGACAATATCACGCCAGACATCACGATTCCAAAGCATACACTCACAATCCACACACCAACCTCCGGCACCTCCAAGCGCAAACATCCCAATCTCACACTCATCATCCCAACTCTCTCAAGATGCGTCATCAAAAACAAGCAAGCCCATCCGGCCCCTCACCCAAGAACAACGAGACTTCCTCTCCTCCGCTCTGCGCGTAAATCAAACCGGCGAACTGGCCGCCATCCTCATCTATGCCGCCCAAAACCCCGTCATAGTCCGCTCTCACCCTCATCTCCGTCCGCTCATGAAACACATGTACGACCAAGAAGCTGGACACTATGAATATTTCAACAAAGTCATTAGCAAGCACCGTATACGCCCTACAGCCATGTATCCCGTGTGGTACGCGGCGGCCAGCTTCTTAGGATGGAGTACGGCTGTGATCGGGCGAGAAGCGGCCATGGCGTGTACGGAGGCTGTGGAGACGGAGATTGGGACCCATTACAATGAGCAGGTGCGTGTGTTGTTGGATGGGCGAAGAAATGTGAGCAGAGAGGGGAGAGCTTGGGGCCTGAGTTGGATGAGCTTGTTGTTGAGTTGAGGCGGATACGGGACGAGGAGTTGGAGCATCTGGATCATGCTGTGGATAACGATGCGAAAGAGGCGAAACCATATGAGCTGTTGACTGAGGTTATTCGGGGGGTTGTCGAGGTGCTATTTGGGTTAGTGAGAGGGTATGAGGAGTCGCATATGATTAATTCAATGTCATCATGTAATCTATATCAAAATTATTCCAAGGCACAATGTACATAACACCAAAGTAGACATTGGACATAATGACAAATGAGAGGATTGTATTCGCGAAGATGCCTGCGACGATGCTTAACCAAGCCACACCAACACTAAACGCTATCAAATGATGTACACCAAACTCCAATATGCCAAGATAATAAGACATTAAACATGATAGAACTACTCAAAGCCTCCGCCCAAATCCCCCAATACGCTCCTCATTCCCTGTTTCCTCCCTGCGTTAACCTTCTTCTTCAACGCAGTTTTCCTCTTCTCCTCTTTCTTATCAAGCAATTGCCGCCGCTCTGCTTCTCTAGCCTGCGCATGGATATTGCTCTTGCCCGTTCCACCGCGGCGCACACTTTCTGTCGACGTACTAGCTCCCGAAGGTTTACGAGACTCTGATGTTGTGGAAAGGTTACTTGTTGCTTGGCGGATGAGCGAAGGAACTCGGAAGTTAGGCACATTGATGCCGCGAGAGGGGGCGTGGAATGCGAGGTTGCCACCATCTGCTGGGGCTTCGGCGATGCTGGGTGTGCGAGAAAGGGAGAGGCGGTCGACGACAGGCTTTCTTGAAGCTGCGCTAGGTGCCGATGATTCATCATCGTCATCCTCTGATTCAGAGTATTGTGAATCTGGCACCATGATGCGAGGATCGTCTAGTAATTCCGATACGGAGTTTTGGACATCGGCGAGTGTAATTGGTTTCCGTGTAAGGTTGTCTGATGCTGCAGTACGACGAAGGTTTGGTGGAGGGCGGTTCTCTTTCTGCGAATCCGTTGGTGATTTCCGTTTCATAGGGTTGAACGATGTTGCCATATCACTAGTATCTGTCTGCGAGTCTGGAACGGTGATGTCTTCCATGCGTCCATCGTCTTTTTGCCCGTCTTCTTGTGATTGACTCTGCTCACCAACTGCGCCCAAATCAGCAGGCATGTCCAGAAACTCGTACTCGCCCTCATCAGCAAAATCAGCTAACGTATGGAAGAAGGCTTGTTTCTTTTGATCCTTAGCAATGTTGCCAATGCGTTCATCGGCCAATAGTGCTCTGTTCATCTTTTGGAATTCAGCGCGCTTCTTCCGGAGGCGCATATCTTCTTCATCTTCAGAGTCTGACATGTCGAACCCATCGCGTCCACCGGCGCGCCTACGAAGACCGCCATTCATGACGTTCTTATAAAGCTCGTTGATGTTTTTCTCGTCTTCCCTCTTTGATTTCTCGCTGTTGTACCGTTAGTTATGCCAATCATAATGTTTTTGATAGAGAGCCTTACGCGAAGAAAGCAGCAATCTGCCGTTCATCAACATCGACCTCTCCGTGCTCAATCATGTTCTTTGTCTCCTCATCTTCCGCACCACTATCATCATCACTTGCACCTCCAAGTCCAGCATATTCATCTTCCGACTCCTCGGCTTGCTCCATGACGGCGTCCTTAGCCATGCTAGTTTTCTTGTTGAAATCGATAATGGCCTTCTGCTTCTTAGCACCCTTCTGCAAATTTGCAAAGGCGTCACGGGGCTTAGGAGGACGTTGAATGTCATCCTCTTCACTGAGGTCCGCAAAATCCTCCTCGACATCAGAGAGTTCGACAGTAGCATCCCTGCGTCCACGCTGGAGCTTGCCCTTCGTCTGTTTGATGGGAGATTCTTGAACTCGCATCATGACGGTATCAACAGTAGAAGCTGGTGGTATCACAAGACCCGCTGGAGATCGCGAGAAAGAAAATCCTGCATCTTGTGTAGGTTCAGGGAGATCATCGAGTTGTGTGCGCGAGAAGACTGGGGAGGTTTCGATCAGCTGACTGATACCCAGACTAAACTGCGTGCCTGGAGCATGTTGCAAGGCCTTCTGTGGCGACGCCAATGACTGACTGTTGGGTACGAAGAAGCCCGAGGCTTGGCTGAAATTTGCCCCTGGTTGAGTATCTGGTAGACCACGGAGAAAGTCCAAAGAGTCTTGTTCGGGTTCAACAGAACCAGACTGCGTTCCCGACTCCAAATTTGCCATGGTCCCTGCGAACATCTGCGTGAGGCCAAGACCGGTGTCCGCATTTCCGAATCCAAAAGCGGCCATATCATCGTTTTGAGTCAGTTGTTGGGTAGGGGATGCGGGCACGGGTGTGTCATTGCCGCTTTCGTCCTCTTCATCTACTACTATATTCCGTGCTCGAATGATCGTCCGCTTGCGAATAGGTGCACTTAAATCTTCGTCCTCCATATCAGCGTCATTATCGACTTCCTGTCCTTGAATAGCAACTGCGGATTCCTCGTCCTTGTCTGCCATGTCGGCGACGAGATCGTGCTTATCGTTAACATATTCGTCCTCAGAACCAGACAGCTCAAGCTCCTCTTCGTCCTCTGCTTCAGTATCTGCCTCATTTTGGTTTTCGGTGCCACTTCCAACATAATCACCATCAGACTCATCGCTCGAAAGTAGACTATCAATCGTCTCACCATTCCTTTTCGCTTCTTCTCTTTCCGACTTGGCGAGCTTGAGATCTTCTTGTCTCTGCTTCTCAAATTGGGCGACCATGTCTTCAATCTCCATTTGGTTCTTCTCTCGCTCTTCCTCAGTCTCGATGTGAATACCTCGCCGCTTCAGTTCCGCAATCCTCTCCTCTCGTTCCTTATGTGCCTGTTCACGAGCTTTCTGGGCAAGTGACATCTGCATTTCCCCAAGGCTGATGGACTTTGAGCCCTTTTGCGCATCTTTCGAAGATGTCAGGTGAGCAAGATGACGAAGATGGAGCAGGGAAGAGGACTCTTGTTGCTTTTTCATGGGGACCCGATCGAAAACAGGGAACCTGCTTTTCACTTGCACAATGTCAAGATCGTCATCAGAATCTGAGAGTTCGATCATAGTGTGATCAGCTGGCCCCTTTACGTCCACTCGAACATTTTGAACAATAACACTTTCGCCTTTCTGCATCCAGGGGTGTGGTGGGAGGTGCTGAAACTCAGGCGCCCGGCCCTTGCCTTTATCAATTTTTGTGTGTGGAGGTGATGTCTTTTCACTCAACGGTGCTGGAGCCGCAGCTTCCTTAGTCGGTGATGCCTCCTCCCGCGGTGGACTTGTTGGTGGTGTGTCATGGGTTCTATTTGCTTCCGCATCGGACGATGCTAATGCAGAGCTCGCATCTGGTGTTGGCAAAGCTTCTACCACTGGGCTCTCGGCGCTGGGGGCACTGAATCCAAAGCGGCTGTATAAATCGTTTAGAGTGTGCTTCTTCTTCGTCTTGGATTGGTGAGTGAGTTGCATATTGCGGCTGATTCTCTGCTGGTCACGCGCCATGAGCTCCATAGCCTTCTTTCCTGCCTTTCGGGTTGGCTTCGCCTGTTGAGTAAGAAGTCTGCCGCTTTCGTCATCCGTATCGCTGCCAGAGTCCTGTTGAGCTAGCCGTCGGGATTTCTCCCTACTCCTTTGTGTGTGCTCTTGCTCTTTCTTGGCCAGTCTCTCCGCGCGGATGCGTTGGACACGCGCTTGTAGTTGGGCATTTTGGAGCGACCGAGGGGATTCATCTGATTCGTGGCCTAGTGTTGTTGTCACCCGCGACTTTGTAGGTGATGCATTGGGTGTGACAAATAAACCTGGTGAGGATCCGCGTGACCGTACACTGAGTGCAGGTGATACTGGCGGGGACAAGCTCTTCGCCTTTCTCATGTTAGGTCTGCGAGCGTTTGTTCGTACAGGCATTGCGTCTTCGTCCTCGCTAGTAATCAATGTAGCGGCGGTAGTCGTGTCTACTTCTATCCTTTCTGGCTTTTGGGTCTCTCGTAAAGCCTTACTAGCAGCCAATCGCTTCTTCATGCGTTCATATGCGGCGCCGGTATCACTGTCCTCCTCTCCTTCATCTTGACTGAGACTGGTCTCAGGCTGAGGTCGTGAACTCATCAACTCTAGATCCGATGTTTGTGTGGGGACGTCATGATCTGATTCGGAAAGGTCATCTTCAGATTCTGCGCTGCTCTGAGATGATTGTGAGGCCGGTTTTCGTAGTGCTGCTAGTAGTCCAACGCGTGGCTTTGGCGACGCGTCAACGATGCGTGTAGGTTGGTCGACTGTCATTGCTGTGATCGAATCCATTTTGTGTTGTAGAGTGAATGAAGATTTGGGTAAAGTATGAGGTGCTGCGTGATGCTCAAGGCCTAGGGACGTTGTGTCGAGCCCTCAGTGCGGTGAGCAGTTTTCCTCGTGATGGCTGGAGGCGTCCAGGTAGCGTATGCTAAACCAATCACGCTGAATAGCAATTGACAGGAAATGTTAAGAGAAGATAAAATGCAAGCACTTGGAAAAGCTCATTGAGATATTTTGGCAGTCAAGTCGAAACTGTGCAAGTTGTCACGTTCAATGTTCGTGGCGGGCAATTGTGTCTGAGCTTTCGAGCTTTGGTAAGTCGCGACACGACGCGACGCGTAAAGACGCGCCTAAGTGCTTTGGCTAGTGACGCCATAGCTTTGCGAACGACCTATGAAGAACAACCGCAGAGAATCTACATCTACACAGAAATCCCACAAACTATCATCACTTATCCTTTTGTATGTTCATACATTTTGTATATTCACAGAGGTACTTCCGTTCTTTTACGGTTCATCCCTTAGAACTGCCCAACCGTTGGAATTTGGCACACCTGATGTTGACAAAACCCTGCAAATGCCTTTACCCTCTTAGGTGAGCAACCGGCTGCAGGATGCCATCCTTGCTTGTTTATGATCGACTACCATATAACAGAACAATAATTCCTTGAAAGCTGATCTGAAGTTACATTCCCCACTCCTCTTCCAAGTTTCTTATCTAGCATATCAAGAGTCTCAAGCAGCCGAACTCCGGCGCACGTTACATCCATATGACTGATAATCTCATTTTCCGGCAGTTGCCTATTTACCCGGTTGATCCAAAATTCAACTTGCTGATCTTATCCACTGGGACTATTCTCCGAGAACCAGGGGGATATCCTGGTGTGTTTCTGCTTTCATGTGCCAATAGCTTCATCACACACCAGTAAGCTTCCGAGTAACCAACTTTTCTACTTCAGCCAGACGAACCTTTTTCCGTACCCAACCACATATCACGGGAAAAGCGGATCCCATCTGCAAGAAGGTCATAGTCTATTTGATATGATCTTTGTTAAATGCTCTCCGCAACAAACAAAATCTACCACTCGGTCACGACATGACTGGCTTACCACAGCTGTTCAGGATTCATGCTCTAACCCATACCGGCTGTTCTCCTTTGCGTATACCACAATATATACAGCGAATCACCTTGACTTTTGTATGCCAACTCTCGTGTTGGGACTTTACATGACGGCAAAGCCGATCGGAGTACGTACGTACCCAAATAAAGCCGCAGTGTCCGCCAGTAGTCCAGTCATACTCAGCCAAGCCGTTTTCGTTAACGACCGGAGGGCCTCAGCCCATTTTGGGTTTGATCAATGATAGACAAAGTTGTCTCATGGCTTCTGTGGATGCTGTTTCATCCTATGCAAGTATTTTAGTCATGATCAGACAATGGCTTAAGGCTCAATTGACATCTTTCCCGTTTCGGTCGGAAGTTTATGCTCCGTCTGAAAATAGCATCGTTTTGCATGTTCGCGCTCGAGAACCGTCGTGTCCTGGAAGCTGATTTGACGCCAAGTAGATCCGCCAGGGTCGCTGGAATGAGATCAAGCCACCACAGCCATGGAAGAACATTAGAAGAGCGATCATTTGACGAAATGCAGAACATGCAGAACTCCTGTGTTTAATTCGCGCTTTAAGTATGACGACAAGGCCATGAGAGACTACAGCACTTTGGTTCTAGTGTACAGATCCACGTGGTGACGTGCGATCGCCAGCCTTGTTTTTGCAGGAGGATCTCCTTACGAGCCAGGCCAAGGACTGTTGCTGCCTGTGGTGATTGTTGCAAGGTAAACTTCGAAATACACCGAAGCTAGTCGCGTCCCGTAAGATACATTACGAAGCTCTGCTTAATGTACAACACCATGGATCAATTCGCATGCTGAGACGAGTCTCCAACCAATGACAGTTCTCGCATCGTCTAGGGCTCACGCGTCCTCAGCTATCGCAGAGTATGAAATGCGGTAGGCAAAATATAAGCACAAGCTTTACCAGAATCTCTGCATACCGACATCCTACTCTGTGTGGCGTTGGCGAGCAGATCGTGTTTCACATTGCACCCACTGGTGACGCTAGGCCAAGAATTGACACCAACCCCTGAGAAGCGCTCCCCAGGAGAACCGGAGGCCCTGTGGCGCTATTGAGTGTTCCGCTCAAGAATCACAATTTGGTTTACTACTACGTGTCCCGATCAAAAGTGAACATCAAAGATTCAGTGGACATTGTGCGCATTACGAAGTCACGCGTCGTGCAGCTGAATTCTCAGTGCTATATTTATGAAGCTTGCGCTGACGCCTGCATACCAAGCGGGTTTCAAGGTTGAAACGACCTCTCTCCTCTAAACAAGAGTCATCCGCCTCCGCCCGGGAGATTAGACGAGCAATGTCTTTCTGACGGCCTAAGATCCGAGCTTGTACCTTTCCATCTTTCCAACAAAAGCGTGGCACCTTCTCGAACGCTTCCATTACGCGTGCATCGCTCTCCCTTTCATAGCGACAACAACTTCCCGCCCAACACGGCCCGTCCTCAGCCAATTTCCGGCATGACATTGGCTCCAACGCGCGAATCTCGACAACATGGACACCGACGAGCCTCAACTCTTCCAGTACAGCACACCACAATCGAGTAACACGTTCAAACGCCCGCGACGGAGTCTCCAGAGTTCCACCCCGTTGAGCAGCGTCTCGGAGAGCGTATCACCATCACCACGGCTTTCCGGCCAGAGCAACTTCAACCCTCATGTCATCGATCATATCAATGCTCTCAAACATCTCGACGATCAGCAGATTCTGCTGTTGCTGCAGGCAGCGCGCAATGGAGGTCAGTGTTGATGTTATTCTAACGGCCCGTTTGCTAACATGCGATTAGATGGAATGCGCCATTCGGGCGCCGACAGGTCGTCCATGTCGACACTCGGGAGTCGTGCCTCGTCATACCTAAGCGTACCATCTAGTAGAGTACCAAGCATGATGTCCGACCCACGATCTTCCATCGCGTCAACCGACTCCTCGTTCACCCATTACAGCGCCGCATCTTCGCGACTGTCAACAGCCTCGTCACGCCTCTCCACTATCTCTACTGCTTCGACTCCTGCACCAAAGAACTTTGCATGCACATTTTGTGACAAGGCTCTTAAGTCGAAGCCGTACTGGAAGTCGCACGAGGAGGAGTTTCATGAGCAGAGGCTTACATGGCGCTGTCCAGATTGCGAGCAGATATTCCACGCAGGAAAGCGCTTCCGTGAGCATCACACTAAACTACACGTATGGTATCCCCAATGCCTCACTATCGTCTACTAATAACTTCAAGGGCTGCGAACACTGCAAACAACCTAGAGAGAGTGGGCAGCCAACTAGTCGGAAAGCCTCACCCTGTGTCAAGAAGTACGAGATCGTTATGCATGATAAAGACGCATGGGGCTGTGGCTTTTGCGCCTCCTTATTGACGACCTGGGAAGAGAGATGTGAGCACATAGCAATGCATTTTGAAGAGAAGGGTAGTTCGAAGTGGAATTTCACCAACGTTGTTCTTGGGTTGCTTAAGCAACCAGAAGTAGCGCATGCTTGGAATCAAATGCTGCTGCAACGCCATGGAGAAGAGCAAAACTGGCCGACGCTAGCATGGGAATCTAAGAGATGCAATCGGTTGAGATACAAGCTAGAGACTAAGTGGGACATCCGAGCCTTCGATATAGAGAAGCTGGTTCAAGATACTTACGACTTGGCCGAAATCGAAGCGAAGGAAATCGTCGAGGTTCAGCCAGAAACCACACCAGAGGTGTCTGAGCCTACTGATTCTAGCCAAGGGGAAATGGTGGAGTTCAAGCTCGAGACATCCGATTTTGGGGCCGACCAAAGACTCCAGAGCTCGCACGGGCTCCCACCGGAGGCCACTATGATGGACTTGGATCCCATTGAGTCCACACAACCAATGCACCACCCAGTATTGCAACAACCCCAATGGCCTGTCAGCGGTGACATGAATCACAACAACATGAACGCAGCCACTAGTATGGGCGCGTTTGGGGGTTTTGATACACACATGACCGCGATACCCACGGACTTTTCGCAACAACCTGTCGCACAGGGCTTTCAACAACAGACATGGCCAAATACTGGATTTGTTTCGACTCCTGATTTAATCAATTTTCAACAGCCCACTTCTTACATGAGCTACGACCAACCAAGGGAGATGGTGTCAGTACCAACGTCCCAGTATGCAAACTTAGCTCAATATACCCCAAGGCAAAGTCTACCACCAAACTTCCTCCAACAACACCAGCAAAACAACGCACCTCAGTCTCGACGTTACGTACCAAAGTTGGTCAACATCTCGAGCTCAAGTCGACTGCCCCAGCAGGATCAACCACCTCCACCTCCCCCAAAAGATGAGAATCCACAACAGAACCGCTTCTCGCGCATGATCATGCGGCGGCGCCCAAGTAATATTTCACAACACAGCCTCGTATCACAACGCGACGCAGGTTGGATGAATGATGACAACTGGGGTTAGTTCCCCAGCCTTCTCATATAGAGTGGAGCCTGGTGCTCAAGCGTCGAGTCATACAAACTTAGCGTAAGAGCATCTGCACTCCACTCAATCACTCAATGTCGACTGGTTCGGCATCGCACATATACACTCTCCTTAAAAAAGAAACAAAAACCTCACTGAAAAAGTGACTCCGAACCTCGCCTCATCTTTTGAAGAAGCGAGCTACACGTCACCTCAACGGAGCCGAATAACCTATTATTTCCTTTTTGTCCTTTGAGCTTGTCGAATTGGCACACGGATTGGTCTTGGATTGCTGGAAGAGTATACCCATAATGCAGCGTTTACGATCGATTTTGGGCTTGAGGAATCGGATGGAAATGGATTCGCCCCAGCACGTCAGCACTTTTAGTGTTTTTCTTCACCTAATACCCCCCTTTCACACACCGCCTTGCGCGTGATTTGAAGCAGTTCACGTAATGAATATTCAATACCATAGAAGCAATGCTACTTTATATCTTCTACAATTCCATGGCCGTCAGGCAGAAATATGTGTGGCTTTGCGGACGATCACCCCACGAGCTTACCCTGTAATGGACCCGCTTTGACCCTGCCGAAAATACATGTGCTGATAGCGGTCAAATAGATAATTGACTGCACGCAGACTGGGATGCGGAGTTTGTACCCGTTTACGCTAAGGTTAGCGGGTGTCACCTTCCCCGCCTTGCGTCATGAGTACGAGGTTAATTATAAATCTCGAAACGCGACTTACAAAGGAAAAAGCTCTGGACTTGTGCATCCAACGAGACTCAGCTAAACAGCCTACGCCCTACCATTTACATCTAGGTCGACAACAATCATGAGGGTTATTTGAAATCGATCGGTCCTATATTGGTAGGAATTTTTAATCTTCGCAAGAATTGGAGAGGCGGCAATATCGAATATTCAAAATCGCATACCGGCCAACCAGATCCGGCAACGACCTAAACGCGATGCCGTCCACGCTTTCCCAGCCTACACAAGTAGCAATAATTGCTACCGTATTCTTCATACCTATCCTTTCATATCTCTACCTCATCCGAAGCCAGAAGCAAAAAGGCGGTGCTGGACCGCTTCCCCCATCCACTGAGATAACAGCGCTCTACATTCATCCGATCAAGTCATGCCATGGCATTTCGGTACAATCGGCGAAATTGCTGTCCACAGGGCTTGACCTCGGTATCTTCATTTCGTCGCCAAAGTAGTAATTGTAAGGGGTATGCTAATTACACCAGATCGTCAATGGATGTGGGTGACTTTCCCCAATTTTGAATTTCTCACAATCCGTAACCTCGCTAAAATGACACTCATCCGACCATCATACGATCCAAGTACAGACACAATTACCGTGACTGCACCAGCACCAAATTCCACCAATGAGGCCCTCAATTTTTCTATTCCCGCCCATCCAAGCAAAGAATGGCTCAATGAAAATACCGAGGTACACGATGCAAAAATCTGGAACCAATGGACACCCTCACGTGTATATTCGACGAAACTCACCGCACCTTTCAACGACTTCTTTGAGAAAGAAGTCAGACTTGTATACAAAGCCGCTTTATATGACGAACCGCGACCACTAGGCTCAAATGGCGCAAAGAAACTTCTAGGACGTGAGGCAGCAACGTGTTTCCCCGATATAATGCCCCTGTTAGTTGGAAACGAAAGCTCCATCAACGAACTTAACGCTCGCATCAAAGGCGTAGATGACATCACTATCCACGTCTCACGGTTTAGACCTAATATCCTCGTCAAAGGCAATGCTTCTACTCCCTGGGACGAAGATCGGTGGAAGACACTGCGCATAACGCCAAAAGGTCAACATGGTGGTGCGCCGCTCACGTTTGATATCACGCAGAGGTGTGCGCGTTGCCATGTACCCAACGTTGACCCTGAGACAGCAGAAGCGCATAAAAGGCAGCCGTGGGATACTTTGATGAAGTATCGCAGAATCGATGAAGGTATCAAGTACAAGCCTTGTTTCGGCATGTTGTGTGTGCCGCGGGAAACGGGGAAGTTGAAAGTAGGAGACAGGTTTGATGTCATTGAGGTTACGGATAAGCATAGGTACATCCCTGGGTTCTAAATGGGCTGTTGTGTGGTCGGAAAAGCAGGATAATGACGATCGTTAACATTGATGTTTATCTTCCACAGCACATAATACTAATCGCATGTTAATGCAAGGCTGCACCGCGTTGGTTTGATTTCAAGGAGTATATTGGCGTGGACGAGGTGCGGTATAAGCCATAGGGGTGAGATGAGGGTCAGAATGAATGATCAGATGAAAATGTAGTTTATTCATTCAAATTCTAGAATACTCATGAGATTTTGGTCTATAGTACCCTAGAGCTGGGGTTGTTGCTCCGCCAACTTGATTTTGCCTTCATTATCATACACAATCTCCCTGATCTTTACACATCTCAAGTGATTCACACCCTTCGATAGCGACGAATCGTGGTAGAAAAGGTACCACTTGCCCTTGTATTCTGCAATCGAATGATGTGTTGTCCAGCCAATGACCGGTTCGAATATCCTTCCTGCATATGTAAACGGTCCGTACGGGTTGTCGCCAATAGCGTAGCAGAGATAGTGCGTGTCGCCCGTGCTGTACGAGAAGTAGTATTTGCCCTGGTACTTGTGCACCCACGCTGCTTCGAAGAACCGCCTATCGTGATCTGTAGCCTTAATTGGTGCGCCAGCTTCATCCAAGATGACGACATCTTTGACTTCCGAGGCAAATTGTGTCATGTCATCGGTAAGCTTCGCAACCTTAGCCGAGAGAGCATTGCCTTCTGAGGCCTCCATGGTGGAGTAGGCGTCGCGGTCAAATTCACCTTTTGTCCAGCATTGTAGTTGACCACCCCAGATGCCACCGAAGTAGAGATAAGCCTTTCCATCATCGTCTACGAAACTTGCTGGGTCAATGCTGAAGCTACCTTTGATAGGTTCAGGTTCTGGCTTGAATGGTCCCTCTGGCGAATCTCCTACTGCAACACCAACCCTGAAAATGCCATCATGATCCCTAGCAGGAAAGAATAGGTAGTATTTCCCATTCTTGGTCGCCGCATCGGGAGCCCAAAGTTGTTTTGAGACCCAAGGAACATCTTCCTGCTTGAGAGCTATACCGTGGTCTGTAACAGGGCCACCTACTTCTTCCATACTGAAGACATGGTAGTCATTCATGTCGTATTGGTCACCATTGTCGTTATCCTTGATGTCGGTCTCGCGATCATGCGAGGGGTAGATATAGAGTTTGCCATTGAAGACATGCGCTGAAGGATCAGCCGTGAAGATGTGAGTGACGATAGGCTCCTTGTCGGCCATTGTGTATAAATCTTAGTGTTTCTTTGGCCGTGGTAAGTGAAACTAAGATAGTATAGTCGTGTTTCAAGGTAACTCGAATGCTTTTATGGTAGGAGGGGTACAGCCCCACGAGACGGAACCACTGTCCTATTTACCCGGCGGGACGGTTTCCCATAAGCCAAGCGCATGTCATACTGAACCAAGACGGTCATAGTCATGTTGTGTTGCGGTCAATTGCGGTAGAGAGCGGACACTTGTAGAGTGGAGAGATCAAATGGTACTGTAAAACGGCGAGAGTTTAGACGGCCGTTATTTAGCCGTGTATTCTTCCGTCATAGACGCGCCATTCTTAACTAGAAAATTCCGCGGGGTGACGGAGGGCGGGTATCAAGGAATTTCTGCCGTCTAATGTTGGTGAGATACTGATCTGTCGCGTTGTGGTCGTGGTAATCTCGGGCCGTGAGACAGAAACGCGATGACACGTGACTTCTCTTTGAGTCCTCCCCAACTTCAGAGTCCTTACACCCAGCTGTAGTACCTTTAGACTTGATTGCTCAGGCCAGATGTGATATGCTTTCTTTTTCAACAGGTCTCGAATGTTTCTTCTTCAGGCGTTGCTTCACACCTTTCGCCCCGATTCTTAGCTCTTCTATCAGTCTCAACTGCTTCTTTGCTGATGCCGCCGGAGGCTCAATTAGCTGACCCTTAGTTTCGCATTCCGCACATGCTGATCCAAGCGGAATTGTAGGAAGCTGTATTGCCTCCCAACCTTTTCCTTTTGCTGCTTTCAATACCGCCCTTTGTTGTTGAAGGTGGTCGCTTGCATAGAATTTGTTTTGTTGATGCATTGCATCGGCAAGTTCGCCATATTGAGGATGCAGCTTCTTCGTAATCCAAGCCACTCTTTCCTTGCTTAGACATTTGGGAAAGACGTCTTCTCTTTGACCTCTTATTTCCTGCATCCCATGGGATCTTAACCGCCGGTTTATGACGATCCCATTGCCATCAACTTGACTAGTCTGAAAATCAGTACCAATATCAAGGCCTCTGCCAAACTCCCATGGCTTATGCTGAGTTTGAGGTTCGTATCGTTTGTATAGGTTGTAAACAAAAAGTGTGTGTAGTGGCGCTATGCCTCGATTTGGGTTCGATTTCTTGGGCTTCGGGGGGCAAGTGAGTGGTACGTGGACCAGAGAGATTCTATTTGGTGACTCCATATCAAAGGTATCTAGAATTATGTATGGGAATCCGAGTTTGCAAGGGTTTTATGAGCGGTAAATTGAAAGAGGGAGTGCGAGTTTGCAAGGGTTTGTGAGTAGTAAATTGAAAGCAGGAATGTGTTAAATACTACGTCGTTTTCAAAAAATTATACACATAATAGGGTATGGAACTCTTGTACCCTAACATGCGAACCATGGTTGAGGTTCCCACCCACACGAACCTGCTGATCTATACAACATCACAGAGGTATT
The DNA here is from genome assembly GCA_021365335.1 of Phaeosphaeriaceae sp. PMI808. NCBI lineage: Eukaryota > Fungi > Ascomycota > Dothideomycetes > Pleosporales > Phaeosphaeriaceae > Phaeosphaeriaceae sp. PMI808. Next base: position 686,650 of record JAJTIZ010000006.1, read on the forward strand.
CAAGCCATCACCCTTAGTCTTAATTCATCTACTTGCTCCTTCACTAACGGAGTATAGATATATCTTCAAACCTGTCTCGTACTTATATCCTCCTAATAAGTTTCTAGTCTGCGATCAATTTCGTCGAAGCTCAGTCTCAAGCCGAAGCCACATTTCGCTTAACTACAGCATGCATACTCCACAAGGATTGAGAATGCACAGCCTTCTCGGGCTTCTGCCTACACAATATATATCTTCGTGTAAGTACCTTGATATTTCAACTTTTATTTTATTTATCGATTCTATCCGCTGCTGTACCCTTTTTGCTTCGATCTTATACTATAATAGAAGGATCAGGAAAAAACTAGCTATCGAGAACACTGACAAACAACATGGAGAGTCAGCCTTATAAGCATGGACCACTTGATCACAGCAAAGAATCTCTTCGTCCAGTGCATCTGTTGCCAGAACTTTCTAATGACGGGCATATTCAGTGCAACATTATCCACAAAACGACTAAGGCCCATTACGTGTCTCTCTCATATAGATGGGGTAATCAAGAGATATCTCCAATTGGTATCCTTATCAATGGAAAACTGTTTTTCATCCATCGCAACCTTTTCGACTTCCTGGAAACGATGCGATTATTGGCATCACAAGGAGATGCGATCTTCGATTCAGATGTCGGTTATTGGATAGATGCATTGTGTATCGACCAGAACAACACTTCTGAGAGAAATCACCAAGTAGCCCAGATGGGATCCATATTCTCACAAGCGGATCATGTTCATATATGGCTGGGAGCTACACCAGATGCTGCCCGTATATGCAAATTGCTAGATGGCCCTGGCCCAATGGAAGGCACGGAGCTTGAAGAATGGGCCTCACTCATGGCCCGCGACTGGAACATTATTGATCGCTATATTTTTCGCAACGAATACTGGAACCGCGCGTGGGTGACACAAGAGATTGTACTGGCAAAACGAGTCAAGATATCGTTCGCCGCTAGAAAATACGGTTTCATGTATCTGGTCAAATGGTATTATCGATTTTGGTCTCCGAAGGTGGACACGGACTTCAGTCAGTTTGCAGAATACTACGAGGGAAAAGTCCAAATATATGGCCAGAGTCTCATTCATTTGATGTCTCATTTCCAAGACAAGGGATGCAGCCTTTCACATGATCGAGTCTATTCCTTGTTATCTCTTTGCAGAAGGGATGAAAAGGTCGCAGTCGATTATGACATGTCATCGAAAGAATTGGCTTGGAAAATTCTGTTGTCGACGAGAGAAACAGCATGTGTCCGCCTGGCGATTATTGTGGCAAAAGCGGTAGGCCTACGGCCAACTCGCTCGTCAGTGCATGGAGCGCACTCCAGACCACTTCTCGAAATTCGGATGGCTGCGTCCAACTTAAGTTGGCTCCACCTAAATCAAAGCTATAAATTGGATTTTCTTCGGGTAAAATCCTATCATAAGGCATACTTTAACTGTAACGCACGAGATCACAATTTTTCGCAGGGACGATGCGTCGGTCACTTGCTGGATCATATATTCGCCGAGACAAATTCAATAGACGCGATATCAACGGTTCCCAAATCAGCGGTTCATGAATCAATGGTTCCCGAATTAGCAGTTCCTGAATCAACGGTTCTAGGTTTAGTAACACCTAATAAAGCTCAGTACGCCAGACATGAATCTGCGAATCAGCGTGCCCTTAAGACTTGGTGGAGTGTTCGGGTTCAGAATATAGAGACCCAGGAGTGTACCCTGCGAGTCCCTCTTGAAGCATTTGGCGACATGATTTTGGATTCTTCCTATCGGAAACATTACCTTAATTCCCTCGATTATAGCGTACCAACCAAGAGTATAAAGTTTGTTTACGACGTGCTATAAACCCGCCGAAACCCAACACTTCAAAACAGTTACTATCCAAAGCAGCCATCTAAGCCGTCACCCCGACCTCCTTAATCCTACCTTCCAACCGCGGCGCAATAGCCTTTGTCCAATTAACCACAAACTCCCCACCACCTAACTCATCACACAACTTAGGTGCCCCCTTCAACCCAGCCAACCGCCACCACTTGCGCATCACTTTCCTCACAACCTCAACCTGCCTCTCGTTAAACTTTATCGGCACACTATCGTCATACATAGCCCCATCATCCTCATCCTCATCTGCATCCGGATCCTCCTCATCACCCAGATCATTAGAACGCACCACGCGATCTAGACTCGGCGACACGGGCGCGGTCGGCGAGGAAGGCGACGCATCGTGGAAGGTGTGTTTGTGATTTTTCTGCATATTAGTTTGGATGGAGAGAAAGCGGTTATTGAGGGATGGACCCATTCGTTTCCAGCGACCGAGAACCTTGAGGGACATGAAGTACTGGCGAAGAATAGTGGAGATGAGGACGCCGTTTTCTTCGGAGACGATTTCTTTGGCGACGCCACCTTCTTCTTCGATGAGGAGGGATGTGTAGCCGTCTTTGCCGCGGCCCATGTAGCCTCGTGTTGCGAGGACGTATTCGCGTGCTTCGTCGAGGGGTTCGTTGCCGATTGTTACGTTTTGGATGCGCGAGTGGGGCGGCTTGGTGTAGTCGGTTTCAAAGGTGATGTTGGATACTTGGGGAAAGCGGCCTTCGAGGGCTGGGTAGTTGCTTACGCCGTTTTCTAGGGCGCCGAATATGGCTTTTCCGGTCACCTTTAAGACAACGACGGGGTCCTCGAAGGGGAAGCAGTTGATTATGTCTCGGAGCTTGAGGACGCCTGGAGGGTAGATTTGATCCTAGGATTGCGAAGTTAGCGAAAGTAAAGGTACGGCATCTTGGGAAGCGACTTACACCACGAATTGTTCCGGCAGCCATGATACAACAATCGGCTGAATAGTAGTACCGCATGAGATCGCATACAAAATTACCAATATTAGACTCCTTGGTCCTCACAGTCGTGAAGCGAGCATCGAGCGGCGCAGCGGTGTATCCAATCGGTTTGTCCAGCCGCTTCCTGATCTCTTGCGTCTGCTCGTCTACCAGACCCATAGCAGTTGGATCTTCCGCAATACTACTGACGATATCTCGTCGTACAATTTTAAAGTCCCAGCCTTTGCCTTCTGGCCTCCGCCATGCCTCGACGTGCGAGAGCTGCTTGAAGTCAGTTCCAGATCTTAAGACATGGGTGCCGTTGATATGGCTGTATGCGTAGTAGTGGTCGTGTCCACCTAATATGATGTCGATGAGATCTCCACCTGTCTTTTCTGCGAGCTTGTTGTCATTTGGCTCTCGCTGATGTGAGACGCAAACGATGATTTCTGCGCCCTGCTCTTTCAAACCGGGTATGAGCTCCTTTGCCGTTGCTGATGCACTCTTGTATATGATATCTGGAGGCAAAGAATTGATTGTATCAAGCCATTCTCGCTCTGCAAGCCCAATGACACCAACCTTGATGCCGTTGGATGATGTAAGTATAACCGTCTTCTGTGCGTTCCCGAGTGGAACACCGTCGCCGAGCGCAGGATCGAGGACATTTGCAAGGAGCCATGGGAACTTGCACTTTGAAGTGAGATGACGGTATTGCTTAACACCGAAATCGAGGTCGTGATTCTGTGGCCAAGGTTAACTATGATTCACTATCAGGACCGCGACAACATACCCCTACGCAAGAGACATCTGTGCCAATATTATTCAATACCGGCACCATATGGCTTCCTTCAAAACAATGTTAGCCCATTTCCTGACACAAAAGATTTCTGCCCAAAAGTAGCTATCCAACCAACCTTTTGTAATACTACTCTCAATACTCGGATTAAAAGCATCCCCAGAAAAAAAAGTCAAAAGCTTCGATTGTCCTTGAAACCTCTCATCATCCCTATAGTAATTCACCAATGTCTGAAACCTTGCGTATCCACCCACAGGTTCCCTAGAGCCCGCTTCGACATGGTACACGTCGTTATAGTGCAGAAACCGGAGGTCTGGTGGGGTATTTGGTACCCCACCTTGGGGCGAGGTTATGAGCTGTTCTTCGGCCGATGGAGCTTTTTCTTGTGGCATTGTGATATTTGTGCCAGTTGCTGGAGCTATGGAGGAATAATTGGGAAGATAAAGCTTGTCCTAGCGTTTGTGTCGCGTGTTAAAGCGGTGAGTATCTGGCGACGAATGCACAGCGGCGGCTCAGGGTCCAGCTGAACCCAAACGCTTGAGTGACAGCTGTGACCAACCATGTGTGACTATTACAAAGTCGTATGCAGACACTCACAGGCATGTTGAGATCTTTGAAATAGGTGTTCCTACAATAGTATGAATTTCTTGAGGCGATGTAAATGAGGTTTAAGTCTATAAATGACTTTCGTCAGCGTACTTGCTGATGCTAACAATACATATCATCAAGGTCATGAGAACCGCGATACGCCGAATCCAAGATGCGCCGCAGAACCCTCAAGCCCAAATACAAACAAGAAGGCTGCCTCAAAGAGCATGCCAACCATCCCAAAGATTTAATGTAGCCTTGCCCTTCCCTTTTGGACCCGACCTAACCCTAGAACCCTCTAGAGTCGATTCCGAACGCCTTGAACTCCTTCCTAATTCCTATTGTCGACTGCTTCCTGGTCGGCCCCCCTTTGCCTTGGCTTTGGCATGCATATCCTTGCACTCGTCACTGCAAAACCATTTTGTTCTACCCGCAGGGACCTTTTCGAGATTGACACAAGGAATATGGAACCATTCCCGTGGGCAGTGGTCATTGTCACAGGCAACCATGCTGCCATATGACACCTGATTACAATAGCAGTACCGTGGTTCGTCGCCATCCTCATCGGACTCGGCCTCTTGGTATTCGTTTTCTTGATCTGCGGCAACAGAGCTTGCAGCTGAGGAAGGAGGATTGGATTTCACGTTTGAAGTGGATTTGATCGCGGATGAAGCAAGTGCTGCATGCAATGCAGATTGCGGGTTTTTCTTGTTGATTCGTTTGGATACTGAACCTGTTGTAGTACTATTGTTCTCGGACGATGCGTTGGAGTTAGAGTTATTCGCGTTACGAGCGCTCCGGCTGCGTGCCATGGGGATCTCTGGGAAGGAACCGACGATCGGTGTCGCAGTCTTGGAAGTTCGGCCTACTCTGCCTGCGAGTGGTCCTGGTATCGGTATATCAATGTCCATGCTTTCTGGCTCTTGCTCAACGTGTTCCTCTTGCTTCAAAGCCAACAGTTCCAATGGCTGAGCCACCTCGGGAATGTCTTTCGGTGTGGGTACATCGTGTACTGAGTTGGTGTCATGTACAATGCCGGCCGCCTGTTCGAGTTCTGTGATCGCATTACCGTTAGTTGCTTGCTGCTGGATTGAGTGAGAGGAGGAAGGACGGCGGGCGTTCGAAGCATCCTGGGCGTGCACCGACGCTACAGAGTTTGCTATTGAATTCTTCCTGGCGCGTGCAGATAGCGGACGATCTGATGCAGCGGCAATTGTCTTGTTGATGGAGAAATTGGCGGCTTGAGGTGAAGCGAGGGGTGGGGAGTATGGCGGCAGCTGGTGCTTGCGCTGAGCTGGAGCAGGTGCGGCTCGTGGTTTGCGCTTCGGGGCGGTGCCATTCTCTACTACTGGAGTAGCTCTTGGACTCTCACCGCGTCCACCCCCACCCCCACCCCCAGCAACTTTCAACGTGCCGCTCAAAGAGCGTTCCATGGGCGGTGCTGCCGGTGCCGCTGCGGCGAGAGCTTTCTCTGTCTTCTTGCGCTTATGTGGCCCTGTATTATTGTTCGATATGCCGAGTCCAGTATTGCGATTGTCAGAGGCCGAAACGTCTGCTGGGAGAGGCTTCCTCTTTTGGGGTTTCTTGGCTGGCCTATCGTCAAAGTCTGAATCGGCTTGGTGGTGTCTGCTGCGCTTGGCCAGCATTGCCTCACGCCTGGCCTCGCTCTTCGCGGCTATTGAGTCTACCTCAAGAACATGCTGTGCTGCCGCTGCCAGGTTATTTGCAGCAGCGACTTCGCGCCTCTGCCGTTCATGGTTTGTGCCGCCCTTTTTCCTTTCCTCTTTATCGGCGTAGGCCCAGTGTGTGAGACTGCCGTATCGCGCCTCGTCACTGATTTCGCGGTCGAGCTGGCTGTAGGAGTGGTGCATGCGCATCAGGCCCTTATCCTTGGTGACCTTGGTCGCTTGTAGCACAACATGTTTTTCGTCGAGTGTGGGTATGATCTGAGCGAGTAGCATGCGAACGCGGTAGAAGAGCTGGCGCTTTCTGACCACGGTCTGCTCCTCTTCGGGCGAGAGGGCGTCAAAGACGAGCTACACGTTGTCAGCCATTACATTTGGCGTAGGATGAATCTGGCGCCTACACTCGAATTGCCTTCGGGTGCTCCTATGTTATCTTTTCCGTTGCGCAGCTGGCCCTTTGTGGTGGTGGGTAGTTGGGCGATTTCGTCGAACAGATGTTTTAGCATCTGCTCAGGATCGTGCAGCTTTGCTTCTACTTCCTTAAACATGGAAAAGTGTTTGATCATCTCCTTAGGCAAGGCATCGACAGCTGCTGTGAAGTGGGTGAGTGCTGGTAGGAAGCCTGGCGCGCTATTTGAAGCTTCTGGCGTCTGCTCCAGCCCACTAGCAGCGAGTCTGCCGGCAAAGTTACGCGCATAGTAGTTGGTAGGCCTTCCAGTAGTTCGGCCCTGTCTGGTCGAGGTTCTTGTGCCTGCCGTGGGAGGCATGGTAGAGAGACGAAGGAGAGTGAATAGATGGCGTGAGCGTGGGTGTGGGCGTGGCAGGAATGACGTGTGGGTGCATCTCAAGCGGCCGAAAGGAATTTGCGCGCGTAATCCATGCAACCAAACCGGCGTGGGAGTAGAGACCGTGAGACCGCGCCAAGGTGTTGACTACTCAATCATCATCACGTGCCGAGCGGTGTCGGCCATGGCTTGTCCGACGCGAGCCGAACGTCATCCCATGCCTTCACCAACCATCTAGAGGAAGATAATACGTACTTTAACCACAACCTACATGCCGCATGTTTTCATAATTTGAATAGTTCTCGTAGTTTCAATATAGAGGCATTGCTTACTATTCAGCTTTCTGGGCGTCTTGAAAGTGCCCTACATGACTACTACGTATACATTGAATCTTCCAATCCCTCAATCCCTACAACATGGCGTTTGCAACCATTCGTTCTCACTCTTTGGTAGAAGACATACCCATAAGATCTATGGCGATCAAATACCTAGTAGTATCTCCTTTCTTTTCCAGCATCGCTGACTTGTCCAGCTATGCACTTTTACTGTGCGAGGTTTCGTGATACCAAGCCGCTTCGATCACACCATGGCGTCTGTTGTCTCTGTGATGCCTAGGAGATTTGGTCTCTTCATATCATGTGTTTGAAAGGGTAGTACGAGTGACATGGAGTTCTGCCATGCGACGCCGTCTGCAGCTCCACAAGCGAATGGGGCCAATTACCCTTTTAGAATGCGCGTGTCTAGCAAATCTGACGTTCGTTGATACGAGCAAGATGTATCTGTTGAGCTAAGAGTTGGTGTTTTGGCCTCTTTAATCTAAGCACAATATTTCATACTGCATTGTCTATGCAATTCCCATGTCTACTTCATCAGTCAAGTCACTGCCCGCTCACTTCCCTTTCAAGTACCGCCTAGCACACTAGACTTCTCAAAATGCTTCTGGAGCTAGCCAGCAACAGTGTCATATATCTTGCTTTCTGATGTGATTCGTTTATCCGCATCTTTCAATTGCCCTCTTCGTTAACTGATGCGTCACGGTAACGCAATTGGAACCCTCTGTTGGTTGTGACTGCGAAGGTGACGTTCCCCGCACATCTCCACCTTACCATTTTCCACCTGAACGCAAGGTTGGTCCTACTTGAGAGCTGGCATGGACGTTGTCTGGCCGGTGCTCGCACGAACGCGTGCCTTGGCGCCCAATCTGAAGGCATGACAACGTTGTCATAATGCCCAAGTAAATGCAATTGGCCGTCACAGACGAATTAGAACACAATTGAACAACCGTGCGCTTCATTGTACTTCATTCACTTCAAGCACAGACAATAAGCGAGCGGGTCCCGTTCCTATTGTGCGGTCACCATAGCTTTGTGTGGTCACCATAGCTTGGTCAGGCAGCGGACCAAACGGCGAGTGGTCACCTCGATTTCACCTCGAAATTGTCGCCTACTAGTCCCATCGGTATAAAGCTCGCCCACGCTCACCTACCTCCAGATTTCCTTCAACACACATCCACTCTACTCTTGCTCGAAACTCTAGGCTTTCTGCATCTCTTATCCTGACAACATCTTTCCAACGGTTCCCACTACCATTGCCTACTTGACAACATGTCTTCTAGTGCCATGGACGTCGTCAACAACTCACCTGAGCTTGATCGGGTTCGCGACACCATGAGCTTCTCCAACATCCTCACCTCGTCTGACCCAACTACTTCCATCGCTGCTGCTGCTCCTGAGGTCCCCACCAACGTCACCCTCCCTGCAGCAACTTCTGCTCCTACCACGCCCTTGCCCAAAACTCCTACTACTCCCCATTCTGATGCAAAGACGAATGGGGATGTTGGCTCACCTGACTCCATCACGCTGGATGTCACTATGGATGATGGCGAAGAGGAGTCTGATGCCGTTGCTGACGATGTGCCTGACCACCTCCGTGAGTTTATTTGCCAAAACGATAACACCAAGCGTTGTGTCACCGGCCAGTACGAGATGAAGTACTCCCGCAAGGTCATTTCTGATCACTTTGGTCGCAACAAGGCCTGTACCCGCCACATAAAGGACTGGCCTCTGTTCTGCCGTAAGCACTACCAGCGTGCCACCTACGACAAACCATCCTGGCAGAAGCGCAAGCTTGACCTCATCTTCCGCCAGTTTGAGGTGATCGAGACTCAGTTCCCCGGTACGACTTACCAGATTCTGTTCAAGAAGTCTGAGAACGAGCGTATCAATGAGTACGTTCGCAAGGTGGCCACAGCCGAGAGCGAGTTCAAGCGTACCGGCGATGAAAAGGAACTCAAGAAGCAGTTGGCCGAGATCGCAAAGGCGTATGCCCCCGTCTCCACCAAGACCTTCGAGGCCCCCATCGAGATCCTCCAGCTTCTCGACAACCACGTCGGCAAGGGCAAGACCAAGGACGAAGCTAGAGACGTTGTCCAGTTTCTCTTTGACGAGATCAACGAGGGTCGAATCGAGCAAGTTCCTTCCATCGAGTTCCTCCCCAGCGTTCCCGGCAAGATGGATACTCCCAAGAAGGTCCTCAAGACCCCGTCTCCCAAGAAGCTCGGCAAGGTCAAGACTCCCAAATCCAAGGGCACTCCCGGTCGTGTCTCCGCCAAGGGTTCCGTCAAGAAGCCCAACCAGAAGGATTAGACGTCCTCTCACCGTAATCCACCACCTTGCCGACGGTCATTGGCAATTTCTTACTGACTTTTATACAGGCCACACACACCATTGTCAATCGATTCAACGACCAAGCTTCCTGCTTCTCTCAACCTTTCGACGCAAACGGCTCTTATTATTTCATGTCGCTCACAATCGCTACATACCGTCACGGCACTATTTCGCCAGTGTTACACGCCTAATTCAATCGCCTCTCTAGAGTGGTATGTAAGTTTTGCGAGAGCATGATTTTCCTTTCATTATTGCTTGTTTGCGTCTTTGGTTGTGGAGGATCAGCGTTTGATTTCATGGGTGGCTATGCGTGTGTGTGTGTGCGGATCTGGACGTGGGATTTTCCTTCGTTTTCACTTGAGTCATTGGATTTGGAGTCTGGGTGTTTGGCGGCTGGGTGGGATTTTGAGCATGGATATACCCCTTCGCCTTCGCGGCGATATGTTTCCTATTCACTTGTCTGGCCTGTGGACATGGAGTTTGGCGTTTGAGATGTCGGCCCGTTCTTTCGGTGACTGCGTAGGAAGAATTGTCATCGCACAATGGAAAAACCGTTAAAACATCTTACCCTTCGTTGTGTATGTGATGACATATCGTGAACGCATGTGATCAGTATCTTGGATATTCATGGTGTTGACTGAAATAGAACGCGCGATTACTTCAGGCGATTGCTTTTGTTCAGCTCTCTTGTCCCCTTCCCACATCATGCTACGTTTAATGGCGGAAATTTTTGTAATATCTTCGAGATGGACGCTATGTTCTGTTTCAAAGCGTCATAATTGTGTCGTAATTTGAATTACCCCACCTCGATACGACAGCCACGACCCCCCAAAAGGTAGCAACATCTTGGTCGAGTCCCATTAGATTGAGTCTATCGCTTCTGCAACTCCAAGACAAAGTCTCATAGCAGTGCCTGCTAATCCAGTAGTATATCTTGAGAAGAAAGCGCTCGTGTGTGGAATAAGGCCATGCTACTCCACATTGTGTACCGTATATCTTCGCTGGGATATTAAGTGCCACAATTACTAGGTCTCTATTGGCTCAATGCTGGCCACAACATCAATCACAAGGCTACTATCCTCGACCTCTACCAACCTAACCTTCAACACTTCACTTTACGCCGCTCCACACCAATCAGAGCTACCTCAACCACACCAACATGTCCTTCTCCGGCCTACCAAAGGAGATACGTCTCCAAATATGGGAACTTGTCTATTTCTCCCAGTCGCCCCGCCTGGTTACCTTGCGAACAAAGAAACACAACAGAGAGCACGACAAGAAATTGTTTTGTCCCCGCTATTCACCCAGCCCTGCACCAACCGTCGTCAACATATGCCACGAAGCGCGTGCAGAAGCCTTCTTCCAAGCTCGCAGAGCCGGCCACATCATTCGACTACTCCACGACCCCATTCAAGTGCCATCTCAAGAGCCCATCCACCTCCCAGACGACTTCTACTTCCGCTTTGAAACAGACATCTTCTATCTAGCACTCGACGACGACCACGTGGATCACCTCGACGACTCACCCGAGATGGGATTCCTCGCCCATCTTCGCTGGGCCGCGCAAGGCGACACTACTCGGCTGCGCAACGTGGCCCTTACGCGGGTTATAGACTCTGGTTACCATGACGGTAGCGTACCAAACAATCTCCGCGACTTCCCTGCTATCTCTAGCATGTTCATGGTGGGACGTGATGTTGATTTGGGCGTAAGTTTGTCGATGAAACAGTTGTTTGTGTATGCTGCGCGTAGGATTGTGGCGTTGTATAGATATGATGTTAAAGACCATCGGTCACAAGAAACGGTGAGGGCTTCCGAGAGTGGGGTGGGTCGTGTCTCCATTGAGGTGGAGTTTGTGAAGATTGAGAAGGGAGAACTCGAAATTGTGCCGAAGCAAACGTGGAAAACTTGGAGCAAGTTGGGGTGTGGTTGGGTGACGACTGATACTGCGGCGCAGTTCTATGAAACGCTGAATATGTGACAGGGGGGGGGTCTTTCCCTCGATTCGCTCAGAATATCGAGGCTTAGACAGGGCTTGTATGCCGTGTTTAAGTTCAAGGGTAAAACATATGAACTAGTTGCTTGAGAATTCCAGCCAAGTCATGGTGAAGAAGATGAGAGAACCCAAGAGAGGCCTATAAGTAATGATTTAGGCGAGTATGTATGACTTTGGCTAATGCAAACTTTTTGCTATGTACCTATACCATCTTAAATTATAGTTAGGTCTAGACACATCAACACCAGACCATAGACAACATACTAGAAAGCCAACCCAACAAACGAACTTCACGCCAAATAGCCCATAAAGCGAATGTACTGTGTTACAATTGATCTCGAAAGGCCCCCGAATTCCGAAATCATCACAATCAATAGCTTCGTGAATAATTCACCACTGAAGTCGACGCTGAAGCAAGGACGAATTGAATGAGATGGGGAAAGAAAGGCTTGATGATAGGGTCTGTCATAATTCAATGTGCTATGAAGTTGCATTGGCAACTTCCTTGAGGGCAAGTAGCTGGATAGGAAAAAAAAAGGAAGAAGTAATGAGTTTTGAGAGCAGTGAGATTAGTCACTTAGTGCGCAAAGAATTGGTATGATCTGATACATTCCATCCCATTCAATCAAAATAACCTCTACTCTAATTCTATCCCTCCCCCCCACCAAACCAAAAAGTCATAATCTCGTCCTCATCATGTAAAAACCTCCGTGATCTCCAATCCAGCAAAGAAGTGTAAATCTCCCCTTTTACCCCACCCCCATCCACCACCGAGCTCAATATCACGCTAAAAGAACCTCACGTCTGAAAAACATCCACAACCCCCTCCCAAGTCCCCTTCTCCAAAGCCACCTTCTCCCTACACTCCCAATACCCATCCTTCCCCCCCTTGAGTCTCCAAACATCCTCATCCCCCAACCCCTCAACAACACTAGCCTCCACCTTACTAAACCACCTCGGCACCCATTCCTCCCCATGCTCCTCCATAACCCTACGCCGCGCACGCTGCCGCTCTTCTAGCCGTGCCTTCAACCCTTCTGCACGATCCAAATCGCCGTCTTCCAATGCCTTTTGATCAGGGCGAAGACGGCTATCCGTCGGCGCAACTTTGCCGTCTTCAATTGGCGTAAAGGCATTTAGGCTTGCGGCGAAGGACGTCATGCCGTAGTGTTTTTCCGCCTTGTCGACGAGGGGCCTACGCGCCAAACGGATTTACCCGTGGGTTGGGCGTTAGAAGTGAAGTCGAGGGAGGAAGTCCATTTGCCTTGTGCGCCTATGGGGAGGAGGGAGCCGGTTGCATCGAAGGCTTGGATGGTGACGTCTTCTGAGCGGCCGGCGAACATGCCGCCGGCTTTGAATGTGCAGACTGCTTTTGCGCCCGTGGTTTCGCTGACGATGGTCATGGTGCCGGAGGGTTCGACGTATTTTTCGCCGGCGATGACGTTGCGGAGGTAGGAGGTTGCCATGACCCAGGAGTAGTGTTCGTTGGAGTTGTGGAGGAAGATGCGGACGCGCCCTTCGGTATTTAGTTCGGCACTCTTGCCCCAGAATCTTTGGACGGGTGCGGGACTTTGGACAAATGTCCATTCTGATGCTTCGGCTTGGCACGCCATGCGCACGGGGCGATGCACCACTTTTTCTGAAATGAAGCGGAAGCCTTTGTCTTCACGAACGAGCTCGAAGGTCTCGCCTAACATGGGGTTGAAGGGTTTGCGGATAGCCCGGTCTTTTACGCGCGCGTTGCTGAAGGCGGAAATAGCGAAGGCAGCCATGTAGACGAGGCGCTCGCCATTGTCGGAGGAAGCAGTGACGGCAGCGTCGAGGAGTTCGCTGTATTCGAGTTGTTCCGCGAGGCGTTGGAGGAGGGAAGTAGGTTCATTTGCAGATACTGGCATTGCTATCGTTGAGAGGTCTTTACCAACATTCTTGCGGAGGAAAGCAATTAGACTCGGTGGCATAACCTTTGGTGCTGTGATGGTATTTCGCCGTTTTACCGGGCTCAGAGGAAGTGGGCTGAGCGATGTTGGCTTAGTAGGGAATAGAGATGGTGCTGCGTCGGTAGAGAAGCGAGCACGATCAATGACGCCTCCACTGTGCTCAGAGGAGGATACAGATTCGCCATCTGAGTCTACATCATGCGGTTCATTGCGCTGGCACTCTGTATCCTCACTGTCCCGTCGAATGGTAAGAAGTTTTGATTTGGCAGTGTCGCCGTCCTGCGCATCGAAGAATTCATCAGTAGATTCAAAAGACTCAAAACTTTGACGTGAGGGTACTGCAGAAAGAGGTGCAGGCGCTCGTCGCTGTTTGCTTTGAGAAATGAGATCTGAAAAGTCTCGGAGAATAGTGTCTAGGTCCCGGAGTAAGGCCATGCAGTTGTCATGGACATTTTCTTCATGTGAATGTTGACGGCCATTATGATTGGGAACGGCCAAGGTCCCATTCGTTACAAGGTTTGTAGGCATATGTGGAATGGAAGGTAGAGCACCAGGCGATGCTACGCCCACTTGGGCAGACACACTTCTCCGAAATACTGTAGAGGGACTTTGAGCCCCTGCACTGCTCGCTTTCCGTTTCCAAAAGGCCTTCTTCTCGGTCGCCTTGTCATCTGGGAAGTAGTCATTTGATTCAGCTTCAGAGGGAGTTGGGGACAGGCTGTCTTGCAATCTGCTTATTCCTAGGCCTGCCGGAGAGTTGTATTTTGGGTCAGTATCTTGTGCAAGTCTACGCACAGCATCTCGTGTCCCTGCGACGCGGTCCACCAAGGTTTCCACTTTAGCCCATTCATTATTTTCTGCCTTATCAACGACGTGGGCTATGCCTTGATACGGACTATCCTTGATTTGCACAGTTGGTGACATTGCGGTTGTTGCGCTACGGGAGGCGCGGTCGAGGGCGTCTCTCCACATTTTGAAATCTTTTGCGTTGCCTGCTTTTAGTTGCCAAATCTCGGCCCCAGAGTCGATGGAGATCTCCCTTGCATCCTCATTTGCACCAACTGCTGCTAAAGATAGTGGAATGGCTCCACGCAACGCTGACGAATGATCGTTTCGATAGTAGGATAGCGTAGAAGATGTAAAATCAAGAGAGAAAAAGCGCCTAGCATAGCCTTGATTCTTCTTCCTCCTCTTCTTGTGCAGTACACCAGTCAGGAAAGATGAACTGGTCAAGTTAGCATCTTTGGATGCATATTGGGATTTTGATTGGTCTGCAAGCGTATGAGGTAGTGATTCCGAAGATTCGATAGGGCCCATGGAGGGACTTGATTTGGGAAGACTGGTGGTGCTGGCCCCTGCGCCTGCTTGAGCATAACGCATGTGATGGCCTGACTTGGGGGGTGAATTGGTAGGGTATGTCATGAGTACGAAAGTTGCTGTTTTGGAAACGGTTTTTGAGAAGGTGTTATCAAAAACCAGACCATACATGCCACCTTCGCCTGTGGGAACATCGTATGTCCCCATGGATACGTGGTCTGCCTCGCATTTCCCATGCCAATGGACCTGCTTCATGCCAATTGTTGATAGCTTCTCTAGCACGACTGTTTTATCGTTTCTTGATGTGGATAATCCGCGGCCGCGTGTGCCGGGAACTTCTAGTGCTGGGGTAGGAGGGCCGGGTTCGAAGATAGCGGAGGAAGGCAGGTGGGGGGTGACGCCGGTGGCAGTGCCTGGGTGCTTGAAGATGCCAAAGTTGAGAGACTTCTTGTGGGGCTGGATGCTCCATGATATTGTGTGTCCTGCAGAGACATTGACCCAGCGAACTAGGTACGACTAGAGGAAATTAGATACACTAGACGGGGTGAATGAGTAGGAGTTATTTCTATTACCTTGCTGTGTATTTCAATGTTCTCCATTCCCGCCATGGTTGCGGCCTTGGGCGGGGTCTAAGGTGGTAGCAGAAGTCCAAGCTACAAACATACACCTTGGACGGAATGCAGCGAGGGGCAGGAATAACGAATAGATAAACGACTGGTTATTATGTCCTTCAGCAATCGGGCATTACGGATCACGGATTAGTTGTCGTACGACGGATCGCGGACTCTTGTCGGCTTCCTTACGTGGACCTCGGGGGGGAACGTGTAAGCTATGGGTACCTATCAACTATGTATGCCACTTTGTGTGGCTGGGGCCAACCCTGGTCGCACTTCTTTTACTCCAACCCTACGTCAGCCGTCAGCCGTCAGCCACAGCATCAGCCACAGTTGACCTTAGCCACTAACTTCCTTTCTATTAGGGATCTGGGTGCCTGTTTGTACCTCTCGCATCCAACTCCTCACTTAGCTACTGACGATGACGTTCGTATTTACCACAACTTCTCATGCCTCGGCCATCACCAGTTCTTGTTTTGAAGTTAAGTATGCCGGGTCTTCCGACGCGTTATTTGTCCCATCCCGCCCCGTCTCTCGCCATCTCGTGCGATAGCCAGCTGGAGGGCGAAGCTGAGGTGCGCATGCTACCGATTGGCTGTCCGTATCTTTCAGCAAATTCTTATCAATTCTCTGATTGGTTCAAACAAACAAAGCTAGCATTTGTTCACCAGGCCTATCTTTTCTTTTGTCTTTTTAGCTGTTGCCTCAGGACCTTACGCAGTTTGCACTGACAGATGTTTGACGCGCAACCGCCCCTTTCCTATTTGGACACGGAGCAGGAGCTATCCACTCCATACTAAAGGACATCACCTTCTGGAATTCCTCCGTGTAGATTTTGCCTTGGTCAATTCTAATTCCACTTTAGAAATATTGATTACCTTGCTCTAGTCAATCTAATATATCTGCCTCGCGCCGATGAGGATGAGCCGCCTCCGGGAACCCGGATAGTCATTGACTATTCATGTATTGTACCACGAATCTCCACGTTCTCTTCAATTTATTCACCAAGTTTTTGCATCGTCCTTGTCTTCGTCTTAACCAGTAGGCATCTGATTGAAAATGGTCAAAATCACGGCTCTCACTGTATCGCTTGCAGCCACCAGTCTTGCAGCCTCATTCGCTCCAAACGCTTCATCATGGTCAGGATGGAGCCATGTTAAGCAGTTGTTCGTTTTTGGTGACTCGTACACGCAGACCGGTTTTGATCCTACAGGCGCGCAGCCGAGCATAGCAAATCCTTTTGGAAACCCATCATATCCTGGATGGACTTCATCCAACGGACCGAATTGGCTTGGCTTTTTGACCACAACTTATAACAAAAGCAACATTCTCCTTTACAATCTCGCCTACGGTGGCGCAACAGTAGACTCTGCACTTGTGACTCCCTACAAGCCTACCGTCATATCGATGAGAGAGCAGGTTGAAAAACAATTTGTCCCAATTTACGGCTCTCACCCCACTACCGCTCCTTGGACTGCCAGCTCTTCCCTTTTCGCCTTCTTCATCGGCATCAACGACATTGGAAACAGTTGGTGGCTCAGCAACGCTACCCAAATATATGATGCCATTTTCTCCACCTACTCCGGCCTCCTTGACCAAGTCTACGCGACGGGAGCCCGCAATTTCCTGCTCCTCAGCGTCCCACCTGTCAACCTTTCACCGCTAATCTTGAATCAAGCGGACAATGGATACGCAAAGGAATACGAGGGCCGTATCATCGCAAATTGGAATAGCCGCCTGGCTAACATGACCGCACAATTCAAGGCAAAGCATGCTGGTATCACAACATTCGTACACGACACAAATGCATTATATACCAAAGTTATTCAAGATCCCAAGACTTATGAGCAAACTGCTAGTCTTAAGAACGTGACCGGTTTCTGTAAAGCGTACGCAAAGTACGTGAAACTAACATGTTAAATATTGGTTATTGTGACTGACAAACACTAGTGGTACGCCCACATGGTACACCAAAGACCCAAGCTGCGACTATCCAGTTAACGAGTACTTGTGGCTTAATGATTTACACCCTACTTTCCCTGTACACAACGTTACTGCAGCGTCAATTGTTGAACTTTTGGGAAAGCACAAGGGTCACAAGAATCCTAAACATGAATGAAGTGAACTTTTCAAAATTTGAAGTAATTAGTCAAGATTAGTACGTACTACAAATGAGAAAATAACTTTTCTTCTCCAACATTACACATCGAAATATTCAGACACTAAAATATAACAAAAGAAAAACTCTCTCCCCATTCACACCTACTGTCCTCCCTGTAATACTAAACCATTCTGTCCACCCTGCCTCTTCTGTGCCTCTAGCACGACCTTATCGTTTCCAAAACTCCAATCCCCAATTCCCCTAAAAGTTCCCTCCTCGCTCTCTGCCTTACCGGCACCAAACGCCTTCGCATCCCACTTCTCCGTTCCCTCAACACCCTTCCACTGCGCCTCAGAGCCAAATGTACGGAAAATTTGCGCATTCAAACGCTCATAATCGTCATAAGCTTTGGGCCATCCACCAAGTCGCTGATATGCAAGCTTCAACAACTGCATATGCTTGAGCGCAAACGCGCTACGATCAATCTGATTCTCGTCATGCGCAGGCGTAGGGGCACTTTCGTGACGCTTGACCTTAACGCCCTCACGCGCCAACAACGCAGCCGCAGTATCAAGCTCATCGTCGTCTGAATCCCCAGCATCAAGGCTTCCCTGCTCATGAACCACAAGGCGCAAAATATCCTCATGCACACCAACAGCCTTCTTGAAATAATCCGCCGCTAATCCGGCCGTCTTCGGATCCTTCTGATACGAAAGGCCAGTGCTAGTATACAATTGCGCAAGAAGCTCGTACGTCTCCAACGTCACAGGCGCACGCGGCCCATGTGCACGACGCATATTGTACGCAATGTCTTCTGCCAATCGAATCGCCTTCACAGGGTGATTGGCCAGATAGCGCGCACAAATCAAGCGACGACCCAGCGCGAGCAAGATACCCGCCGGCCACATGCGTTGTGCATCGCGCGTATTCCACAGCGTGGTAAGGAGCCATTCGAGCGTTTCGTAGTCCTCTTGCTCGCCGAGTACAGCCGACAAGTGACTGAGTTCGTACAGCTGGATCTGCGCGAAATTGATCTTGAGGTTCGTGCAGATCTCGAGAATGCGCTTGACGATCTTGTTGGAGAGTTCGAGCATTTTCTTGCGCAGGGCTGCGTCGGTGGGCTTGGAGGCGTTGCGGCCCACAAGCAAACTTGCGAGCTTGAAGCCCATGCTGATTGCACGAGGACCATTGTACGCGTCTTGTTTGCTTGCAAACAAGAAACCGAGGTGAGCGATGTCGTACGCCTCTGGGAATTTCTTTTCCTGCATGAGTTTGCCGACGCTATCGTTGCTGGCAAGGATGACGGAGCGGTTGAAGTTCTTGTTGCGTCCGTTGCCCAGGTGGTCCAGGATACCTAGGATAAAGATGCGTGGAGAATCCTTGCTCTGCGTGTTGAGGTCTTGGGCGTCGCGCTTGACGAAGAGGCCGACGGCTAGCTCTTCGACTACGGTGATCATGTCCTTTTGATCGTTGCGGGCGAGGAACCAGCGTAGCGGCGCGGCTGCGAGAAGGATGTTGGTCAAGCTCTCGTTGTTGCTGAGGGTCATGTGGAATTTCTCAAAGTAGATGTATTCGAGGGTGATATCGGCCATGATCTCGGCAAACGTGACGTTGAGGTCCTTGCGGATGTGGTATTGGAGGGCGGCAAGGAAGGCCAGGGATGAGCGGGTGCTCTTGGTCAGGTCGAAGGACCACTTGGATGCGTAGCGAGTATCCTTTGCGCAGATCTGGCGATGGAGTTCTTGGACAAGACTGTGGGCAGTGCTTGTCTGCTCGATCGAGCGGAACGTAGACGCAATGGACTCTGCACTCTCGACTTGTTTCTGGCTGGATTTCTCCTTGGTGATGATCTCGGAAACAGCAGTGGTCAGCTTCTTGACAGCAACTTCAGTCTTCTGTTGACGGCTATAGAGCACGGATAGCTCGCGCAAGTGCGTAAGCGAAGACTCGTGAGAGTATCCATATGCCTTCGTAGACTCTACGAATTGGCTCTCTGACATGGTAAGAGCACGCTGGATAGTCTCGGACTTCATGCTGCTCGACGACGAAGACTGAATCTGGTGAACGTACAGAGAGGACAATGCTTGGTTGATCTCGGTGACGCTCGTGCGTGTGGTAACAGTCTTAGATCGGCTGAAAGCCTCCTCGTAAAGAGCAATAGCTTGCGAAGCATGTTCCTCGCTGCGCTGAGAGACTTGAGCAAGCGACAAGGTAGCCTCGACGGATATCGTAGATTCCGCACCGAAGACTGCCGTGACAGTCTTGTGGTATTCGCTGCTGACTTGGTACAGTTCCGACCAGCTGGCCTTGGTCTCTTCGAGACACTGGTAGTAGCGCTCGTACAGAGTCTGGACAAACTTGGTGTCACTGAAGATCTTGTGCTCCTTGGTCTTGGAAACGAAGGTCTTCCACAAGACGCGGTAAATGCTGACAGCCTCTGCATAGCGTCTGTCCTCCCAGTAGGTGGTAGTCACTATGGTGATAGCGTTGAGCGCGGACGGGTGACACACATCAGCATCCTTGTTGAGGCTGGTGATGATCTGCAGATAGTAATCGATCCAGTATGGATGATTTCTAGGATGCTTGTGGCATCGCTCAGCCAAGATGTACAGCGTCTTGATGGTAAGCTCATGGGAGTGGCCATGTCTGGCGCGGTACGAAACCAGAATCTCCTGAAAGATGCTGATTGCCTTGTCTGCATATCCATGCTTATCGTAGAAGGTGACCAAAAGCATCTTGGCCTTCTCAAAGATGGTACTTTCAACCTTCTCGGCAACGAGAACGGCGCGGAAAAAGCGGTTGTATGTGTCCTCGACCTTCTCGAGCTGCCTTGTTTGCGTATAGCATTCAGCCAGGTGCTCAACCAGCTCGATTGACTCCTGTGTGAAAGTGGATGTCATAGTGACATCGTGGATAGAGCTTGCGAGGAATGATGACCATGTGCGCTGCAGCGTGGTAGTGATGACGTTGATCGCCGCAGTATAGTTCCTCTTCTCCATATATTGGAGAGTGAGCTTCTTCGCAAGTTGGACTGTGCTAGTCTCGACGGTCTTTGACGATTGGATGATCGAGAAGAACACATCCTGGAAAACTGACTCAGAGATAGTCGTAGTCGTCTCTGTGACGCTAGTGGAGGAGTTCAAGCTCTGTTTGACGATTTCGGTGGAAGTCTCAGAGAGCTGTTGGTTGATCTCTCGATAAACGGAAGTCTCCTCTTGGCGTACGTTCTTGAAATATGAGCTAGCATATTTGTAGATCGATAAAGCCTGGGTGTGCATGTTGACAGACCTCATCTCCTTCGCGACACTTGTCAGGCGGGTGACAATGCTCTCAGAGAAAGACAACTGGTTATGCTCGTACTGTTGCCAGATGCAAGTCAAAACAGCTGAAGATTCAGAGGTCCGCTTATGAAACTTCAAGAACTGAGAGTATGCAGTTGCAATCTCAATGTTCTTTTCATGCCATTCAACAGTCTGTACACTGCGACATTTTGAGGAAACCTCCATCCACAGCTCAACATAGGTCTGCTCAGCGAGTGAAAACTCTTTGCGAGAAGAATATGACTCTGCACGACGAAGATATGCGATAATTGATGAGATGTCAAACACTTCAACAGATTCTTGTTCATCCTCTCCATGGAAGAATGACTCCTGGTAACCCTCAATATGTTGGTCTCCTTTGCCCTTTCCGAGGACAACATTGAGATGGCCCTGAATATCCCGAGCTTGGTGCGAGTTACGGCCGTACTGTTGGATGGTAGCCTCCTGGATGATTCGGTAGATTTCCATTACTTTATCTTGCTCGTTGAGAGACGCATATAGCTCGACAAGAAGTTTGCGGGTCTGAATTACCAATTCAGAGGTGCTGCCGTATTGTCGCTCATATGCATTAATAAGAATGATGAGTATGCTCTCACGTTGTGTCATGATCTCTGTGCGTGTAGTTGTCGTGAAAGATTCAGTGATCTTGAGGAAATGGCTAGCACATTCCAATGTCAAAGGATGAATATCGCTCAACACCTTGCGGCTGATTGTAGTGGACCAGTAGAAGTACTTGGCCGAATTTGTGGTATTGGAGATCAACAGATAGCTCGTTGCAATAGCCAAATAGGTTTGAAGCACTGTTGGGTGGTTCTCGCCAAATGTTGCTTTGCGTACAGTTCCGACAAGCTTATGCAAGTCGATGGCCTGAGGTAAGGGCAGTTGCGTATCCCACACAAGTTGTTCCAGAATTGGGAATACTGTAGTTTCGGGCAGAGCTTTTTGTAGCTCGGTTGAAGGCTTGAATTCTCCAGTTGCCTTAGGCGCCAACGGAGATTGTTGTAGGTGAAGTACCCAATACCTCACCGTGTACTCCAAAAGGTGATGCTGATGGTACAATCGATCTCCAATGGATGGATCTGAATTGTCAATGGTTGGCTCGCCCTTCTCCCGCAAAACGAATTTAGCGTAGGTGAGTACACGCAGCAACATGTCCGTCTCACTCTCTTTAAGAGGGATGGGTATCTTGTTCTTCTCAGCGAAGTCGTGAAGGGCCGCATGAACGATAGGGTGCTTAAAGCGCACAATTCGCTCGTGTAGCGTGAGAAGAGGTTCAAGAGACTTAAGGATGTCGTTTATCTTGATGCCAGTGTCTGAGAGTGTACCGCGTTGAACGTCAACGGTGAAAAGTGTGTAAATTTCATCAATAGTGAGAGGTCTTTCCGCAGCCAATATCCAGGAGATCACAGTCTTAGCCTGGCTTGATGTATTCAGCGATGTGAAGAGTTGCAAGACAAGGTCCTGAATACTTGGCTTCTGCTTTTCGAATCCTTCTAAAGTCTTCGAAAGAGCGTCTGGAGACTTCTGAGCATTCAGAATTTGGCAGATAAGGATTGCGTGGAGGAAGGATCCACTGGCCAATTGAATGATACGGTCGATGAATTGCTCTTGGTCGTAGGATCGTTGCCCGTGGAAGTGATGATTGTGAACCATGGCTCGTAGAGCAACGGCATGAATATCATCACGTAGATCTTCACGTGTGAGCTGATGATGAGTGCCCTTGGCTGAAGTGGGCATCTTGATAGAGGAACCAAGAGTGATGAGTCTAACTTCATGACTCTGGTTGGTAACACCGACCAACTTCTCGAGAAGTTCCGCGGGGCTGATAACACCGCCAGCTTGGATGGACGCCGACTTGGAGTCAGCAACTTCGTCCAGACCATCAACGACGATAACAAGCTCGTTACCTCCGGACACAGGGTGAGAGAGCGCATCAGCAAGCGCTGTCCACAAATGATCCTCATAAACTTTCAAATCCTCAGTGGTTCTGCACTGATGGTAGGCCTTGAATACGGCAGAATACAAGGTCATGTTACCAACACGCAAATTCAACAATTGAAGAAGTAGAGTTTTTACGACCGCCAGAGATGTGGCTGTTGTGGGAATATCAGGAGAGAGGGAGCAGAATAACGTGTCATACTGCTTGCGGTTCAGGGGACGTTGCAAGCGCTCTACGATGGACCCGGCAAGTGTTGTCTTGCCTGCTCCGGCTTCACCAGTGACCAGTAAGAAACTGTTTTGACTTTGGAAGAACCTTGAGAGGTGTTTCTGGAACCAGAGGCATGTAAATTCCTATAGAAGCTAATATCAGCTTTTGTTCCACTCAAGGCATGCTCGGGAGTAACTTACGACTTGCTGATCGACGAACGTAGAGTGATCACGGTTCAAAGATGCTAGGACACGGTCCTGTGGTGATAGCCATCGGCTGAGTACTTTGACATCCAATGCTTCGCCCTCTTCAAACTCTTCACTTTCGATCTGAGAATCCCAGATCAATTCAATGACAGCATTCTGCCGTGTGCGGAATGATTCAATGGTTTCACCGAAGAGTTCAAAAATATCTAGGCTAACGGAGCTCGAAGTCATGCCTAGGGAGGTCAGAACAAGTCAAAGATTGGATCAAGTGAAAGGGAAAATTACCATTGACAGTCTTGTAAAATCGAACCGAGACATCAACCACAAGTGAAATCAAGTCTGAATATAGCATACAGAGCTGCTCGCGGATTTCTGAGGTTGCGGCGAGCAATTCTGAGCGGTGCAAGACCGACGAGAAAGACATAGCGAACTTGTAAAAGACTGAAAATGCTTTATCAAGAGCTTCAGAGTTATTGTGGCTTAACTGTTGGAAGTCAGTGCTGGTCCACGGTTGTCTACACAGATATCGGCATCGTTCAAAGATAGGATGTCGCAACGTACCTCAAGTAAAAGCTGCGCATGGCCATACCCAACAGATGCGGCAGAGCTGCTATCAAGCGCGAAACTCTGAACAGCTTGTTCGAATTTGTGCAATTGCTCTGCGAAATATAGTGCGCGGATGAGAACCTTGTCCCACCGACTACCTTTGTGTGGAAGGGTGGTGAGACGTTCTGATCGAATCCACTCCAAGAAGTTGACGTAAGAGACGTTGCTAACTGACTGGTATACACCAGCTCCGAGTTCCGCCATGCTTCGTTTCTTCAGTGCAAGAGCATTTTCTTGGACAAGACCAATCTTATATCCACCCCCAGCGTTACCGCGCTTGGGCATCTTCATGGTGCTAAATGTGTGGCTTGGTGCACGAGATGACGTGAAGGAAGGAAGGCGACCCTTCGATCGAAAGAGCGCTTTGGGCGAATGAGGTGGGCTCATAACACCGTTTGATCCGCCCAAGCCATTGAGGTGGCCGTTGGATGATAATCTTTGCGTCATTATATCAGGTATGTGGTCTTTACTTTGCTGTATCCGCGTCGGAGTGTATGGAATTACCGAACCTGGCGTGGAAATGTCGGTTCGGATGGAGAATGTGGGTGAAATCGAAGTGGGGTTTACGATTTGTGGAGGTGTTGTCGGTTCACGGGACGCAATCTGACGGGATGCGACTATTGTCTCTGGGTTAGGTAGAGTATGACTAGAAACAAGCTGAGGTCTCGAGCTGGCTGGAAGTGGCTCAGTATTAGGCGGAGAGGTTAAAGATGTGGGTGGGACAATGTCTTCAGACACTGGCCTTGAACTTCGGACTGGTGTCGACTGTGCGGAGAGTGAGCTTTCTCTGCTTCTGGCAAATATAGATGCCGTTTTAGTAGTAGAGCTCTCTGAAGTAATCAGTGTAGGGCGTTGAGATGACTCTGCGATGTCGTTTGGCTCCTTGGACCGTTTTTTGGGTTTCCCTAGAAGAACACAATAATTAGAACAGATATGAGACTGGATATGTGCAAACGAACTCAGTGATTTAAGACCTTTAAACATATGGGCAGAGATAGGAATTCATACCCAGCGTGGGATGGAGATTCTCATCTTAAATTGTTGCACCTTTAAAGTAACCGGAATCAGCGATACTCAATCGAAAGCGGGGATTATGTGGCGTGAAGCATTGATCGCCAGATCTCCACCAAACCAATAGTCCTCTAATGTTAGCCATCGTCATATGCATGAGCTTTCCAGCTGTACTGGGATAGTCTCATGTTCCGGCCCTAGGTGAGCTTCGTAAGTCGGCGACTATGCATACTGGACGATCTGCACGTAGTGCTCCTGGCTTAGCTACGATGTGACTATTTGGTAGCAGACTCCACATGCAACAGCGCGTGCTAGCTTCATGGGTCCATGAAAGTATATTGCGTTTTTGGGCTGAAGAATGCTCATAGCATTATTATTGGCCGGTAGATATTTACATGCAGCTCCGAACCTAAGAAGGACAAGAACTGCTATTGTCCATCAATTCATCGATCGATTGGGTTGACTAACACGGTGTGTGCTAGGGAGGATGATCACCTAGATATGCTACATCCAAAGTGACTTCATTACGCTTCGCCTGGGCACCTACATGACGTTGCAGCTTTTGGCTGAGATGCGGACCCACTTTCAAGCAAGCAGTAGCAGACATGAGCACTGTAGAACGGTAACAGACCTGCAGACAACCAGTCCAAAAAAATTGTACACAAGAACCGTATCGTTATGCAAAGATTCCACGAGACTTCAACTCGTATTCTGGACTATGTGCATAACATGAAACCGTGTGGCGTCGGGGGAACAACACCTCCATTGAGTATTCTCCAAGCATACTCCGTACCTAATTAGACTTCCATGGCTCTTGAAAATCTCTTGCTTGCTGGTCGCCGACCATCGCTGAAGAGGGTATAGGCGATCAAAGGCAGATAGCCATCTATCAATCGCAAGGTCGACATAGAGAAGCGCTGGGATGATGTCTTAGCGCTGCCGGGCTTATGGTTTTCCAGATGGAAGACTGCGGGATCGCCAAGCGGATCAACAGGGAAATGATGAACACCCTCCCGCTGTAAAGGTGGGCCTTCTACCAGCTCATTGGATCGTTTGGCCAGGCATTAGCCTGATCGCTGCCAGGATCTTCGGTGGCGTCGACTGTCCACAGCTGAAAGACGTCAAGGTGGTGCTGGCAAACATTCCACCTATCACGGGAACACGCATTAACCATGGCTGGCCTCTCTGGTTGACAGTATCTAGCCGGGGTGGTCAGAGCGAAGACGGTTTTCCGGGATGGCGCATTGTGCGGCTTCATAGACGGAGCAAATATAGCAGTTAGGGGAAGGGAGCATCCGCAGAACCTCAAACTTCCCGAAGCAGCTGTATGGTCTTTGTTGCAATGCTATGCCAGTAACCTCAGCTCTCTTGCTGCCCATCTTAGTAGGGATAGGATGGGTAATACACCCAGATGATCCTGAGAGAAATCTCCAGCAAACGCAATGCCATGCAATGGATCGGATCCAAGTGGCCGCAGTCCAAAATTGAACCCCACCTTGTTGCATGTTGCATGCAGCTCCACACAGAGAGTTGACGGCTAGCCGATATTGGGCGACACCGCGCGGTCCGAGAAGGTCAACAAAGAGCAAACATGTCGCGACACGTGCTCAATTGAGAAGTACAGGGTTGAATGCACCAAAAACATCTCGGTTAGATACCTGGTGGCTGTTATAGGCTTAGAAGGAGAAGGAGGATAGTATCCGCGTATCAATTAAAAGAGGTGGACTGACATTAAGGTTTGGCTTGGCCCGTCGTTTTGGGCAACACATATTTACTCGCCACCTTTCCGAGCTCCCGCGGAGCGAGGCGTGAGCCTAGGGAACGACCGACGGGAATTACGGCGGCACGATATCACTCACCTTGGGTGCCCTTGGTGCCCTTTGCGTACGGCATTGGGTACCGAGTCTCACTATGACAATCTGTTCGTTCTGTTTTCTTGTCAATTCGTGTACTCGACCACCATTGGTGAAGCCCTCCAAGATTGATTCTCTGCCTCAGTCAGCCACCAGTTAATAGAATCGCAAGTTTAGACGACTGTCCCCGACATGTGTCAGCCAATCCTGACTCTGCAGCATGTGGTCAGAGAGATATTTCGCTCATCCCGCTACCGCTGGTACGCTAGCTTTTCTCCGCCGCATGGCGTACCGACCGTACCGTTCAAAGTCTGTAACCTGTAATATTACTCGACGGCTCTAACCGATCTTGCATGCGAAGAAAATAGAGCGAGCGGGGTGTGGGGGAAATGACACCGCATACAGACAGCCCTGTCATGTGTCAATTCATCTATGCTGTCTGTAGGCCTGCTCCTCTCCCATCACCTCTCGGCCTATTTGCATTGGCTAATGGCTGCATGCTCAAGCCTTGGGTGATCGTAATCTTCGACTTGCACATTCACTTGTCCTTAACTGGCATTGCAGCTGCACTATCAGAACTGGGCACTCTAATACGGTCCGAATTCTCACTTTGATGGAACCCAGATATCGGTACAAATCTCGAACTATGCTTTGAAATCGAGCTATGATCTGTAATTAGCAAGCAGGATGCAACTCCTGGGAAGTGAGCATGCCCCTGTCGGTGAATCCGAATTCCCGCCGGGATGGAACGATGGAACGCGCGGTGCAGGCCCTGCAATGGATTCTCAGGGCAGATGCGCGTTGCCATTTACGCTGTCGTGAGCGGGAGCACCCCAGCAAGGTTGCCAACTCTCAGCTGTCGATGCCTACACTGAAAGAATCACCTTCCTATGATAGCATTCTTTTCCTGCAAGTTAGGTCGCCTACCAAGACATGGAAATTAAGACTTGATTATAGGGTCGTATAATTGCTTTGCGCTGATATTCATTTGAGTTCTATGTCGGCGAACATAACCTAGAAATCTTCAGTCGGGTCTTAGTAACACAACAACGATAAGACCAATGCTTGGTAAAGGGGTAAGAATACCTACCAATGTCGAAATTTATCAGTTCATTCCGACTCCTTGTTCTACTAAACTTAATCGAAGTTGACGAAGTTCCTTCGGAATATGCTCTCGCAGAAGAAAATCTACGCGACTGCGCTACTTCACCAACTACAACTATAGCAGCTCGCCGCAATACATTTCTCGCCTAATGCACTGACGCTTAAAATCACAACATGTCGGCACGTTGACTTAGTCTGAGGCTTCCGTCAACTGACACCTGCATTCTCGTGACGAGCCAATCCTTGTAGCTTGATACAGTGGAGGCTGAAGTGGTGGGAGCTGACCTACGCCAACAAACTCTCGTACCTGCGTCACATCTGCCCATTTCTCCCAAATGTAGTGTATGTGTTATGCATATCAATGAAGCATGTATGTTCAACGCCAGACCCTGTCGGCAATGCCGTGTATAGCAGCTTCGGCGTAGCCAGATTGTACCAATGATGCATCTCCATCCATAAAGGGGGGGCTGCGGCCTCGTGTTCGCTTCAGTCGGATATGATGCCCCTCACCATGGCCTTGAACTCATATAAGCGGTCATAGCTATGCCTCTTTGCTCCAGTAACAGTGTGATGCCCCGGAAAACAGTGACACGTTATCTCGACTATTGTTGAGCTCTTGTAGATGGCTGAGGAGCCCGAAATTCCGACGCTGGTGATCTACATTTTGAAGATACAATGCAGTCAAACATGGCTTGCCGGTGGACGGGCTGGATGGGCTGGCTCGACGGTAATAATTTGTGTCAGCTTAGAGTCACAGGTTTCAGTGTAGTAAATTACAACACCTTATCTATAGTAATTATGGGGGTTGAAGGTTGACCCCAAGTAAGCATAGAATGCAGGAGTTAATACTCCAACTTTGGTCTTTCGAGCATCAAACTGACGAAGAGAATCGTGATATCTTTGCACCCCTACTAGCGAGCCCCAATAATTGCTGATTGAAAGAGCTAAGCATTTGAATGATAGTATTGTTTCACAGGTAGCGTTGTCGGTGTGTTTAAAGTTGAGTAGTGTGGACAGGGCAGGTAGAACTTGAACTTGTGAAGTCAAAAAGGCAAGAGCAATTGGGTAATACGAAAAGGTAAAGGCTTCTGTTTTGTAATTGTAATAAGTTAGTGCTGAAGTCCTTGATCTCAATGTCAATATCACGAATGAGCCCTTACTAGCAGTTGTAGTTGGATGACCTTCAAACCAAATATCTTTAAAAAAGGCTTATTTGTAACAACTTAGAAGCAAAGGCCTGAGATTTCGTCCTTTCTCCCATGACTTTGTAGAAAAGCGCTACCGATAGAACCATTGATGCAAAGACCCCTGTTGTATTCCATGCTCACATGCTTGTAGCCACAATGGAGGACTTTAAGCCGCATTACTTGAGAAAAGCGCGCTCTATGGATATCGTTCTATCAGTTATACGAAATTAGAAAATATAGACCAGAATCAAAGTTGATTATCCTTGAAATGAGCTCACTTGCTTTTCGTACACGGTGAGTCTGTGACGCCGCATGAGAGGCTCGAATACCTGGGGCGGACCCTTCAACATAAATTCTTGCTCTTGCCATCCAATATATGCACCCCTTCGCATCAATATATCAACAATCTGCAAACTAAATGGGTTCATCAAATATGCAGCTCGAATTGCCATACTAAGCACCGAGATACCATTTTTATCTTTCGCATTTATAGACGCCCCATGCGCAAGCAGGAAAGTTACAATGTCCACATCTTCGCCGAATACGTTTGTTATCATTCTGGTCTACATCTGTCCAATCTCCAGAAAGGGCACAGTCTTGATTGACGACCATGGCAAGAGCTAGGTCGATTATGAGTTGGGAAACAGTGTCTTTTGCTAACTTGAAGAAGAGTTCAAGTATGGATTTGCATCTCCGCTTGGTGGCGAGAATAAATGGATGAACTTTCCAGCTATGGGGGATTAAAGGACGACCTAGAGAGAGCAGGTACTCAACCACAATCGCTTTTCTCGCTGCACAGGCCAGTTGTAAGACTGTTGGGATGCGGTTCAAGATACCAGTGGAAGCTGCAAGGTCTCTAAATGCTGCGGCGCCTGCGATTCCCTGATCAAGCAGGATACTACTTGTCCAGGCTATCTTTACAACACTACCATTGAGCAGTGACGCATCTTCAGTTTCCGTGACTTGATTTCCAGGCATCCTCAATGCGGCGACCAATTCAATCATGAATCTGGTACCACGCATGAAGCCAAAAACTTGCATAATGGTCCCAAATAGGGGTCTGTCATGATCGTATAGACTTTTCAGCATGAGAGTTATGTCTGGGCTTGCGATTCGGTCTGCAGAAAGAGATAACATATTGTCCATGGCCTCATTCCAGGCCCAATTGCTCGCAGGTTCCAGGTCCCCTTGCCGGACTCGCGAAAATAGGCTGATTGATTGTGTTGGAGAGGAAGCTCCCTGCCCCAATCTGATTTGTAGGTTACTAGATTCCGCCTGTTCTATAGAAGGACCACCAATTGGAAACGCTGAGTAACTCGCGGACGTAAGAGGCGCTCTTGCAGGGCTTAGTAATGGCTTGCGCTCAATGCCTATTGTTGTGTATGTAGCTTTCATTTCTTTTGATTCAAAATAAGCATCCGAGATGGGAGAGTGATTGTTTGCGACAGATAGCTCAGTGTCGACAGTGAGCAGGTCCTTGACGCTCTCTGATCGACCAAGTTCCGGCTTGTCATAATCTAAAACAACGCCTACGCCTAAGGAGTGACTATGTATATCTTCTGTGCTTCCTCTGGCGAACGTCATATTGATGATATGCTCTTTTCCTTCTGTAGTGTCGAAGGACATCATTTCTGCGCCTTGGCTCAAGTTGCTACCCCTAGATACATCGTCGGTTTGAGTAATGTTTATTTCGACTGTGTCCTTTGCATGTTTAATCGTAGGCTTTTGTTGGAGCTGCTTAATATGCAATCGAGGCACTCGAAAGTTGCGTTTGTAAACATACGAGGTAAAGAGATCGTCCTCGAACGAGAATGGAGCATAGCAAAGATCGCTTTCCTCAAAAGACTGAATACTTGCCGCATCATCCGAGCAAAGAGATAGACTGGTAGGCACGATACTGCGTACGCTCTCTTCGACACTACGAAATACCGGTTCCTTGATGGATAGCAATTCAGTTCGATCTGATCCTGGTGGCCTATTTCTAATCAGCGGCTAGTATTTGGACGATTTCAAGCACTTACAGCTGTATCAATTCCAACAAAAGAGTTAACACGCACACTTGGCGTTGAATTCGATCTTGATGCACACGGAGCATCGACTCATTCCAAAGTATCTTGGCTCGTCGCCGTAAAGTACTGTACTTCGGAGTATCTTCTAGAGAGGCCAGGTTTTTCTCCAGCTCCGCCATGAAAAGCTGTCCAGCATAGATCGAAAGTTGAAGTCGGTCACCGAGCTCCTCGTAGTCGTCAAAACTATAGAGGCTATTTGCAGCCCATCTTTCTATCCGCGACCAAGCTAATTCAATAGTGCGACAGCCTTGTATAACAGAGAGAATGGTTAGCTCAGCTTGCTTATACCTCTCTGTTAAGCTGTGAAGCCTCTGCACTATGGTTCCACACTTAAAGGCAAGGCTGCCAGCAGCACCTGCAATTGAAATGATGGAGGCTGGGTCCATGGACTATACTAAAGTCATTGAGCTATTGTGAAGATTAAGAATAAGAAGGAGCCTCATTGAAAAGTGCTTGACCGACGTGGAACTTCCACAAAACCTTCATGGTAGCGCGCGCGGCATATATCACCATGAGGGTGATGGAGGCTGTGCTGCGCCTCGCAGGTCAGCGTGCATGTGACATTTTACTGCCCTAGCACACCAAAATGCATACTATCAAATAGAAGCACGATATACTACTTTCTACTCGCCGCGCATATCACAGTTCTAGGTTTCGAAGAAGACGCTATCGTGCGACTTCACCGAATGGCCTCCGGGCCTTGCCATGTTCATGGCAAACTCGACGGATCGAACGATTGTAACTACATTCAAAGGTTGATCCTAGACGCGAGGCTGTGGATAGGGCCGTAGCAAGCCCTCAGACTGCATGTGGTGGCTAGGTGCCTAACGCGCATTGTGCAGCCAAAGTAACCCCGCAACTATCAGCAACGGCCCCCAAGGGTAAAATAATAGAACATAGCAGCCGCATCATAACACGCAATTTTAATGTGCTATGGGGGCCTTAGGATATTGTTTTCTCACCAAATAACCGGACGCCTTCCTCGAGGTTCTGTGATAGGACAATCCAGATTGAGGCTTGATGAACAAGAAAAGGGTGTGCTGCCTCGCATCAGTCGGTACCTATACCTCCACTTGAGTTTCGGGCATGCCAAGGTAGGACTGCCAATGGTGTTGTTTGTTTAGGAGCTGAAGAGGGCGCATTTTTGATAGTTCCGCTTCAATTAGATCCTCCAAGAGATCTTCCGAGCTAGTAATGTTAACTATAGGAGGTAAGAAGAGTCTCACAATTCAAAGCCAATTGGGCGTTGTTGCAGGGAAATGTAGAGTGAACTTTGTGTTGTATTTGACAAATAGATTTTCGGCAAAATCATTGGCTAGTGTGTCTGCGCGTGATGCACGCCGAACACCAAACTCGCGATCTCACAAATGAGGCTGTAGAGCCACATACAATAGTTATTATCACGAGATTTTGTAGTGGAGTAGTAATTGAAGGACTGCGAGTAATTTGTACTATCTGAATTTTGATGGGAGGTTGACGTTGCGGCCCGAGCGAGTAGTTCGAGCTAGAGCTAGTGGTGTAGCACTTGGAGACTCTACGGCAGCTGCAGCATCAGCAACTTGCCAGCGACGCTTGTTCTTTGGCGTAGATAGAGCTGAAGCTTTTCTCTTTACTGTAGCTAGAGCTTGTATAGAATTTTTGGTGTTGAGAGCAGCTTTTTGAGCAGCGCGCTGGGCGGCCTTGGCAGCTCTCTCCTTCTCCCTCACCAATTTGAGAGCAGCTCTCTCCACCCGTTTCTCCTCTGCTATCTGCTTTTTGTATTATTTATTAGCCCGCTGTAGCTCCCTTCTCTCGGCTTTTTGGAGTTTCTCTTACTCTCGTTCACGCTGCTTTACTGCCTCTCGAGTCCGAGCTTCTCGTACCTTGCGCGGCGACCAAAATACGCCTCCACCATAGTACTCCTCTCTCTGCTAGAGGTTAAGAGGTTTACTCTTCTTCTAGTATCTTTATTTAACGCGGAGAGCTACTTGTAGTCCCTCATTCTCATGCTTGAGTAGCTCGTTTTCGACTTAGAGACCATAGAGTAGAGAGCGTATAGCTCGAGCTGCAGGCTGAGTAGTATCAGTTACTACATGCTAGAGTTGACGATCTATCTATCTCCAACTACTATCATTGAGTTATAATAGTGAGCTAGGGCGCGAGCTCTTATTTACTGGCGAGTTATCGAACTTTTTGAGTATATACTCAGCATCTCTTAGCTATATACCAGTAGCTTCAAAGGCCTTTAATATAAGTAGAGCTTTGAACGTATTTATCCAGGCTCGCTAGAAGAGTAGAAAGAAGTCGCCTTTATTAATTATAATAAGGCCTAGCGCGCAGTAGAGGTATTGAGTGAGTTTGGTAGAGTAGGTAGATAAGAGGCTAGAGAGTATAAGTTAAATATAGAGGAAAGATAGCAAGTAGAATCCTATTTCGATCATAATAATTAATGAAATCTAGAGTAATATAGGAGCTATGCCCATCCAAAACAAGTAGTCGGTATAAGCGTTTTACCTTACTCTTCGTATAACGATAAAAAACCTGCTTGAGCTATACTAGCCCTAGATCATTATTTATCCACCTAGATAGAGATGAGCTTACGTGAGTAAGATGCTCTCTAGTTTTAATTTAATCTACCTATACTAACTATATACGTCCTATTAGCGTAGATGCAAGCTAGGATAGTTATCTACGCACGTGATCCATCTTGAAGAGCCTCTCTAACCTTCTTTCTCTCCTAATCGCCGCGGCTGAATATACATTTTGACCTGCTAGTTATACCTATTATAAAGCCTTTCTCATCTATATTATAGGTGTGCTAAGGCTTGATATAATACTCCTCTATTTTTTGGTGTAATTGCTCAAAATATGACTTATATTTCATATAGGAATTAGCGGCGTAGCGGGAGCGATTAATCCCGGAGGTCCATTTTGATATAACTGAACTCTTATTTTGGTGGATAAAGCGAGTAACCTGGCTCTCGCTTACGGGCTGGTAAGCTATTTCTATAACCCAATTTTTGATCATCTCTCTCGTAGGTGGAAGGCCTCTCTTAGTGAGTTTTTTGATATATTTTAGTAGTTCTAGCTCTTGTGGTGGGCCGAGTATACGTTGATTGATTATTTTAGTATTATGAGGGATTGTCACGCCGCGGTGCCTTCGGTTGAGCGTGCTGCGCTCAACACCAAATTTGGCAGTAGTTTTTGTATACAAAAAAGGTTCGCCATACTCTCGTGAGTTAATTTCTGCAATCACGGCTTCAATTCGACTTATATTGGTGGAGATATTGCGTATAGAGTTTGGGTGGATGAGACTCAGGTTTGGTGTTCGGCGTGCATCACGCGCACAGACACACTACGAAGGAGCTCGTATTTGGTGTTGCACCGCACAGGCCACCCTATCAAAACAAATGCCAAACGCGTCAAGTTTCTATAGCTTCCACCCTAGCAACTCTACTTTTTTTTTTAATAAAAATAACAAAATATAAACTGTATTACAGGTAGAGAGTATTACTAATTTTAGCTACTTAAACCTATAGGTTGTGCTCTAAAATACCAAGTTTGCTAGGCAGTTTGCTGGTAAGGAGGTAGGGTGGCCTGTGCGGTGCAACACCAAATACGAGCTCCTTCGTACAGGCTAGCGTCCGAGTGTTGGTAGCTACATCACTACCCCATGTCTCGACGCCTAAGAATCAGAATACCCCTGATCATACTGAATTTTTTTCAAGAAATGGCCACCATTTTCGATCTGCCTGTCGAGCTTCTAGACCCCATTCTAGCACCACTTACTCTTTCTGATCTTTCGAGGCTTAGTCGGGCATGCACTTCACTATACGGAGCACTATCGCCAAGGATTTATCACACGATAGACTGGTTTTGGGCAGATGATGAAGAGAGAAGCCCGCCATTCCATGTGCTGTTTCAAATGCTGCTGAGAAATCCTGAACGTGCAAGGTGGATCCGTGTGCTCAGACTAGGCGGAGGTGGCCTCCAGGCACTCGACCTACATCTGAGGTTTGGTGATGCTGCACATACTGTGTTCCATCCGGTTGAGTTGGCGAGGAGCATATGGAGAGAGAAACATGAGTATAACAAGGCGTTCTCTAATTCAGACACCGAAGACGTGTGGGAGATCGTGAAGGGGTTGGACTGGCCTAGTGGAAACGTTTGGATGGCGGAGTTGAAACGAGGGAACGTGGATACATTCGTGGCTTTGATCCTGAGTCAACTACAGAGCTTGGAATGTTTAGACCTTGGCTTCGCATATCTCAAGCAATCTGTGTTTATTACATCCATGTTACGTCAAAGCATGGTTAGGGGCAACTGGTTCCCTTTATTGGAGGAAGTAAAACTGGCTCCGGATCTACAACATCCATACTGCGCCTGGCTCAACCTGGATCTCACGCGTTCTCTCTTCTTCCTCCCGGAAGTCAAGTCGATTACCACCGCATTTCCAGAGCCCGTCATCTTCGCATGGCCCTCACCTAACTCGCTACCTCACCCGACATCCTTGTCAAAACTGGTGCTGCGAAAAAGCACGGCTTCTCCACAAACCCTGGAACATTTGCTGACCTGTACATCAACTCTCAAGCACCTAACTTACGAATATTATTGCATTTCGGGTGGAATATGCCCTAACCGGGAGGTTGCGAGGGGTGAATGCCCACGG
Organism: Phaeosphaeriaceae sp. PMI808; assembly: GCA_021365335.1. NCBI lineage: Eukaryota > Fungi > Ascomycota > Dothideomycetes > Pleosporales > Phaeosphaeriaceae > Phaeosphaeriaceae sp. PMI808. Next base: position 722,127 of record JAJTIZ010000006.1, read on the forward strand.
ATATTACAAATGGAGACGCACGGTCAACACAATCATACATGTAACGCCTGCGAGGACATACCTCAGAGTCACGAGCGGTTCATATATGCACGCCATATAGGCAGTGCGGTATCAAAAGTAGGGCACACGCTGGAGAGCCTCGTATTGAAGATTCACTTCGAGGGCTTTGCTCCACAAAGCTGCATGGATAATGACGTGGTTTACGAACCGCCTGGTACACCCCGATGCAGTTTGATTGGACGCGTAGAACATCTAAATGAGATGGTCAATCTAAAAGAGCTTGAGATATCATGGGTGTTACTTTTTGGATGGGAAGCAGATGCACCTGCAGAGAAACACTTGCCACGTGCGGGAGTTCGATTCAAAATGCGAAAAAATGGGATTTTGGACTTGTCTGAGTACCAATGGGCTGATGTTCTGCCTCACGGGCTGGAAAAACTATGCTTGCGCAACGATATGAGCAAATTTACCAGCTATGGGTATACCCGATATGCTGTTGCGGCGATGTTCAAGAACCTTCTCGAGGTTCGGAAGACGGACATGTGCAGTCTCAATTATGTATCCTTGTTCTTCATTTACAGGCATGCATTTGAAGAGCAAGATTCAGAATCAAAGCTGCATGTCAATACACTGCGAGCGATGTGTGAGCATGAGGGGGTGACGTGCCAGATATTCAGAGGCTGTAGAGCCTGGTGGCGGCCGGAGGATTAATCCAACATTATTGAAGAATGATGATGATGACAGGGCTAAAAATATGTACTTAGACCGAGACTATCATGCAAGGAAGAGTTCAGCTAAACATAAATTACTTTGGCAGAAATAAAGGAGTTTTTTTCATTCCTCAGTAGTGTTGAGAAATGAACTTCTTTGATTGGGTTTGACTGGAGTCTATCGCCACTTTAAACTGCAGTACAACATAATGGCGGTATGTTTTTCTTCCTCAACTATATCATAGAAGACAACTGACCGGTTACAACGATGAGTTAGTTGAACCCGACATCATATTAATTCCGCACCTCGCCGCCGTTCCGACACTCACCGACCCCGCACTCGATCTGACGTCTGCTTAGCCAACCATATGCATCATTTGTATCTGGTAGTCAGCAAATCGCCTTTGCCGAAATACCGAAGAAGATAACTTTACTACCTTCGACCTAGTGCTATTGTTACACGTGAGTTATTGGCTTACCCCGAGGTTCATTTTATTTGAAAGTATGTAAGTCGTGTTCTTCCTCTACTGGCTTCGCAACATTTCGTTTCTGTCCCTTCACGGATTTACGATTTCTCTGAACTTGGAAGATTTGCACCTTTTTTTTTCATCTATATTTCTCTTCGTAGCTTAACGTCTATTTCTCTGGAAAAGAACGAAACATGGCACCGCCTTCTGCAATTGAGCCGCAGAGTGGCGATGAGAAGAAGCTGAACACTACCGCACCTCTTGAGCCAGGTATCAGTGAAAGAGATGGCGAGGCTAAGAAGATGCGGTTCCCAGGTCCCCCCAAATTTGATGATCCTTACAAAGAACGAGCCTACTTGAAGGGAAAGCTTGCTGCTGCCTTTCGAATCTTTGGAAAGTTCGGGTTCGATGAGGGTGTTGCTGGCCACATTACATTGCGAGTAAGTCATGAGCATTTAGTTGGCAGATTGGAAGAGTATTGTTAATCATATACAGGATCCTGTTGACCCAAATACTTTCTGGGTAAATCCATTTGGCGTTGCATTCTCCCTGATGAAGGCCTCGGACCTCATTCTCGTGGATGCCAAGGGCGAAGTCATTGATGGTGGTGAGATTCGATTACTCAATCAGGCCGCATATATGATCCATCATGCTGTTCACACAGCCCGACCCGATGTCATGTGCGCTGCACACTCCCATTCGATATATGGTCGTACTTTCTGCTCATTGGGCCGCAAGCTAGATACAATTACGCAAGACTCTTGTGCTTTCCACGATGATCACGTCCTATACGATAGCTTCAACGGTATTGTCTTGATGGAAGAAGAGGGAAAGAATATTGCAAAAGCGCTGGGTCCACACAAGGCCGCGCTGCTGCAAAACCACGGACTACTGACTGTAGGAAAGAGTATCGAAGAGACAGTCTTTTGGTTCGTCAGTCTTGAGAAGTGTTGTCACGCGCAGTTGATGGCGGATGCAGCGGCGGGCGGGCGGGGTGGGGAAACTGTTAAGATTGCCGAGGAAGATGCAATTTATACTCGCAAGACTGTGGGTAGTACAATGGCTGGTACGTTTTCTCCTCTTCTAGTGGTCCTGTAGGTAAGTGGTTTACTGATTATGCACAGGTTATTTCTCGGCGAAGCCACTCTTCGATGTTATCCACAAAGAGACGAATGGAGAATATTTGGAATGAACGTAAGCATAACTGCAGCAGAAGACTCATTGAAGGTGTTTGGTCATTATTTTCTGCATATCATCTATTGGCATTGTTACTCTTTTGAGCAGCTATTGGCGGGATAACTGCAAGCAAAGCGTGGCGCGATGTTTTTGAGGTAGCAAATGTCTGACCCTAAACAAACATTGTTTTCATCGACACTCATGAGCGCGTCAGTTTCTCCGTGCTGAGATGATGATTAAGCTATCCATGGCCGATGCGATGAGGAGTAGTGAGGAGCGATGATACCATGTGAGAAGCACTCGCTCTAGACGCGTCCTGTCCCGCGTTTGTGTTAGGAGTTTAACATGGGCCGCCCCACACCAGCTCCAAACTATCCTCAGTGGCTCGGTGGCTCAGTAGCGGGGGCGGGCAAAACATTGGATGTGATTGATTTTAGACTGCTGCAGCCACGTGCGCAGAGGAGGTGACGAGAGAAGCTGTGATGGTCACCTGTTCTTGCATGAAGTGCATGAAACAAACTGATTGAGGAAAGAGTGGTCGACGAACAATAATTAGGGAAACTGCAACCTGCGACCCCTCACAAAGCAAAAGAGGAGAGAGGAGTCGTGTCATAGCTTCCCCAACCTGGAAACTTCTTTTAAGTGTAACCGCCCACCGCCCGAACAACATTTCGAGTGCGCTTTCACCTTCTTTTCCCTTTGTCTATCAATCAAGTAGAAATTCTTCTTTTTCAAATAAAACGCGCTGGGTGAACAAAGACATTATTTCTCAGTTGTAGCACACCTTGCAGCTGCCGTAGCCATTTGCGTCTCCAGCTGCACCCAAGACGCGACCTCAGCTTATTAGCGGCCATGGCCAAGGGCCCTGCAGTTGTCGTCGTCGCGAGGTAACTTGACCCGCAACCAAACACAATCACCTCTCCACAAGAACACTGCTGACAAAGCGCAAAGACACGGCGCCCGCCTCGATGCTGCAGACAAAACTTGGCATCTCTCCTCCCCCACGCCCTATGACCCACCTCTTAGCTATGGTGGCTGGGCCCAAGGCAAAGCACTCGGTCTTCGCATCGCTGCTCTGCTACACCAACGCGACACTGACCAGCTTGAAGCAGCCAAGAACACAGATGCTGATACAGTACTCATTGACCCCACTAACCTAGATGTTTCCTCCAAGCAGGACAGGAGTCGCGTCAATGGCTTCCAACCGCCAAAGAAGAAGCGCAAGATTGTGATACATTCCAGCCCATATTTGAGATGCCTACAGACCAGCACGGCTGTTGCAGCTGGTATTTCCCAATACAAGCCTCCAACGGTACCCAAGCTGAGGCTACCTTCTCCTGCAAAGGAGAAGACTGAATCGCCTGGGAAATCGCCGCTCACAAACTCGATACAGGCCGGCACCTCCTCGTTCCGACCCTCCAACTTGGTTCCCCTAGTAGACCCCAAGCTCGAAGTCTATCCAAAACGCAGGAATAAGATATTGCTCCGTATCGATGCCTTCCTGGGCGAATGGCTCTCGCCCGACTACTACGAGGATATCACACCACCTCCAAACTCAACCTTGATGGTAGCAGGCGCGAAAGCAGATCTACTCCGAAGAGGTGACTACATACAAGAGATGGCAAATGCAGGAAGCAGCAAGGGCTTCTTCCCTGGAGGGTGGGTGGGCAAAGGAGCAACAGCAGTCACCCAACCGAAGAATGATGGTGGCGCATCTCCCACACTCGGTAGCTTAGCTTCAATGTCGGCTTTCCGGGAACGCTCAAACAGCCAGGGCAGCGCATCGCTCTCACGAACGAGATCACGGGAGAACGTAACATCAGCTACACACATTCGAAACTATGAGCCACCGGTACCCTCCTATTCCGTATCTCCTGCCGACCCAATACCTCGAGGCTACTACTCACATGCACAAGAGGCCTGCATTCTTGTCGATTTTCAGTGGGACAGTATGCGCCCACCACAAGAATGGGGCGATGGCGGCGAGTATGGGGATGAGTGGAGCACCATGCACAAGCGCTTTCGCCGGGGCCTGGCGGGTATGATGCAGTGGTACAGAGAGCATGGTGCCGCCCCCCCGAAAGAGCAAATTGCTGGATTCATGTTCAAGCAACCTTTGAGACTGACCCCAATGCCAGTCTCAAAACGCGGCGAGCCCTCCCCATCACTCAATGGCGATGCAAGCGCTGATGAGGAAGAGGAACTTGTGCTCATACTCTTGACTCATGGTGCGGGCTGCAACGCTTTGCTTGGTGCCATTTCGAATCAACCTGTCTTGGTTGATGTTGGTCTCGCTTCGCTTTCTATGGCGGTACGCCGAGATGAACCTCGAAAGGCATCGGTCCCCACAATCCATGAACGACGGCTATCTGTTGCTGATCCGGGAATGGCAGAAACCTACGAGATGAAACTCATGGCATCCGTCGATCACCTCAAACCAGGAGCTGACCCATCGAAACTGTCTCCGCAGTCGCAAGTCAACTCTCCCGCTGTCTTACCGAGTCCATCTACAGACTCTCGTAGACGGTTCTCTGGTTCCCCCGGCGCCAATAGTCCCACCGACTCGCCCTTCTCGATTGGAGATCCTTTCAAAAACTGGAACAGTTCATTGGGCAGCATGCGTCGGACAATGAGCTCTGGTTCAAACAAGAGTTACATGCAGAGTAATCTCAACCCCAGCGGCGTAACTACGCCATCGACTGGATTGTGGTCCAGCCCAAAGATAGCGCCAATGATAGGGGCAGCCAGCAGTGACGGAAGGTCAAGCCCAGGCGCAGATATGGTCCTCAATTTTTCGAATCAGCGACCCAATCCAAAACGTAACAATTCAAACACCACCAATGGTAGCATTACCAGCCTACCAGCGGTTGATGGGACATCTGACATGATGAACGACCTAGCAAAGTTAAACACTAATGAAGAGAAAGAAGTGAACGATAGTGTCGCTCCTCTACCTAGGTCACAAAACAAGGGTAGTAGTAGTAACGCGTCTGGCCTCTGGGGTGCGAAAGTGGCACCAAAGAACGCTTCTGGACTCTGGGGTCCTCCCAGACTTGATGATATATACGAGCACGGAAGGGGGCCAAAGAGGAGGTGGACGGTTACTGAGCGCGAGGAAGGATTGTGATGTCGACGGGATCATGATTAGGGTGGAGTCGTTGGTTTCTCCGTCGTGTGTTAAGGCGCTAGGGCATGCTACCACTTGATGTTCCAGACGGGTTGTCGCTGGCAGTATCAACTGTAGCATGAGAATCGAGTGCATCAAGGGCTAATGTAGACCTTGTCTATGTAATCATATTATTAGTAGTAATATCAGAGTATCTTCTCGGAGCGAGTCTGGCCGATGGGCGGTCACCCTTCTATGGTGCCACTCAATTGTGGTGACGCAGCCCCTCACAAGCAAACGTAATAGGCAATCAATGGCCAGGCACCGACCATCCTTCAAGAATCCTTCCTTGTCTCTTCTATCTAAACTTGTCGTATCACTTCATCAACGTTTTGAACAGCTTTTGATTTACTTTTTTGCTCCAGCAGCAGCGGTTGAATATTGGCAGAGCCGCGCAGGCCGCCATAGCACGGCATAGAGGCCACAGTTTGTACGTTTGTACCCACATCCCGAGCTAAGCAGATCCCATCGTGCCGCAGTGCAGGCAGCCAAGTGTGGTGATTCGACGCGGAAGACGGCCCGTTTGGTTCACAAGTGGGCGCATCAAGCGGTTCCCTGCGCCAAACCTCTGAAGCTAGCTCCAAAGTCTGGAGGCGACGGCGGCCTGCATTGACGGGATTGAATGAAGCGCTTTTGCTCTCATTCGCGAACAAAGTCGTTGAGCAAGGTTCCAACATGTCTATCAAGTTAGTATCTATATCCTCTTCACCTCGCAAACCCCATCTTTCCTTGAGCAATCTGATCTTATCGTCATCGTACGATTCCTGTGCCACTCTTACCCCGCCGATTTGTATAGCTAGAACGGCACCATGAAGTCTAGGGAGAAGAAGATGGAGAAAAGCCGGTCTAACCGAAAGAATAGTTGGGTGATGCTCTCTGAGAGCGGTAGTGGCTACACACCTCTTCCTGGCGAACAGACACTCTATCAATCTCCACAGCGAACCACTCTCTCGCTGCAGACTAGCCATCGACATCCTCCTAGCGAGGCCTATTCGCAACAATGCAAGTCGGGAGTAGTATATCTTACAAACCGACGGGTGCGTCATTACCATCGCCATCTGGCTGTAGCAGCCTTGCCGAATAGAGTAGCTAATGTGAGCCCTCCAGATCATCTACCTCCCCGTATCGCCGTCCCCCACCCTCCAATCCTTCGCCGTGCCCATTCTCAACGTCGCCGACTCTCGCGTAACAGCACCATGGTTTGGCGCCAACAAATGGGAAGCCCTCATCCAGCCCGTCTCTGGCGGCGGCATACCTCCACAACACGCTGAACTAGACATGGTCATGGAGTTCAAGGAAGGCGGCGCATTCGACTTCGCCAGCATATTCGAGCGTCTAAAGGAGCGCTTACGGCAGGCTGTCGACGTCGCAAGGGAGAGCGGGGTCGAGAGTGCCGAGGACGGGACTCGAGGGGTCGGCAGCATCAACATGAACAACGTACATCTAGAAGATTTGCCTGCCTATGAGGACAGCAGACAGCATACCAGGGTATCAGATGCATTACCCAGTCCACCCTTAGATGATCGCAGGAGATCGAGTGGAGTAGGCACAGGCGGCCCAGTTCTTGCAGCACCACAACCAACCAACCCTCAAAGATCGAGTCCCATGGTGAGCCCACAAGCAGCGAGCTTCCAAACACCGTCAGATCCACCCCCAGGATACGAAGAAACGCAACGAGATAGCATAGCGGATGAGCTGGAGAGACAAGTGAGGAGGATGAGCCACAACTGATGTGTGACTATTTTTTCGGCATTTTCTTGGGACACGAGCAGCATGGCGTTTGGGAATGAGAAAGTTTATTTATCTGAACCGAGTGAGCAGGCCCCCTGCAATCGAAGTTTGCTTCACATTCGAAGCGACATGCATTTGGAGAATAACGATCAAGTCGCCCATGCCTCGGCAGTATCAGAGCAAACCATACCCACCCTTGGCCAGCTCTTGCACCCTGTGACCACTTTACGCTGCACATTGAGGCCTATTAGCTAGCTAAGTGCAGCCAAAGTAGCAACCGAAGACGGCGCTGAGCCGCATATCCAGCAGTGGGCGCCGAAGAGCACATGATGCTCTAGGCTTGACATGTGAAGTCCACCGCTCTATTAGGCATGTGAAAACATGACGCGCCCCACAAATGTACTAGTCCCGAAGCAGAAGATGCCTCGGCCATTTCTGAATCCTATGACCTAGCTAATGCTATGAAACATCAAGACGCTCTCTTTCTTCTCTCTTACACACTTTCCTTCTCTTCCCATATCCTACCTATCACATTTCATTGAACATCTATAATCATGGCAAACCAAGCCCCCAACAAAGGTGTGTAAACCACCATGTAGTGGGAGATGGAGATGACAGTAGATACTGACAGTTGAACAGCTCAAGAGCGCCTCTCGCAGGTAGCAGATCATTTGCAAGCATCCAAGAGCGGGAGCAAGAAGGGAAAGTCGAAGTTGCTAGAGAAGCATGCTGATGATGTAAGTATAATACTAAAAGCCTCCTTCAACCAATCGTCTCAGCTTTGATAAGACGGCTTTGCTGACATGAAATCGCACAGGTCGTCATCACATGTGCGCTCCGCACTCCCTTCACCAAAGGTGGAAAGGGTGGCTTTAAAGATACCCAAGCATCCGATCTCCTACATGGCGCTTTCAAGGCCCTCATTGAGCGCTCCAAGATTGATCCCAGCCTGGTAGAAGACATTGCCGTTGGTGCCGTGCTGGCACCAGGTGGTGGTGCTACCGAATTCCGTGCTGCAGCTCTCGCCGCTGGATTCCCAGTTACAACCGCCGTCAAGTCGTTGAACAGGCAATGCTCCTCCGGTCTCCAGGCCTGTGTGGACATTGCAAACGCCATCAAGAGCGGCATGATTGAAGTCGGTATCGGCGCCGGCGCCGAGAGCATGTCAACGCAATACGGACCCCAAGCCGTCAGCGAGTTCAGCGAATTGCTCGAATCACAAAAAGAGAGTGCAAACTGCAAAGTCCCCATGGGTGTTCTCTCCGAGAATATGGCCAAGGCCAAGGGTATTGCCCGCAGCGACCAAGACGTCTTCGCCGCCGCCTCATTCCAAAAGGCCGTCGAGGCCCAAAACAAAGGCCTCTTCGACGAGGAACTCGCCCCCTTGACCGTCAAGTGGACAGACCCCAAGACCGACGAAGAAAAGACCATCACCGTCAGCAAAGACGACGGCGTCCGACAAGGCATTACCGCCGAATCCCTAGGCAAAATCCGCCCCGCCTTCTCCAAAGACGGCTCCATCCACGCCGGCAACGCCTCGCAAATCTCCGATGGCGCCGCCGCCGTCCTCCTCATGAAGCGCAGCACTGCCCAGCGCCTCGGCCAAACCATCATCGGCAAATTCGTTCAAGCCTCCATCGTCGGCGTTGCCCCTCTACTCATGGGTGTCGGCCCCGCCGCCGCCATCCCCCAGTCCTCGAGAAGACGGGTCTACACAAGGACGACGTGGATATCTGGGAGATCAACGAGGCATTTGCAAGTCAGTGCCTTTACTGCATTCGCGAACTTGGTCTCGATGAGAAGAAGGTTAATCCTAAGGGTGGCGCGATCGCGTTTGGACATCCTTTGGGTGTTACAGGAGCGAGGCAGGTTAGTACGTTGCTGACGGAGTTGAGGAGGACGGGAGGTAAGATTGGAGTTACGAGTATGTGTATTGGTACCGGGATGGGAATGGCGGCGGTTTGGGTTGCTGAGTAGAGGGTTGGAATGGAATAGGGGTGTATGATTAATTTTACGGGATTGAGTGACTGTATGTTTGTTCAAAAGTAAACGGAAACCGATGTTTGAGACTTAAAATATGCCTTTGTGTACATGGTTTTGTTTGGTTGGGGTGTGAGTATATTTCTTCTTGGACATTATAACATGATTGTGATGCGAGATTGGTGATGTGAAATGGTAAAAGACTTTGATATAATTTAGTCCCAGCAAGAATACAATTTGAAAATTGAGATTACAGCTGTACCAATTTGGTTGCCTCTTTCAGCGATTATACTCTATCACTTAGTCTTCTAAAATGGCTACATTACCTAACTTCTGTCAGGGTTCTACGATTGATGTGAAGTTGAACGCAAAATGTGATAGACCTTGACGAAGTAAATTCTCAGCAAATTTTAAACAAGGCCACACAGCATAGGACACACACTTCGTTCAACTATAAATAATACCCTTTTCCGTCTAGTATATGCATATCATGAATAAACAGATATCTACCCTTTTTTTCCACTGCACCAACACGCCCCGTATCTCATCACCAAATGCTAATTCCATCACACCCCTCCACCAACCCTACTCCTACACACCAAAAGCGGATACACAGCCCCCGCAGCAACCGGAATCTTCCCCCACCCCACCGCCTCAAAAAGCGCCATCGACGCCCCAGAATGCGCAACAAACCCCACAACAACACTTCCATCCTCGCCAAAAACATCCCCAAACAACGCCACACTCCGCTCCACATGCTCCGCCAAAGTCTCGCGCCGCCCCGCATCCCACAACTCATCCGTCTCCGTAAACCCGTGCTCAATGCTGAACTCGGGATACGCAGCTGCGATCCAGGAGCGCGAACTGCGTTGGTCGCATGTGTGCACGCCGTTGCGCTCGCGGAGGTTTTCTTTGATGACGGGCGTGAGCCGGGGGATGAAGGGGGCGAAGGCGAGGGCTGTGGTGTGGAGGCAACGGCGGAGGGGGCTTGTGTAGATGGATTGGGGGGGATGGATGCCGTCTTTTGACCAGATGGATGATACTTGTTTGGCTTGGTGTTCGCCTGTTGGGGTGAGTTCGGCGTCTAGCCAGGTTGATTTGTCGTCGCCGGGGAGTTTGGCTATGTGGCGCTATTCATTGATGTTGACTTAGTTTTGTTTGTTCATGCAGTGGATGGTAGTAGGTGGTGGTGACTTACTTCCCATTCTTCGCGTCCTACTTCTTTTTCTTTTACGTTGTGGACTCCTTGGCCGTGGCGGACGATGTAGAATAGTTTATATTGTTTGTTTTCTGGGTCTGTTTGATTTAGGTGTGTGAGGTAGCGTATGAATCGATTCCATTGGGTGTTGTTGGGATCTTGGGTGCCCCGTCCGTTGTCGGAATTATCATCAGTTGGGTATGATCGATCGAGGAGACCGAGACTGGGTCGAGTTGTTGCTCTAAAATCCCAACTTTCGGGGTCATCGTCGTGAGAAAAGTACCCACGTTGCGCTGTAAACACCCATTTTGAGTCTGTCATAGTGTTAATGGCGGCAATGCTTAGTATCCAGTAATTATTGATGAATACAAAAAGGTAACAGTAATTTTACTGAGCAGTTTAGGCGTATTTTGCATCTATACACTTTGTCAACGTGTGATGAGCTGTGACCTGAGGTAGGCTTACCTGTTTAGGTACCTTCCTAGATATCTATTGGGGCTGAGGGCGGCTCAGCTTCGCCCCCACCTTTCTGACAACCCAACAACCTGCATTCAAGCCATATTTCATGCATAGATAATTATTAGTGCAATCTACAATATGCGTCGAACCTAAAGTGTATCTAGTTCTGACACTTGTAGACTTGTGACTTGATCCAGACGTCGCGGGGTATCAGGCTACATTAGGCTGCCGCCCTGCACCAGAGTGCTTTTTTCAATTCTTTCGCCGACAACAGAGACAGGCGGAATGGCAACAAGTCAGACTGTGGGTGTTCCTCACACTGAACAGGATACATACTCATACCCGGATCCAAGACCTCAATGGACTACTACAACACCATACCAGAAGCTCCAGGTAGGCCAGGTACGGCTGCTTCGCATTGAGTCTCTTCTCGATCAATCTCAAGCTCCCATCAGATGTACTCTCAAAACTTTCGACCTGTCCACTGCCCCTTCTTTTCATGCACTTTCATATACCTGGGGCATTCCTCATTTGAATATTCGCACGATACGTATCGACCCTGCAAGTACTACACGCGGGCTCGAGTGCAATGAAAACAAAGCTCAAGTCGGAGAGAATCTATATGATTTTCTCGTTCACTGCGCTCATTCTTCCTCCAAAGATCTTCAAGGGTATTTATGGATTGACGCTCTCTGTATTAATCAAGGGAGCATTTCAGAACGCTCTGAGCAGGTCAAACTCATGAGTAAGATCTATCAGAAGGCTTCTGGGGTCTTTGTCTGGTTAGGGCCTGAAGATCACTCCACCAAAGCTGCAATTTCTCTAATGGACAAATTGCTCCAGCTTGAATCAAAACATCTGTATATTCTTCATCCATCCGAGGTTAGAGATGGCCATCCAAATTTTCTGCTGAATCTACGTAACTGGCAAGCGCTTGCCCAATTTTTCGAGCGAGAATGGTTTCGCCGGTGTTGGATCATGCAGGAAGTTGTATTTGCAGAAACTGTAATCATACTATGCGGCAGCCTCTCGATATCTTGGGATAGCCTGAGCCGTTTCTCGCACTTCCTCGCAACATCAAATTGGACTATGCTGCTCAAGAATTTGGCTGGACTTGACCAACCGGGAGGATCAATCAGTCTAGGTTACGATACGCCGACCAGATTTGCTGCAGCACGGAGAACATGGCTGACCAAGGATGGCAATAAGTTCCTATATGCACTAATTCGAGCTCGACCATCAAATTCTGAGGATCCTCGCGACAAAGTGTATTCCCTACTAGGATTAGGAGAGGCCGACATCTTCCCCGACTATCAAACATCCACTGCGGCGGCGTATACTACTGCAGCAAGATATATCTTAGAGAATTCTAGGAGCTTGTATTTGCTTGCCTGTGTGGAAGGGAAGGATTTCCAAAAAGTGCCAGACCTACCATCTTGGGTGCCTGATTGGACATGTTCTCAAGATATTGGGCTTCGAGTTACTGGCTATCCCCAGTTCGAGGCAGCATCTAAGCTACTCAAATCGCCAATATTATCTACCGACCATGATGGTACTCATGTCCTCGGCATTGAAGCAACTAAACTGGACGAAATAGTTGATGCCTGTGAGACGAAAAAAGGCTTACGAAGCAACTTGCACAACTCAAATCTTTGGGAGATGATCTCTAAGCTTGATGCAATTTATGCAGCCTCAGGACATAGCCGTGAAGAAGCCCTTTGGCGGACACTACATACTAACAGAGGAACCGTAGGGTCATCTTCAAATTCTTCTACTGTAGGCTATCCAGCATCTCCCAAAATTGGGTTGTCGTTCCGCAACTGGGTACTTTGGCGATACGCCACTGCTCCCGAAGCTCCCAGGAAGTTTCCATCTCCATCTTTAGCACGAGATCTTGTACCGACCGAGTGCGAGATTTCAGAATCCAGAGAAAAGGCTAGAGTGGATGCGTCTTATCTCTCAGACCTCGCACGGGAGGCATCACTATACGATTTGCATTATTCGCACGCCATATTTCTTAGGCCGTTTTGCACGAGCCAGGGCTACTTTGGGATTGGGACGCAGTGTTTACGCAAAGGTGATAGTGTTTGGATAGCTCCTGGGTGTCCCTGTCCACTTATACTTCGTCGAATTGAAGGCCGAGAGCGGCACCGGCTAGTAGGGGGGTCATATGTGCATGGCTTTATGAATGGAGAAATACTACGACGCGAGAATTTGAAATTTGACATGGTAAGCTTGGAGTGAAGATTCAATGCCATTTTGAGATATTTTCCGGTATATGATTGTAGAACATACTAGGCGTATCCAACCGATGTGGCAGAATATGTGATTGTATCTGGGCAAGATTTTGAAGATGTGCTATAAACCCAAGGTCACAACGTGCACTTGGCATCGTTAAATCTAGACAAAATATCAGGCCTGTGTGTACATATCACCGACTTCGCTGTCCGTACGATAAGTAATACTTGGCGAAGGCCATGAACTTGAGGAGCTTGCTGCGCAACACTCACCTTGTAATCTTTAGCGTCATGAATGACAAGGCTAGTAAACAAGATGCCAATGCCGAGATATGATTCTACTGCTGTCTTGAGAGCTGCCAACAAAGTTTTGACATTAGTAACATTTGCATGGCAAAAGATATCTAATCAGATTCAATCCAAATAGGGATGGCAGACCGGTTAGAGCTGGAAGATTTAATTGGCAGGGTGTGTTGTTTGCTGTATTTTCTGGGGTAGGATTCCAAGATTCCTGCCACAAAAGCTTGGTATGGCGATCCTTGGATTCGAGCTATGGGAACATATGTTCCGTTTTTTTTAGGTAGATTGCCGCTACGCTATCAATTACCTGTGAAATGAAAGCTAGTAATGAGGAATAGAGCGACTTGCGCGTAATCGGGCGACAGTCCAAGGCTACCCCAGGAGCACGGTAACGAGGTGAATGATAAGCCACAACACCGAATACGGTAATCAGAAGGAGTAGTGTATATTATAGCAACTATTTTGGAGTCCTACAAGCCATTCTAGGGATGGGCCGTGTGGTCATGCAACTGGATGAACGACTAGCTAGCGAGGCAGTAATTCTGCGCATCCCATGTCGTTCATGCTCGTGCCTAGTGTAGTGTGGCTTTCAGCACGAACAAGCACATAAAGGCATACTCTAATTCCTTTTTATCTCAGAACAAAAGCGATATAGAAGAAATAGCTGAAGGTAATCAATGTGACAGTTATTTGAGAAGATGGTACAAATATGTTACATCAGGTGATACAACTACTGCCCATGTACATAGGCGGAGCATACACAGGGCGGTCTAGCTTGATGGCATGACCCACAGAACTGTCTACCCCAGAATCGGGAGGATGCAGCATGAACCACGAAGCGCCAAATGCATTAAAACCCACAGTGGGCATAGGCATGGTGTTCCAGGCCAGTCAAAAGACGGAAGCAAGAAGACAGAAGACTCCAAGGTCTCACCGGATGAGACAGACGCGACGTGTCTTCTGCCGGTCAGCGCCGTCGTGAGTCATACGGCTGGGGGGCGGAGACGACGGCGGCGAAGCAAACCATGGGACTGCCTGCACAAGCGAAGGAGAAAAGCCAACCAAAGTGCAAAGCCATTATTTGCTTTGTCGCAAGCAAGTTCCTTGACAACCAACAAATTTCCTTCTCGCGTAGGCAGGAGGTTTTCTTGTGTGCTTGTTCTTTGTGGTTTGTGTTGGTCTGCAGGGCGCAAGCCGAGACGCACAGGCTGTCTCAGGTTTGAAGCGCATTCCAAGCGGCGGCGAGGAGGAAGGCAAACTCGAGCATTTTGCCGCAACAGGCAGCTGCGATAGAATTTTCATCAACAATCATTCCGTGCCGTTAGGAAGCGTCTGGAGGAGGAGGGCAAGTGAGGCGACGAGATAAGTGGCCCCGCGCTTGTCTCTATTCGTGAGTATTTACTCTCGGAAGGAGGGGCCCATCGCTCCTTCCGATGCACAGTGCGGCAACGACGCAGCGTCATCGATGGGTAATGAAGGAAGGCACCACAGCGCCAGGCTGCTGCATGCGGCGTCAGGAGCGTAGAGTGAGTACATCGGTACTGCGTACTGGACTGGTACTATACACAGTAGGGTAACAAGCTAACTCAAGGAAGGGGAGAGAGAGAGAGGGATACGTTCACTTTATTTACACACCAAACCACCATGACTGTCACGACATTCATTGCAGTATTCACATTCACACTCACACTCACACTCACACTCACAGGAAGAACACGGGGGTAGCCGATGCCGATGAAAGTGAAGGAAAACGGGCGCGCATGACGACGCAGAAACCCCCTTTTCTAACACAGAATCTGCTTGCGCTAAAAGCAGCGGCCCACGCTAGACCACAAACTGCTTGCCACTAGTGACGCACTGACCGCACGGCTGCCAGGCTCCAGCGCCTATAAAGCCGGAGCCTCCCTCCCTCCTTCAAAGCCTTTTTGGTCGCCTTGTCCCGCTTGCTGCCACACTCAACCTCTTCGCTCCATCCACGACGCCAGCACGGAAACACAGTTTTTCATCTGCGCGCTCACTAATATTGCGGTACGGGACAGCTGTGTGCTAATTTCGCACATTTACACTCTCTCGGACAGTCGAGGCGCAATTTTTGCGATCGGCGCTAGCCTTCTTCGCTTGCGACTGCGACAGCCTTATACGAGCAGCCTGCACCAACACCCGGTCGCATCTCTCGATCCACTCCGCCAAAGGCTTGCTGGCATCGCTTTTGGTCTCTCCAATCCGTCTCACTAACCCCCTTCTTGTCCGTGACAGCCTCAAGCATTCCACGCGACACACATACTTGCCAGCTTTTGCGAGGGACACATTCGCTTGTAGCTCTCCTGCGTCCGGTACGGGCCTCTCCTCCATCAAAGACCTATCCACACCTCTACTCTACTCTACTCCACTCCACTCCCTCGCCGGTGTCGACCGACCTCGCTATCCTTTCGCGATCTCGTAGTCCGCCGACTGAGCCTCGCTGCCCGTCGCAAGACCATATTCTGACCTGGCTACAGCTAGTCAAGACCTTACCGTCTCCACCTCTTGAGCTCACTGCTCGGACTCATATCCTTCCGTAGCATCAATCATGGATCCAAACTCTCTAAACTCTCATCCGTCCACCGCCGCCCAGGCCAAGACGGTAAGCTTTTTGTGTGATGTCTGTACATGAATCAACCTTTGTTAACGTTCACTCTTAGTTCGTGGCTCCGGGCTCCCTCTCGTTTCCCAACAGTGGGGACCTGACTCCACCGTCCTCTGAGAAGAACGCGCAGCAGGAGGCCAACAACGCGAACGGTGTTGCTACTCCGGCGGCTACCCCCGATACCCAGAACGGTCAAGTCCCATCAGGCATCGTACCTACTCTTCAGAACATCGTGGCTACCGTCAACCTCTCCGCTCGCCTTGATCTGAAGACTATTGCACTGCACGCGCGTAACGCTGAGTACAACCCAAAGCGTTTCGCTGCCGTCATCATGCGTATCCGAGAGCCCAAGACAACGGCTCTAGTCTTTGCGAGTGGAAAGATGGTTGTGACTGGTGCCAAGTCTGAAGACGATAGCCGTCTAGCTTCCCGCAAGTATGCGCGGATCATCCAGAAGCTGGGATTCAACGCCAAGTTCACCGTACGTTGTGCCAGAGTGACCATCCTTGGCCCTGCTAATTGTGTAAACAGGACTTCAAGATTCAGAACATTGTTGGCTCTTGCGACATCAAGTTCCCCATTCGTTTGGAGGGTCTTGCGTCACGCCATCACACTTTCTCATCTTACGAGCCTGAACTGTTCCCTGGTCTTATCTACCGTATGATGAAGCCCAAGATTGTCTTGCTCATCTTCGTCAGCGGTAAGATTGTCCTTACGGGTGCCAAGGTCCGTGAAGAGATTTACCAGGCCTTTGAGCTCATTTACCCCGTCTTGTCGGACTTTCGCAAGTCGTAGGCGTCTTCATCATCGAAAAGCTTGTCATGAAGTATCAGACACACAGTCTTGTTGCACACGGCACTCACTTCTGCTTCTTTTACCATACCCTTGTTTTTATTTTTTTGCGGCATTGCATGGCGTTATTATGGGAGGTTTCCTTTCGTGGTTTTCAAAATTCCCGAATCTTCTACACAACTAGACATCTGCACGTGGGGAGCAACCACCTCCAGTAATCTCTTGTCTTGATGGAGGCTTGTTTTTCTCTCTTCATCAACGGGTACGATAAGTCAGTGGGCAGGGTTATATGCGGAGATGATATCGAGATTGATCACAGTATGGGACGCAGGGCGTGTGATAGTGCAAGCATGAAAGGCTTGCACCGAGAGCTCGTATTGGCTGCCGCTATTCTACGAAGCCAGAGCTACTCAGGGTTGTGCTATTAGCATTATCGTGGATGCATTTATGCCCCTCTCCTTGAGTGGAATAGGATAAACAGGCAGTAATACGATCACGATACGATAATATTTTGCCTCATATTGTGTCATGCGTTAAAATTGTCTTGCCTCCTGTCCCTATCACCATGTGGTTTGATTCTACCACATATCCCCTCCTCCACATGATCCTTGTTATGCAAGTATCCTTTACTATCCCCAAATCCCACGGCTGGAGTACCTCGTTCCTTTAGGCATGTTCTTCTGTGACTGCTGCCGCGGCGCTACTCATGAGGTATAAAGTTGATGCAGAATTAACGTTTGTAGCCCCCGTCACCAACTCAATCTCCATCAACCTCATACCGATACGGTAACTCGCCCTGAGCAGGATTCAAGTTTAGCCTTACAACCGACCGTGCCGAACGCAACGACGAAGAAGAAGACGAATTAGGCAACAAAGTCGACGGACTCCGTCTCTCAATCGCATGTATCACAACCGACCCAGTTTCCGATTGCGAATGCAGCGAACGTTGCGAAGGCGTACGCGGCACATTGAACAAGCCCGGGCTGTGCTGTTGCTGTCGTGACGGCGCCGTACGTGCCGTTTGCGGACTCTGCGTGCTGTCCTCACCGCTGCTAGTGCTTCCGCTGATACTACTCAGACTCTCGCTATACGCCGAAGCAGGGCGTCGGCGCTCGAGCAAAGGCGTGCGGTACGGAACATTTGAGCGCGAAGACGCGGTATCTGAATCCGACTCCGTGGGCGCGAGACTGCGATTGTCCGAGTAGATACTTTGTGCGCGGGCTTCTTCGATGACTAAGGGGTTGATTTCCGTCATGCCGTTGAGTATGTCTGCGAAGATGGACATTATGTCGTTGAATTCTGTTTCGGTGAGGCTGGTGGTTGAGAAGCGGGCGTATTCGTATTGGGCGAGGAATTTGGGGCCTAGGGTTGGGGGGTTGAGGAGGCCGAATTCTGCGAGGCGGGGGAGGTAGTCGCGGAGGCCTGTTGTTCGGGGGCGTTGGAGGAGTGTGACGATTTGCGCGTCTGGGAGTGGGGGTGCATTGTCTAGGTATAGCAAGTTGTTTTCTTCGATTATGGGGTCGGGAGGTGCGAGGGAGACAGCTTTGGCTTCGATTAGGTTGGGGAGTTCGCAGATTACGTCTGAGTATTGGAGGTCAGGGAGGTTGGGCGTGGAGGGTGAGACCCAGCCAGGGTGCGCGACATGGCCCCACGGTGGATTATTTGAGGATACTTCAAGGATAGTTGTAGCGATACCATGATGATCACCTTTCTTCTTTGCCTTCTTCTGTGTTTTGCCGCTGTCCTTCTCTTTCTTTGAGTCGGCCGTGCTTGGCCTCACCAGCCCTCCATTCTCCAGACCTTCCTCCCTTTTCAAGTCTCTCGGCCTGCTATCCCATGCTACGATTGCGCTCCTCCTGAACTGATCCACAATCATGCGTCTGACTCCTCTCCCCACCTCTCCCTCTTCAACCGGTACATATGGTTTGGGGATCGCCGATAGGACTGTTCGGTTGGTATAAATGCGAGTTGCGTACATTAGCAGCACAATCGAGAAGGTAAGTAGATACACGCCCCCGATAACGAACAGTTTCTGGAGCTCATGGGATTTAATCGACTGGTATATCGTTTCGGCTGGGGTTATAGCGAGGATAAGGAGAAGCAGGAGGAAGACGGCGCTGTAAGTCGTCGAGTACCAGATGCGGAAGAGAGGGATGCGCATGACTGCAATGATAATGAAGTCTATTAAAAAGTGCTAAGGTATGCATCGGTGGGATATATTAGAAATTAGAGCCATGCGAGTACTTCACATGTTGGCTGTCAGGTAGGAAGAGGTGCATCAGTTAGTATTGCTAGCCTTGGAATTAGGAGGATGCCAAGCCACTGACGCATGCACTCACGCACGCTCCACGAGTTCTTTACAACGACGATGCCGTCCTTCTTCTGCGCCTTCTTTGTTACTATAGTGTATGTTCTGGTGAAACAAGAAAGATGTTCGTAACTATGAGACGTTTGCAACCAGAAACATCACTACATTTTAAGTAGACCTACTCTCGGTGCTTCGAGTTTCCCAGTTGCGTATAGAGTTCACCTACACTGTACTGAAGGATGCTGTAATACTTGTCTCAATTGAAAGCGTATTTTCATGTAACCTTTAAGCGTTGCGGGTACTATCACTCGTCAGATAACTTGGCGCATCGTGATACCAAATATTTCGCGCATGGCAGCATGATATTAGTTCGTGTCTATATACCTAAACACAGTCGAGCCGTCTCAAACTCCAATAATATTTCGCTCTCTGTACGTTTCCTGTATTGCTCCATAGTTTTCTCAATTCCATCAGTTCAGTCGTCATTCTCACCATCATCACCACCTTCATCCTCATCGTTATAATCAATTTCTCCCTCGTCATCACTAAAACCTATTTCTACATTACTGTCCACAAATTCCTCATCTTGCTCCTCCGGTGTATCCTGATTGGCTACCTCTTGTTCGTGAATAAAATGACATTCCGAATGCTCCTGCTCCTGCTTCTCGAAATACTTGACGATAGCATTCATTACGGCAGCTCTTCCGAACCTCGGAGCCAATTTCTTCAAAACGATATTCACGTCTTCCTGGGTGATTCGGTCAGAGTTTGCTTGAAAGAGGGTGCGGTTGCAAGTCGGGCATGAGTGGCCAGTGTCGAGCCATGCGCTGAGACAATCTTTGCCATGAACGTGACCGCACAAAGTGATACGGATGGCCCTGTGGTATCCATTTGAGAGAGCGATCGGGCTGGCGTCCCTGTGGTGAACAGCAAGCGGCAAAGTACAGATAGTGCAGTTCTGTGAAGCAAGCGAGGTGGATAGGCTGACTGATTCGATACCGAGTCCCATGAAGGTACCTTTGCAGGCGTATATTGACATACTTTTGATTGAGCGTTCGGATTTTTCTTGTTCGATTAAAACTTAGAAAGGTAGGTGAGTTCGGGGTGGTGATTTTATATTGTAGGTGAGGGACCACGCCCAACATAAAAGTAGCGTAGCATAGTGCCATGGTTGAAACGATTGACAACCACCAGAAAGTATAAAAAGTGCTACCTAGGTTTTCATACGATGAAGTAGTACCGAATGGGGTGAAGTGAAGTGACGTGAATGAAATGGAAGAAAGGTAAAGTAAAATTTAGTGAATAAGTTTCAAAAATATAAGCAGAAGAGCAATATGCCTAGCAACAAATTTAAATGAATTATGTCTATTATCGATAATATCAGAACTCTAAATGTACCGTAAGTTTGGTTTACATTTGAAGAAATGTGCAGCTGGAGCACTGTAATATAGCCATCAGGGAAATGGCCTATGAGTGGTCAAATATTGTTATTCTATTGTACGAAATGATTTACTACGGAAAAAAGTTCAAGGTGTAGTTTTTCCATATCTGAAACGTATTAGGGTGCGAGATCACCCGAGAAGTTAACCCCGTTGAGTAGCCTTCTAAGGTCGCTGTATTTTTTTACTCCGTGAACACCTGAGTAGTGTAAAATGTGGATGTAGAAGAGTTTCACAAGATCAAAGTTCAAGGTGAGAACAATCAACAAACTCTCACCAATTCTACCTCACTTGGTTTATTCATAAATTATTTTGCCTTTGTAGACTTAATGGGAAGCCAGTTACATACATGTGGGTAGTAATGAAAGTCGGTCACAAGTAGGTAAAACGTAGTAGATTCAACAAAATTTGGATTAAGTGAAAACTAGATACAGTAAAATGGGATTCTAATGCCCAGAGGAAAACGTACATGGCAGCAACAAAACGCAGGGTACTCAATATGAGAGTGAGAGTTCACTATCATCCGTTTTGAGCATGCATGTTCATGCAAATACAGGGATCTGGGCGCTAATTTAATTAGCGCCTCTTGTCGACCCTGACAACAACGCGTCCCAAACAAAAGTATTGCCTTCCTAATAAACACAACAACTCCTCAGCGACTCTCAACCCCACCCTTCCCTCTTCTGGTCGTTGTTCTCCATGACACGCGTTCCATTCACGCGAGCCTGAGACTTTTCTTTTCCTTCTTTTACCTCACGCCTCTGGCTTGCCAAGGCCCACAGGCCCTCCTTTTTCGCGATGGACGACTCACTTATGGAAGACTCTGTTTTTGACGAAGGCGTAAGCTCAGACTTCGCGCCACCTGCTAAGCCTGCAAAGGTTGTAGAGGCCAAAGCCGCTCCTAAGAAAGCAGCAGCACCAGCAAAGGCTAGAGGGCGACCCGCAGGCGCGACGGCGAAACCGAAAACGAAGGCTGTGCCTAAGAAGAAGCGCAAAGATGACTCGGACGGGGAGAACTCAGACATTGACATGAGAGAGACCCCAGCAGTCGACGATGAGTCTTTACTCACAGACACCCCGCCCAAGCAGAAGAAGGCGCCAGCACCCAAGAAGAAGACGGCCAGTCAGCCACTAGCGGACCTTGCAAATGAGAGCTTTGGAATTGACGACATGGACGAAGCACCAGCCGCAAAGCCTAAGAAGTCTACAGGTGCTGCAAGCGACAAGTACCAAATGGTGAGTACCCTTAATGGAACTTACATTAGCAGAAGCTGACCCTTGTGCAGTTGACCCATTTGGAACACATCATGAAGCGACCAGACACTTATATCGGCTCTGTAGAGCAAACGACTGACAAGATGTGGGTATACAACTCATCCTCCGAAAGCATGGAGTTTCGCGACGTAACTTATGTACCGGGTCTCTATAAGATCTTCGATGAGATTCTCGTGAACGCTGCAGACAACAAGCAGAATGACAAGAATATGAGCGAAATTCGCGTTACCGTGGACCGGGAATCAGGCGAGGTATCAATCAGGAACGACGGCAGGGGTATCCCGATTGAGATACATGGCGAGCACGGCATATACGTCCCAGAGATGATTTTTGGTCATCTTCTTACCTCGTCAAATTATGATGATAACCAACAGAAGGTCACTGGTGGTCGTAATGGTTACGGTGCTAAACTTTGCAACGTGTTCAGTACCGAATTCACGGTTGAGACAGTTGATTCCAAACAGAAGAAGAAATACAGACAAACCTGGACACGCAACATGAGTCAGATGGGAAAGGCAAAAATCACAGACCAAAAGTCGTCAGACGATTACACCAAAATTATCTGGAAAGCCGATTACAAGAAGTTCGGCATGGAAGGCATCGATGACGACTTTGAGGCTCTCATCAAGCGTCGTACATACGATATGGCTGGAACCCTTCGGGGAATCAAGGTCTACCTCAACGGCGATCGTGTGAAGGTGACTTCGTTTGCGAAGTATATGGAGATGTACACCAAGGCCATATCACGCGAGCAAGGAAATGGCGAAGACGAGACTCGTAAGGAGGTTATCATCACCGACAAACATGACCGCTGGGACATCGGTTTCGCTGTATCCGACGGATCATTCAACCAGGTCTCCTTTGTCAACTCGATTGCGACAACCTCTGGGGGAACACACGTCAGTTATATTGCGGATCAAATCATTGACAAGCTCTTGGCGGTTGTCAACAAGAAGAACAAGGCTGCCGTCAAATTGAAGCCTGCGCAGATCAAAAATCACATTTTTCTGTTTGTGAATTGCTCAATTGTCAATCCTGCCTTTACATCTCAGACAAAAGAGCAATTGACAACCAAGGCAAGCCAGTTCGGCAGCAAGCCCATACTCACTGACAAATTCATGAAAGCGATCGAGAAGACCGAGGTTATTCAGAACATCATGCACTTCGCACAACAGAAAGCTGACCAGATGATGAAAAAGACTGACGGGAACAAGCGTAATCGCATTAACAACGCGAAGCTTACGGATGCCAACAGGGCAGGAACCAAGGATGGGCATCTGTGCACTCTCATTCTCACCGAGGGTGAGTCGGCTAGTGTACTCGCGTTGGCAGGACGTGCCGTTGTCAATCAAGATCTTTTTGGTGTGTTCCCGCTCCGCGGTAAACTTCTTAACGTTCGGGATGCCACTGTCGAACAAATCATGAAGAATCAGGAGATTCAAAACATCAAGAAGTTCATGGGCCTGCAGCACAAAAAGGAATACACAGTTGCAGATATGAAAGGTCTTCGCTATGGTCATCTCATGATCATGACGGATCAGGATCACGACGGTAGCCATATCAAAGGACTACTCATCAATTTTCTTCAGTGCCAATTTCCAAGCTTGTTAAAGATCCCCGGTTTTCTCCTCGAGTTCATCACACCGATTGTCAAAGTTTGGAAAGGCGATGTAAGGCTTCAGCGAGGCCTCAAGAGTTTCTTCTCTATGCCTGAGTATGAGGAGTGGAAGGAGCAACACAAACATGAGAGAGGATGGGAACACAAGTACTTCAAGGGGTTGGGTACTAGTGACCCCGTCGACGCACAAGTGTATTTCAAGGACCTCGACACTCATATGAAGGGCTTCCAAGTGATGCGGGCAGAGGAGGAGAAGCTCATAGAATTGGCCTTTTCTAAAAAGAAAGCTGATGCCCGTAAGGAGTGGCTTGGGAACTTCATACCTGGTAACCATCTGGACCTCACCGCCCGCGATATCTCATACGATGATTTCGTCAACAAGGAGTTCATTCTCTTCTCCCTTGCAGATAATTTGCGGTCTATCCCATCGGTGATAGATGGTCTCAAACCAGGTCAACGTAAAGTTATCTACACTTGTTTCAAACGAAATATCCGGAAAGAGTTGAAAGTTGCCGAATTGACCGGCGCAGTTATGGGTGGCACAGACTACGCCCACGGCGACGCTTCTCTACACGGCACCATCATTGGCCTCGCGCAGAATTTCGTTGGCTCGAACAATATCAACTACTTGGAGCCTAGTGGCAACTTCGGTTCGCGCCTTAGGGGTGGTGCGGATGCTGCCAGCGCCAGGTACATTTACACACGTCTTTCACCATTCGCTCGTAGACTATTCCATGCTCATGATGATGCACTGCTCAAGCATGGAGAGTCAGATGGCAAGAAAATGGAACCTGAGATGTACGTTCCAATTCTTCCGGCAATCCTTGTGAATGGCTCTAGCGGTATTGGTACAGGATGGAGTTCGGAGATTCCTAATTACAATCCCATGGAAATCATCGAAAATCTCAGACTCCGTTTACAGGAGGGCGCTTCAAAGGAAGATATGAAGCCAATGTTACCATGGTATAAGGGCTTCACTGGCACAACCCAAGATCTCGGGAACGACCGCTACCAATTCACGGGTACCATCCGCCAAACTGGTGAGAATGAGCTTGAGGTGACCGAGCTTCCTGTGCGATACTGGACCCAAGAGTTCAAAGAAAAGCTGGAAGAAATCATCAAAGCAGAGAAGACTCCTGCTTTTGTCAAGGATTACATTGACTATAACACTCCAGACCGGGTTCATTTCATCATCAAAATGGAAGACAAGCATATGCTGAGTGCGGTTCAAAAGGGCCTGGAAGAAACCTTTAAACTTTACTCCAAGCAAAGCACCTCAAACTTGGTCGCTTTTGATGCACATGGTCGTATCCACAAGTACGCTTCGGTTCTCGACATCATGGAAGAGTTCTACCATGTTCGACTACGATTTTACGAGAAACGAAAGCAACACCAGTTAAGTGTCATGGAGAAAGAACTCTCCAAGATGACTAACCAGGCACGATTCATCCAAATGATCATCGATGGCAAACTTGTTGTTTCGAAGAAGAAAAAGGCCGCTCTCGTTGCTGAGCTCACAAAGCTCAATTTCACTCCATTTCCTAAGGTTGAAGATGCGCAGAAAGCGGGCGAGGAAGAAGAGGCTATGGAAGACGACGAATCCGATACTGATGTCGAGGTTAACGCTAATGATTTTGACTACCTCTTAGGCGTAAGTTATTACCTCTCATCTTTCTGTCTGTGTACTGACTCGTTCTAGATGGCAATTTGGTCCTTGACCCAGGAGCGCGTCGAGAAACTTCTCCAGCAGATTGGTCTCAAAGAGGAAGAGGTTGACGCTCTTATCAAACTATCACCCAAGGATATATGGAACGTGGATCTAGACGCCTTCGTCGAGGAGTGGAATACGCAAAATGACCAGGAGGCAAAACGCAAGAAGAAGATTGCGGGTATCACACGCCGTGCGTCGCATAAACTTGGCATCGGTGCATCCAAGGGAGGCAAAAAGAAGAAGAGAAAGGCCGGTGACAGCGACTCTGATGACAACTCAGGATCAGATTTTGGCCCAGCTAAGAAAAAGGCCAAGCCCAAGAAGGAGGGATTGCTCAATTATCTACGCGAGGATCTTGAGCCTACGAAGAAGCCAAACGCAACTGCTGCACTAAAGAGCAGCTCGGCATTTGGCTCTACAGCGCCATCCAAACAAGGCACTTTGCTAACTCATCTCGTCAAGGAGAACACGCCACAAACTGATGGGGCATCCGATGATAAGCCTGCTTCAAGTGTTACCGCGCAGGCTGCCAAACGGGCTCGACCGGTTGCAGCGAAGAACGTCAAGAAACCAACCACAGTCATCGAGTCAGAGGATGAGGAGTCTGACATTTTCGCAGCAGTGGCTAAGGAGGCTGAGACGGTCACCACATCTCGCACAGGTCGCGCTGCGAAGCAGGTGCCGAAGTACAATATCGACAACAGTGACAGCGACTCCGAGGGCGATGATCTGCTTGGCGATGTTAGTACCATGGTTAAGACCATCGGCGCTGGTAGCAATGGTGTTCCGATGTTCAAGGCGACAGGAATTGCTCGCCCTGGCAGCAATGGAAGCGCCCGGCCAGGAAGCGCCACAGGAGGTTCGAAGGCTGCAAAGAAAACCAACACAATTGAGATTGACGATGATGAGACAAACTATGAGGGTCTTATGCCACAGCCTTCTCCCAAGCGTCCTGCGCCTCGCAATGTCAACGACACGATCATGAGTTCAGATGACGACAACTTTGGTCTTCCAGCTAAGAAGCCCGTTCCAAGCAAGCTCACTGCTAAGCCCAAGCTTGCCAAACCAGCTCCAAAGACCAAGAGCTCATCCACAGTTGTCGCAAAGAAGACAACCGCGTTAAGCCCTGCAGCAAAGGCCTATGCTGCTAAGCTTGCAAAGGCCCCAGGCGCGCTGGCTAAACCCGCACCCAAGACTAAGAAGCCTGTTATTGTCGAATCGGATGAAGAGATGGAGGAGGCAGACGCCATCGCGAACGAAATCCTGTCTGATGATGACGATGATGATGACGATGATGATGACGAACCCACACCCAAGCCAGCTGCGCGAGCTGCGGCCGCTCGACCTGGTCGACGTGCTGCTGCTGCTCAGCCCGCGAAGTATGTGGTCAGCGACGACGACGACGAGTCGGATGAGGCGTCCGAGCCTAGCTTTGATGACGACAGCGAGTAGTTAGTAATCGAGAGAGGGAGAACAGGATAGAAGGAGGACTTCAGGCGTTTGAGTGATTCGGAGGCGGTGAAGTGGACGTTCTGACAGCGGTAGTTGCTGTGCATGTCCTCGGCCCTCTTCACTTTTAGTTGTTTATCTTTCTTAGGCGCTCAACCGGACCCATGGTCCGCGAGGTGCTCGCGGCGTCGGTTTTCTTTGGGAAATCCACCTCATATTTCCGGATGTGTATATTTTATCGAGCCTTGATCAATTACGAAGTTCAGTTTTCGTGTACAGAATAATTATACATTTGCTTGACAGTGTTTCAGAACCTTATCAGTGGTTCCACTAAACTTCCTTAGGCCCTGGTCTGACTTAAGTACAGGGTTTCTATGCACCTTGCAGCTACATTGAAAGGGCAAAGGATAGTGTGCGATTTGGAGAGTGGTTCTCAAGTGGTATTGGTGTTATAACTTTACAACAACAGCTGCGCAATCTATTCCTTTCATCTTCATACTACAAATAACATCACTAATATAAACAGGTTTGATGCCGACGAAAGCTAAATCGATGACATCATACAACTCGAGGCGCTGTAATATCTATTTGAAAAGCGAGAAGTTATATTGTCACCAAGAGTAATCACGATCATTATCACATGAACACCTGCAGCTTAACCCATGGTACCATGAAACGGCAGTAAAATTGTTGCCCGAGCAGTACCACGTGCAGTCCCAACTCACGGTCCAGGAGTCTATCCACCGATGATCAAAAGCCCGTGCTACTCCGGGGAATCGACCTTGACATCGGAACGTTACCGGTTTTCCTGTCTGCGGGAAGGAACTGAGCCAAAGAGGAGCGTTCACTATTTCCTGCATGACCATGCTAACGGCCCGTTCTTGACAGACGGGTACACGGTGTGAACTAACAACGTTTGTGACCAAAGCCTTGATGGGCTGGGAAGAAACATCCGAGTCCCCCCTCATCGAATAGGGAGGCCGCGCTGCAATATGGACCCACTTTACACCGTGAGATAGTTGCCAAGCGTCTGCTTCACTTAGCACCCGATTTTTTGGGATAGAGTAATGAGTAACAATTAGGCATGTGGGAACGCTGCATACATCACGATCTCGGCCACGTTAATTCGGATCGGGAATGCTGCGCCGAAGCTTGTCAGTATTCGGATAGTATGATCGTGGGGCCATCGGGCCTAGGGCAGTGTTCAGGAGGTACAGTCCAATGTAATAAGATGAAGGGAACGAGAGGGGCGAGGGAGTTTGTGCGACATGATGCGCTGGCTGGTGTCGTTGCGAGCTATCAAGACGCAAGTGTAACATTTCTGAATACAGAAGCAAAAAGTGTGCTAAATCCCTAGTTAGGCATGGCACAGTAAGCAGTGAATGTTAATAATATGAGGTTCAATGACATTATGTTCAGAAAGTGAGTCGCACTCATCTTCCGGAATAGTGTGTTTTTGTCGATTCCAGGATAAATGGAAATGATGGATGCCTTCATCCTCGCACAGTGGCACCTGTCATCTGTCAGTAACATGTTCGTCTGCTACGTTTGTAGCCCCGTGAATGAGATCCCACCAGGAATGATTTGCAAGTCGCCGAATTTGGAGGTAGTTCAACTACAGGGGCCGAGGGGTCGTTTCCAGTTGGCTATGGTCGATCCTCGACATAGTATTCTTGCGATTAGTCGTTGTAGCTATTGAGACTAGGTGCTAATGAAATGATCGGTGTTATATCAGTGTAGACAGGAGTCAGACGCAGCTATCAGATAGGGAGGGGAGGAGGTTATAAACAATGAAAATAGTTGAAAACAATGGGTTTTTTAGTCTTACTTTCGGTAGGTTATACAGAGCTTGATGGGGTTGGTGTTTTTCTGGCGACACCGAGGACAAAACTGATACTCTCTTGTGCCGGTTCGGCGCACAGTAACCGTAAAAGTCATATTGGGGGTACGGAGGTGGCTCTTTGAGGCGATTTTACGTGACCCTTCCTTGCCAGGGGCTCGTTGCTCACCGGTACTGTGAGCCTATCCGTGATGACAAAAAGCGCCACAAAGCTTGATTGCATCACAGCAGATTTCTGTCAGAACTTACCATGATATCACAACTTATCTATCCTCGACTAAAATGAAAGGTGTCCCAGCTCCTTCCCTGCAAAGGATGCTGTGTTTTTGTCACGCCGTCACCTGTGTTGCGCGTTCGCAGTCGTTCCTGAGGTGATCATAGGATTCTCTACCTTTGTAAGGAATCAATACAAGGATATCCTTGCATAGTGCCGTTGTCTTTTTTCTTGCGCAGGCAATCATTTAGTGCCTTGAAGTGTACCCGTTGGAAGCGGTGTCAAACTATGAGAAATCAGTTGCGCAGCTGCGGCGCGACAGGTCTAAAAACGACAATCCGTACTGACATACCGACTGAATTGTAGGTCATATTATGCTCCATTGTGCCGCTATTTTGTACGCTGCGGGCGATTTTGACATCCCCGTCGCACACCCTTATTGAGTACCTAACTTCCAAGGTCAACAGCTCAGCCAAATATGTGACGGATGATTCAGAGGCTATAAGCGAACGGCAGTGACTGATCAGTTGTCGTGACTGCAAAGTCGCTGTGGATGCCGGAAAAAGTGTGACATGTATAGGCATAGTGTACGCGTCTCAGAACGATCGGTTATGCCGCACAAGATGGTTACATGATTGTAGCGCCGATCGTACTATGTAATAGGTACGAAATTGCGTATGCAATTATAGAAGTAGGGTCGTGCTCCAAAATTTCCGGTTAGGTTGCAGAATAGCCAGTGAAATCTCAGAGGACCAGTTCAGAATCAATCAGTTCAGTCAAGGAATTTCCCTCAAATTGGGTGAAAACTGTTCGGTGAGGATTACTTACGGTTTAGAAGGATATATTATATCGTTCAGTGTTTGTGATAAGTCGCTCCTGTTTCAGATTCGGGCATAGTGACTAACACTGCAACTCTGGCAGCTCTAATTTTGAGTCAACCATGTCGAGTCACACTGCCGGAGAGTTGCATACTTACTTGTACACAACACAATCAGATCGAATGCTCGAACTCATCGAGTATATCTGAGGTGTAGAAAAAGTATCATAGTAAGAAGCGTCTGCGACCACTCTAGGCCCAATGATGTTCCGAATGCTGCATCGTCGTTGTTAAAGGAGTCGATTAACTTTTTACATTGCATGTGCCCTAAGAACCTGATCAGCCTGAATTCCGAAACCTGCGTAACTTCTAGACGTTACCGCTAGTTGATAGCATCTCAAAAAAGTGACGCAACTAACTCAACGTGCGACAGGGCTAGACCTGCATCGTACTCGCGAGCAAGTTGAAATTTCTTTTTCCAGGTCAAAGACACCTCACGAATCGAGCTGCGTATTGACGAGAGTGGAGAACTAGCCCACATTATAATGTTCTCGTCTCCTATTGTTAAGGTTTCAGTGTCGTGACTATTCAAAAGTTCAACAAGTGACGACAAACCATGTAGGTGTAATACGTGCTAGACTCGTTTAATTCAGATTCTGTCAAACCAATTGTTCGGGAACTGCGTCGCCGTGGGAGGTGGGGCATTCGTTGACTGTATGTTGGATCAATAGCAGAGCGCAGCAACACTCCGGTTTTGGCGTCGTGCGAATGACCTGCAGTCTCGAATGTGCAGAGGGATCCTGGCCAATTGAGTTTGGTATCATTCGTGATTAGGCAATGACTACACGAAGGCGCTTCCCTCTGACTACACGGCATGTGTGTTGTTCGAGCCCCCCACCGCCAGTCGCGGGCAGTGGCAGCGGATCAAGAAGCATGCCCCATGGGTGGCGGCATGACGACCCTGCAGGAGGGCCGTGTCAGTTAGAGACCACGGGTAGCGACACTTGCAGCTGCAGCCTGGTCTTTGATGTTTTGGGGCGGTCTGTTCTGAGACATAAACACCGCCTTTTTAGCAACAAACAGCCCACAAGCAGTGCAAGTTCACTCCACTGCAGGGCCAGAGCAGACGTCTGTGCTGGAGTCTCCGGTCAAGATATCCGAGACAAACATCAAGCCTGTGGATTTCAGTGGCAAGATGATGAAGAGGCTTGAGAAGAAGAGAATGTGCCTTGTTAGGGGCATCAATTTGGCCTTGTTGAGAGACATTTCTTTGCTTTTCCGAAGTGATACACACCTGCCAATATGTGAGAATTACGTTGATTCTGGATCACCTCTCTCGAGTACTACTAACACAGTGAAGGACACCATTACACACCGACATAGAATTGACCTACCAATTTCTCTATTATAATCGAAATGCAGGAAGCCGAAATAGTTTTTCTGGATTAGAGATGGGAGCACGTTTGCAATGTTGACAGTTAAGGGGGTCGTGCGTTTGTGCGAGCGGCAAGCTACAAATGTTGCCGATTCGCTATTCCTTGACAGGGAGATGCTCAACCTAGTCCTCATAAGAAACACGCGTGAAGCCGTTGGAACATTTCTGAGCTATGATCTGCGGGACGAATCATGTTGATTGATCAACGTGTGCACCCATAGATACCGGCATACGTTTTTAAGTTACCAATAGTAAAATAACACGCAGATTTTCATTATTGAAATAGATATCAAATCATGCAAGTAATAACCTGAAGGCTGAAATTCGTCCCCATTGTTGGGGACTCGCACGGCCAGTCGTAGATTGGTAATGTCTTGCCTGTTGAAATATACATGGACAATCAGAATAAAGCTCATACCACCGGGGTCACCGCTCTGAATTCAGGGTTTAACGTGGGAAGTGTTTGATGTTGTGGAACGACGTGCCTCGATCCCATTTCTTAGCATCGCACTGTGCTTGACCCAGTATTTGCTGACAGTGATGGCCATTGGTCTAAGAAAGCATAGGTGCCTCCATGTAGGCTTTCAAGCCGTCCAGTGTGCTTTCTGAACCCCCCGTATGCACATGGGCACCGGACGATACCTGCAGAACGCTTGGGCAAGATTTCACTAGCGACGCAAGTGGTGTAGCAGATAGCCGCCAAAGAGCGGGCAGGAACTGACCTGTTAAAAAGACTTTGGTAAGGCACAAATAGAAAGACCCGCTTTCTTTGAGAACTTATTGTCTCTTCTCCAGATTCTTGTTGATCATTCTACGTCCCCTGGTGTAGGGTGAGCTCAATTCAATTTTGCAATCACATCCCGATATTCGGTACATGGGCATCGACCGGTCATTACTTGCTGTTTTTTTCTACTGGTTTGCCCCCAGACCGAAGTCCAAACTCTCTGATCGAACTGTGCCATTCCGGTTGCTGCGTAGGAATATTCGCTAGACACTACACGGGGTGTCTAGTTACCACGGGATCAAACTGTTTGCCGGGAAGCGCCACCTTCATTTCAGGACAAGGCCAGCCTGCTTTGCGCACTTCAGCACCGCCCATCTAGGCTCCCCTATACCTATCACTCGCAAAATAGTTCGACGATCATAGTACGTGCTTCTTCCATTGTCGGTTCCGTCTCTTGTGAAGGCTGACAAAATGTACAGATCACTGGTCTTCACTGTGGGCTACTGCAAGGTGAATCCATTTGTTGTCGTCTGAGGTGATTGAGTGATTGTCCTCGTGAGCAAGCCACAAACGAGTCTCAGATCAGCCTCTTTTATCTGTCCCTCTGCCACCAACCCTCCTCCAGACCAAAGCCTGCTTTCGTTCCACAGCAGCATAGTCTTCGAAGTCCACTACTCTTGAAAAGTCTGGCTTCGAGACATCAGTTCTGAATCACAACGCTTGAATCGTGCTCGATCAAAATAATCCCCTGTACACTTTTGAGCCATGGAGATAAACTCACTGCTCAATCCATCCACTGATGACCGTCATGGATATCTCAGACCAGGGAAAAATGTGCCATCTAGCATATCACAACCAGGATCAGCCACCGTTGCTCCGAAGCAAAAACGGGTACCAAAAGATGCGGCGATTTTCACAGACAATAGTGTTACCGTCGGCGTCGTTAATTACCCTCCTTATGAGGCTGTAAAGGATCGAGGATCGAGAACCCATCACCAAGAATTCGGCATGTTTCCCTTGGGCGAAATTAAAAAGAGAAGTGCCCGACACATACCGTACAACAGTGATAAGAAGGACTTCTCCGAGAAAACTGGACGTGAATCGTTTGAAGGTAGGTTTGCATCCATACCAAATAATGCCCAGGCTAAGTCAGCCAGTATTCCAGTACATATTTAAAAAGCCTGGCGTGGAGAAGCCGTTCGTGGTCCTGTGGGACTACAACGTTGGGCTGGTTAAAATGACACCTTTCTTCAAGGCTTGTGGATACAACAAGGTTAGTGCTATTTATGTATGAGCAAAGGAAAGAGTTAATGAATGCAGACAATACCTGCCAAAGCAATGAAAGAGAACCCAGGGCTGAAAGATGTGACCTACAGTATCACAGGTGGTGCCCTAGTGTGCCAAGGTCAGTTCACTTCAGAGCAGCTGGATAAAAAAATCGCTAACCTGTCTCAGGATATTGGATGCCTTATGACGCTGCAAAAGCCTTAGCGGCGACTTTCTGCTACCACATTCGATGGGCACTGACTCCAGTCTTCGGCTATGACTTCCCCTACTCATGCCTCAATCCTGATGATCCAAACTTCGCCAAATTCCTCATTCCTCCAGAGACTGTACAGCACTGCACGATGGAGACAAACCGGTTTCGAGTGGAAGGCAAGTCCTATCGCGTCTCGATGTCACCCCCATTGCCATCGATTGAGACGCCGAAGGTACATTTTAGTTTTCCGTGGAACTCAGAATCGTTGCAAGAGCGACGCGTTCAATCGAAGAATCCGGAAAATGGGTATGACAGCGACATAGACTCTAGCGATAAGTTCATTTTCTCACCGCAGTTATCGCCTCGTAGTCAATGGACTCCAGTGAACAGGTCGCTGTCACCCCCATACTCCCCAGGAACATCTAACTCTTCTACGATGAGTTCTCCTGTTAGCACACAAGCTCCCCCGGCCATTAAGCTCCCGATATCTGTTGTAGGTCAGTGTGGCAACGAACGTCTTCGCACGAAGCGAACTTACTCCAGGGTGGCAAGTGAGTATGGCAACGATCAGACGATGACTCGCACCCCAACACTGAACATGGTCAACAACAACCGCTACAGCTGTCGACGCTTTAGTAATGTCGCCTCTACAACAGCTGATGTTGAAGCTGCCGAGCTGTTGCTGTCGCTATGTACGCAAAGCGACACGCAGGTGCCGGTTGTGAAGAGAACTCGTCGTGGGCCTAAGTAAGGAACGTGTCCCTCCCCACCTTCCTTAGTATTATTGATGGCACCTCCTTTGTTAAGAGACAACCTTGGACGGCGTCTACCAGTTCTTCAGCGCACATCTTTGGAAGTTTACCTACATCACAATCGTATTTGCTTAGTGCTTCATTATCACAGAAAATTGAACATCCATTGTATACAACTAGTTTGACCCTTATGTTGATTTCGCCTGTGCCTTGATAGCGTCGATCCTCTTCTTCGCTGCAGTAACGGCTGTCTCCTCATCCCAAACATACAAGACGCTCTCCTGCTTTACAACCTCAGCAGCCCACTTGGAGAAATTTGGCAGGGTATTGAAGCCATCAACTACAGCCTGTGGGAGCAATCCATGTTTTGTGTAGGCATAGATACGTAGGATAAATGGCGCGATCAGAGCCTCTGCAAGTGTCATCTTGCTGCTTCCTCCAAAAAACGGCGCGGCATCCTTGAGCAGCGGCTCAACTTCTTTGCCGACAATGTCTACGAAATCTTTGACCAGTTTCTGCTGCTCCTCTGACCCTGCCTTGAGGATCTGAAACCAGTAGCTTCCGGCTTTGGAGGACCAAGTATCAGCGAAGAAGTTGATACGCGCCCTGGCTAGCGCATCCTTTGCGTTGCCTGCTGGTGGTAAGATGTGAGAGGGGTATGCGTCAGCTAAGAAGGTAGCGACGACTGCAGACTCTGTGAGGATTTCTCCGTCAAAGTTTATCGCAGGGACAAGACCACGCTGAAAAAAAGTCAATGAGATGCTTGTGGACAGGAAGGTGCACTGACTGGATTGATCTCCAAATACCATGGCTCCCTCGGTACGTTCAAATCAATGATGACCTCGTCGTACTTTAATCCTAATTCCTTCAACACAATATGAGCACGATGTGCATAAGGACAGCCGTGGTTTGTGTATAAAGTTATCTTTGGGGCATTGCCATTGGTTTGAGCCATGTTGACGTGGAGTGACGAATGATGTTAGGAAGTACTTGACAGAGTTCAAGTTAATATGCGAATTGTTGAAGCCTTGAAGTTCAAATAGCAGTGGAAAAACGAGCAACTTGTGGTCTTTATAATTTCCTAGTGTTCAGTTTTGGATGACGGCGAGTGTTGATGATGGCTTAGAAATCAATCGATTGCATCAGCTTGCGAAGGGATCGCATGCTACTAAATGTGGGGTATCTTACTGCATCCAAAAAACAAAACCTAACCAGGAACTCAAAACGAGCACCGCAATGACAACGCCGGATATGCTATATTACCCGCCTGATTGGTTATCCAACAAGCCAGTGTCCAAGATGAGGTTTAAAGCGAAGAAATTCGTCCTTGGGCTTAATTAATAATGCCGTCCCCCTTTACGTTCCACTCCATGACATTGCTATCTCCGTTTTTCTTCGCCCGCCGTTTCTCATTGCGCTTCCGCCTGCGCTCTTCCGCTTCCTGCTCGAGCCTATCTCTGTTCATCGCTAGCCTTGTATCGAGATCTGTGACTTCCTGAAATATAGCCTCATCTCTCTTTCGTCTGAGGTAGCGTAGGCGATCACGTACGTCTTCGAGGCTTGCGCGTTTTACCTCGCCAGACTGGCCGGTTGCAACTAAATGCTGCTTGCTATTTAAATGTTCCACATATTGAATATTGTCCCTGAACACCCACATGTCAGCTTAGAGGCCATAGCGATGTTGCTAGGGAACCATACTTGAATGTGAGATCGCAAGCCTGGCAATATGCTCCTGCACCCTTTCCCCTCTTCCCTACACCGGCTGCTGCAGATGTGAGTGTTTGCTTGCCGATCATCTGACTCCAGTCTATCCTCTCGCTTCGTGCTTCCGTCTGCTTTAGGTCCTCGGGTGTCGATGCTCTCCTCCTATACGACTTCCCAGCTGCCTTCGCTTCATATCTTTCTTTGGCTTCATCGCGCTCTTTCGCCTCTCGCTCCTTCGCCTTCTTCGCCATTTCCTCTCGGTCCCATGTTTTCCTGAAGTCTGTGTCTCCTCCGCCCTGCGTTCCGTACGCGCCTGCCTTGCCACTCATCGTGTACGATTCAACCAATCTTTGGGCGCGGTAAAATTGAAACCCAATTCGTTAAGTTTTGACAAAGAAATTAAAGTCGGCGATTAAAATGCAAGATAGCGTGTTGGGGCAAGGAAACAACTCTGGAGCTGGGTTTGGGGGATTGTTGTATTGCGCAGGCTCCAAAAAGTTCAACAGAGGTTCACTGCCAAGCAGAGCACAGACGCAGAGAGCTTGGTATCGCTCACTTTTCCTCTACCCAGCGACATGTTGTACATTTTTTTTTGAAATGTCCTCATATTTGATGTTATATGGATGATTAAGTACATTCTTGGAAGGAATGTAGAACTCAAAATATTGCTACGTGGTGAATAAAATGAAACTCAAAAGCTATGACCAACCCAATGAAGACGATCAGCATATATGCAACGAAACTCATGAACTCCTCGCTATGATTCGTTTCCAACGAGGAAACGCGCTTCAGTTGCAATCTCAAATTTATGAACCCAAGGAATACGACGCCCGTTGCATGCTGATTCATGAAGAACGAGGTCAATCTTAGAGATAATCTGCCTTAATAAGGATAAGGACCCGGTGGTCGTGCAAAAGCCCCATGTTGAATTGGGGGTGTAGGTACGGGTGGCGGTCCTCTCATCACGCGGTGCAATGCTGCGTGCCTCTCTGGGCCGACAGAACCGTCCCTGTCCCGCCTCTTCTTCTTCTTCTTTTCAATACCTAGATTGGAGACATTGATATATCCTCCCCTGTCATACCCTCTGTCGGCGTAGCCAGCGGCCGCAAATGGGGGTTGGATAACTTCTTGTGATCGATCGTTTGGTAGTCTCAGATCAATGAGGCTGTAGAAGTAGTCTAAAACTTCTGGGTAGCGAAGGACCGATGCACGCCAATCGGCATCAATGCCTCGCTTTAACTCTGCATGTGCTTCCGCAATCTGTGACTGCAATGTCGTGGTGTAGATGTGGGGAATCGGTGGACGGCCTGAGTATCGCATATAGATATCGTAATGTGGTAGTGAAGCCAAGTATGCGGAGTGTGCTGTCTTTCGAATTGAAGTCAAGCTTTCAAAAGCCTTGAGGATGTGCTGGCGTGCATGATTTATAACCCAGTCGCTGATGCATGGTCAGCAGCAAGCAGAGCCTGGTTCTTTGATCAGGGAGCATACCGTATTTCAGCCAACCTTTCATCCATCGCACGCTGTTCAGCCTGCTTGACAGCAATCTGCAACCTCTCGGACTCACAAGTACATTCTGGGTAGGCGGGCGCATAGCAGATAGCGCAATTGGGAGCCTCATCCATCTCACTCATTGTACCGATTCAAGTAAAGCTCTCGGTCATGATCGACTCGAGGTGTTGTGCATGTGGTATGCCCGCTCGTAGTTCACAGATGAAGAGCAAGGTTATCGTCTGAAGGAGGATGAAAGTTATGGATGAATTGAAGGCGATGAGGTGGTTGTTGGGTGGTCAAACACAGGCGGTGACAGGAGATATGTTACATGACGACTGTCGTGGAGGGCAAGCCCTGATATTGGCTAGCTCTGTGCGGCTTATGGACTGGTCCTATGTATTGGACAGATGGGTTGATGCGCAATGAGTTGGCAGATCGCTAAGTCCACTGAGCGCTCAACCTCGGCAT
Source organism: Phaeosphaeriaceae sp. PMI808 (assembly GCA_021365335.1). NCBI lineage: Eukaryota > Fungi > Ascomycota > Dothideomycetes > Pleosporales > Phaeosphaeriaceae > Phaeosphaeriaceae sp. PMI808. Next base: position 759,697 of record JAJTIZ010000006.1, read on the forward strand.
GCGCCAAGTCCCGGACCCTTAATGATGGATGGAAGATGTTGAGAGATGGTGAGAGCACATTTGTGAGTGTATGGCAACCGTATGTCACTGACAGTGATGAAGCCTGTGCTACTGTAAGTACTGTGGTAGATGGTGGATGGTGGGTGGTGGATGGTACGACTTACTACCCCGCATCATTGTGCATGCATCCGAAATGAAACAATCGGCAGAAGTAGGCACTTGCTGAGGATGCGCAAGTTAAGTGAAGCAAAACATCTCACAACGAGACTACCTACTTAGGAGACGGAAATCGGACAATTATAGACACATCTATAATTTGCTAAGTAAATAGTAAGCCATTTCTGATTCCTAAGTACCTAACCAAGAAGAGTTGACTCGTTGCCACTGAAAATGTCGACTTTGAATGCAAACAACACCTTACATAGGGAAATTTGTAAGACTTTTATCAATAAACGTGGAGTAATCACAATCCAAGCAAACATACAGTCAATGTTTCAAGAAGCATACTCATCGTTGCTGATATCCACGTTCTCGCTCATGCACATGGCCATTACCTAAGCCGAACATCGGGGAGGTGATCGGATACGCACGGAATTCACCATGCCGACCTCAGCACCGATCATCGCAAGATGGTTTCCGATAATGAAAGTGTGGTCAGCTCCCTTATCAAATCTGACCGCCTCATGCGGTAACGGTATGCACACCTCGTTCCGGAACACGATAGCCTGCGGCTAAGACTACTGTTTTCGCAAATTTTCCTCATCAATCTACCATGTTCCCCACACAAGGTTGCCAGCCCGTTCCGGCGCTCACCAACTCCTACGCCAACCCCTACCAATCGCATAACACTTGGAGGCTTACTTCCCTAGGATCGTGCAGACCAAGGTGGGGTTTGTCAGCTCCTCCAACTAATTAGTAGGCCGGTCATCGCGGCCTGATGGTTAGGTCGCTTTTGTAATTTTCAAGGTATTCCAATTCTCAAGGGTGATATTGACAACTGTATCAGTAGGAACGCAGTGACCAAACAAGCATTTGTCCATCATACTATGGTTCTTTGTACTTGAGGATATCAATACAAAAGACCTGCTAACTATCTAGTGCCTCTGACTCAGCAGTTCGCAATTTGTTACCTTGAATATTTCACGCCAAGCGACGAACCTCATAGCATCCTCGCTTAGTCGCAACGCGCCCTTCGGTTTGACATGACATGGTCCTAGCGCCAACCTGTGACTGGTCTGGATGTGAATGAGATTGATGTTCTTCTTATTCGAGGCATGGGCGCTTTATATAGTATCTTCTTCACGCCTTATTGTCGTTTTCCTCCATACTCTAAGGAAAGGCGCGTTTGTCATTCCACTTTAAGCCAAGGGCGGTCCAAGACCCAAGGTGACATTCCCGCACCATGGCTATCCCAAACACTTCCGATTTGGGCCAATTCTTCGATTTCAGTGATGTGACCATGCCAGATGCGCAAGAAGAAATGGTGGAAAACAGCCTAGCCATGGACGCTGGCGAGGGGTAAGTGAAACTTATCTGACTACCGCACAGGGTTGGCCCTTGAAACATGGGACTGTCCTGTCTTCACTTTTCGACCAAGTGGATGCCTTCGAAACATATTCAAGCTTGTTCGCGGTTCAAGCGTCTACTTTTTAGTACACCTGAGGCTGATATAATGTAGTTTTTTAACCCAAGAGGACCTCCAAAACATCACCAATCCAAAAACAGACTTCAACACTGACTTCTCTACCCACTTGCCTCGATACCAGAAGCCAGCTCAGTCATGTGACTCCTGTCGATTAAGGGGACTTGAGTGCTTTATATACGACGCCGATGGTTCAGGGCGAGTTCGATGCTCGCCATGTAACGCTTTGTTTCGCCCTTGCAGCTTTAGCGATACGGAGAAAATGCCTACTCGCAAGCAAAAAACTGCCTTAGACACATTAGCCGTCGTAGGCGAAGACGTTGAACGTTGTTTTGGTGGGCCAACTGGCAAGAAGCAGATGCGATCACTTGGCCATTTGGGCCCCATTGAGGATGACAACCAAGCGGAGGATCGGCCCAAGAAAGGAGCGGCTGCTGCTCGTTTCCCTCGAGCTGCCATCAAAATATTGAAAGATTGGATGCTGCAACACATCGATCACCCGTATCCTACCGATGAAGAAAAGGAGCTCTTAAAACAACAAACCGAATTAACTATTGGCCAAATATCCAATTGGATGGCTAACAACAGGCGAAGGCAAAAGGCGCGACCCAAACGATGCGCATCACCGAGTATACGTCCGTCAACTCAAGCGATGAATATTCCTGCAGGAAGAACCTGGGAGTCCCTTGGTACGTACCCCAAATTCGCGTCTGGCAGGGCCCATAAATTCATGGCGTCCGCTACCTCTGGGAGGTTTATGACCTTTCATATGAGGAGTGGGCGCCAATGTGGCGATACAGACTCACAGACCCGCAATACTTCACACTTGCCGGTCATCAAGCAGCAGAACTGTCTCAATTGACCTCAAATAGATCCCTTCGAACGATGGAAACACTCTCCAGTACAAAATGAGCCTGCGCCGTTGACAGCCATCACGCATGCCATAGAGCATTTTGACCCACCAACAACAACAACGAGCGCTAGCACAAGTTACCGAAGAGATGTCTCAAATACTAGTACTGGAAGTTTCTCGCATTTCACGGCGCCTTCAATCTCGTCAGTAGAGACGGGAGTGACAGGCGTGTCCTCTGGGTCGATTGGATCCCACAACTCAGCGTATTCGTATGGTTCACGTCACTCTCTCGGATCGATGAATAGCTTGAAATCGAAGGAGAGGCGGAGGCGTCGACGACTCCCAACTCGCCCCCCAAAACCAGACTCCAACGACACTCCACGATTGTTTCAGTGTACATTCTGCACTGACCGATTTAAGAACAAGTATGATTGGTCTCGTCACGAGAAAAGCTTGCACTTATCGCTAGAAAAGTGGCTCTGCGCACCTCTAGGCGAAATCATTGCCGACAAAGCCACTGGAAAGCGCAAGTGTGTGTACTGCGATGAGTTGGAACCAAGTGAGGAGCATTTGGCAACGCACAATCACAACACCTGCTGCGAGAAGGGCCCTGAATCTCGGACCTTCTATAGAAAAGATCATCTGAGACAACATCTTCGGTTGATGTAAGTATTCCATTTATTGAGCGAGGTTTAGTTTATCAAATTACGGGCAACAATATTCCGCATTGGCTTACGCTCAACAGGCACGGCTGCAAAATGACCACTAGCATGGATTCCTGGAAGTCTGAAGCGCAATTTATCAAGTCTCGCTGTGGTTTCTGTGATATGAGTTTTAACAAGTGGCAAGACCGTATCGATCATCTCGCAAAAGAGTTTCGAAGTGGCGCAGATATGAAGACCTGGAAAGGTTGTAGGGGGTTAGACGCTCATGTTGCTATTTATGTTACTAATGCGATGCCACCGTATCTCATTGCCGATGAGAGCAAATCTCCTTTCCCATTCTCTGCAAGCAACTCTTCAAGCTTAAAGGTAAACTCTCTAGATTCCCAGCTACATTGGCCACGTTATGGTCCAACATCGTCCACAGGACAATATGAAAAGCTCTAGACTAACATAAGCCAGCAACATGCGGTGCAGCTCGAAAATGAGGACCTGGACTTTCTTCTGCCCTCCGATTTGCAGATAAGCCCAACGAATGAAATATTTGTGGCGTACTCGGACAGCCGAGAGACAAATAGAATTGGGCCGATCCTTTTGTCAACGTCCAAGCCGTCTGCCACCTCTATGCCACCCGTGGGGAATCCAAACGCAACGTGTTGGGAAATCCTCACTCTACGGCTTGGTCGATATGCGCGTGAACACATGGAGAAGCATGACCTTAATTCTCTAACGGATGAAATGCTCCAGAAAGAAGCACGCATCATCTTATATGGCGAAGCTGATGGTTGGGAGCAAACAGCGGCCGATAATCCCGAATGGCTGAATTTGTTCAAAAAGGCTCACGGTATCGACACCGCGGCTCTTAAGGCGGGTAAGTAAAATCACGTTCACTTATCCTCAACACCATAACCCATGAAAGCTCCTCCCAAAAGAATGCAGCAACTGCCTTCGCGTAATCTCACTGATGCTACACACTTCATTGAGGAATTTAGGGCTAACAGAATCTTCAGGCATCAATCACCACGAGGTTTATGAAGATCTCGGCATCCACTCCAACACTGTACTTGATCCGAGTTTCAACGTCAACAATTTTGCTATGCCGCAGCGCTTCCCCGACTCTGCTCGAGATTTGGAATTCCAACTATCTGGTTCTACAAGACTCTCTGGCTTTGCAAACCAACTCTCCTCCGGCCGTCAATCGCCGCACAGCAATCTAGGTCTATCTACCTCTGTCTCTGCCTCACCCAAATCGTTGATTCCTACGGCACCGATCACGTCTGATGACCAGTTTGATGGTGTGTACGAAACAATCTCCGAATTGGTTTGCAGCCACCCTGGGGGCCCATGTTACGGAGAGAATGGCGAGGCTGGATTCGCAGTCCGCACTGGCAAGTGCGCAGAGAGAAAGAAGAGATACTGGCTTAACGAGAATCTTTCGTCCATAGCTTCCCTCGCTATGCAGTGTTCAGCGGTTGGTGATTCTGTCTACGAATGTGTGAAAGTCGGTCTTCGCTCCTTCTCGCCCCTCAACGAGCAAGCATGTCCCGCCGACGATTTCTCGATCTCGGCTTTACCGGAAAAGACATGCACTAAGGACGGCGACCCCACTCTGCATACCGGTAGCTTTCAGTTCCCAAGTTGGGATCAACTGCCCGAAGACTTGCAAAACCCGATAACGAGCGCTGATTTCTGCTCAACAATCCCTATCAGTACGACGGGAATTGAGAATAGCGGAGACCTCGATTTAGCGTGGGACAACGAGGAAATGAACTTTGTCATGGACATGGATATGGACTTGGACTTGGATCTGAACATGGTTGGAAAGTGTTAGAATTTTGATACATGGAGAGCGTATGCGACGGCCTTTTAAGCAACACAACGATTCCTTTTGATGAATTTCTGGGCGCTTAATAGAGATTGGGTGGGGGGGGGGGGGGGGGGGCGCTTTTTGGCTTTACGAAAAGGTGCTGTAGCTATTGGATGAGTTGATGTTGAACAAGAGTGGTGATGAATATTAATGAAGTAGACTTGATTTACTTATGCCGTTCTACAATGTCGTGATTAGAGTGATAATTCTGAGAGTTCAGCACCATATTCCATTCACCAAGACCGTGATTCTCTTGAATTGATACTGATAAACATCATCTAATACACCTGATGTTCATATTTGATTCTATCGTCTTGCCCCTCAGTCCTTGTTACGCACGTACCCTATCTATCCCAACTTGGGGTTCAAGTGTCACAACTCATGTAGCTACCCGTTTTACGTTGTACACGCCGCTCAACAAAACACGTCTATCTCGGTAAGCATTTGATATCTTTACTCCTAACCCTCCTTTCTAAGCTATGTAGTCCTCTATTCGAAGTCCAGTATGTCATTCTGATGTGTTTACAATGGGTATGTCAACTCCCTCAGGCGTGGTGGCAGAGTGGTTAATGCGCAAGACTTGAAATCTTGTTCCCTTGGGATCGCAGGTTCAAGTCCTGCCCACGTCGCTATTTTTGGACTTGCTGCGGTCGCGGAAGACTTTTGATGCTTGGAGGGCAGTGGTGGTGTATGATGTGCTTTTGAAGTCTGGGCTGGATGGCTTTGTGGATGCTGAAAGCATCTGGAAAGGATAGCGGGGTAGAATGGGTAGGTATTCATACGATCTGTATGCGCTACAGGCTGTCGCTAACATTTGAGGAGGGAGTTGAAACACCTCAAGGCTTGAACTTCCGAGCAAGTATGGAGAACATTTGAGCAAATCCATGAGGATCTGGTGTTGCTATGTACCTCATGCCCAAGTATTCAAATTTACTTTTGTGTTTCGTTCAGAATTAGAGCTGATCGGCGCTTACTCTTTGTACAATGATACCAGTTGCTGCTCCGCCGCCATTGCATATAGCAGCAGCACCATACTGACCAACCTCCAGCTGATGTAGTAGTGTGACTAATATCCTGCTACCCGAACTACCGAGAGCGTGGCCTAGCGCAATAGCTCCTCCTCTTGGGTTGACGTTATCAGTACCGAGGCCGAGGATCTTGGCGTTAGCTTTGATGACGGCAGCAAAGGCCTCATTAAACTCCCAGATAGCAATGTCTTCCTTCTTCAAACCGGACTGTTTGAGAAGCTTCTCGACACATGATGCGGGGGCGATAGGGAAGTCGATGGGGTCTGCTTCAAATCAATATTGGGCAATGAATGCGACTAGGATTTAGCTTACCAACAGAAGCATCAGCATAGGTGACGATCTTCGCAAGCACACGACTATCTTTACCATACTGTTGTGCAATCGCCTTGCTTCCCAGGATCAATGCTGAGGCCCCATCGCTCAAGGGAGAGCTATTGGCTGCAGTGACAGTGCCATTCGGTCCCTTCTCGAAAGCCGGCTTTAGAGTAGCCACTTTGTCGAGTTTAAGCTTGTTGTACTGCTCATCCTCTAAGATGATTACCTCGCCCTTCCTTGATTTGACTGTAACGGGTACAATCTCTTCTTTGAACAGGCCCTTCTCGTATGCTTTTTGTGCGCGCTTGTATGTCTCAATAGCATAGTCATCCTGGTCTTTTCGTGAAACTTCATATTTCTTAGCCGTGTTTTCCGCACAGTTGCCCATGTGGATCTGATTATAGACATCCCAGAGTCCATCAGTAATTAAGCCGTCCTGCAGCTTCTGATGGCCGAATGGGGGTTGTTGACTTGCGCGACTCATATAGTATGGCACTCTGGTCATGTTCTCCATGCCGCCAGCTACTTGTGCTTCCGCTTGACCAAGCTCAATAGTTGATGCAGCAATATTCACAGCTTTGAGGCCAGACGCACACACTTTGTTGATGGTGGTGGCTTCGATATTGGTGGGGAGACCAGCAAAGATGGCAGCTTGTCGTGCAGGTGCTTGTCCAACTCCTGCGCCGAGAACATTACCCATATATACGGCATCTATCGAGGAGACGGGAACTTTTGATTTCTCGAGGGCGTCCTTAATCGCGGTGGCGCCGAGTTGTGTTGCGGAGACTGTGGTGAAGTTGCCATTGAACTAACACTGGGTTAATAATCACGTCATGCTTCACGGAAAGTCTATAAATTACCACTGCTGTCGGCGTCCGACTGGCACTGATGATGTAGGCATCTCTAATTTCCTTCCTTGCTGACGGGGAGGTACTGAATTGCCTCTGAATGCTTGCAAGTCGCTGTTGTGGTCGGGAGGCCATTCTCATAGATGTGCGTAGGGCAGCGGAGGACATGGCTAAAAATGGCAAAAGTTACAACTTCAGAAAAAATGTGAATTTGCGGAGAGAAGAGAATCTGACGAGTCGAAAAGACACTATCACATGGCGGCAACTTTCCGCTCCACCCATATGAGGAGCTCGACTTGCCCCGGAATGTGGAGTGCTAGACTGAGCCGAGGTGCACCATCGCGGTATAGGTCGGCTTAAATATCAAACCACACCATCAGTATACAACCAAGATATGATATTCCTCAGCAAATTTACTGTCTTGAAAATAGATGTGGTAGGAACAGCACAGCTTCAGTGGAATTTACTTAAGTTACTAGACGTAGAGCAAAACGAGCTGTTGGCTATCACGCCGGGCCAACACGTGCGTCCAACTCCCTCGCGAAATCGCCAGTCTACACGCGCCTCACCCACCTCCTTCAAGCACCATGCTTGTTATCACGCTCCTTGCAGTCTCATCCCTCACTGAGGCGACCCACAGAACGCATAATGACGATGAAGTACTGTCTAGGGCCCTGCGAAATGAAAGGTAGCCACGCCTTCGAAAGACCTTGCACCATGGTACTTGGCGCTCTCCACGACCTTGATCATTGCACCAACAGATGTGACCACCTGTGACCACCTGTGACCAGTCTAATCCTATCACGGTATTGACAAGCCGAAACACAGTCACCTGCATAGACAGTTGACAGCTTTGTCGTAGGAACACCCGACTCACGCCGGTGATCTACCTCTGCTCACAACATAATTTCCCGGCCAACTCCAATGAGAGCATTCCTTCAGTTCATATATCACACCTGATCAGCTACCATCTACAATTTCTGTGTTCAAGATTGCTTTTCCATATGGCTCCTACACAGTCATGCTATTGCGGTTCCTCAAATGACTATTGTATACGGGTGACTGTACGCTTGTACCTGCGTCAACGCCTTGGTCTCACAACAGCATGGCCCATTTGTCTCCCTGTGCAACCGCATCCTGACTCCATGAACGCCTTGCCTCATGAACGCTAAACACTCCGATCGCGTACAGCTCGGCACCTCCTCACCTAAAGACGGCCCGGAGACGGATACCAACAGCCATTAGCATCATGGCATCACATCTCCATCATCAGTATTAGGCAGATATAGCTCGCACAAGACGATTTCAATAAACCTTAGCCCGCGCTCAACGCAAGCATATAAAATATCCACATACCAAAACTAATATAAGAGAGGAATCAAACCACCACATCCAACCCCCTCCCAGCTCAAACTCAGCTTCCTCAAACTATCCTTCCTTCTTTTCCCCACACAAAAAAATACACCTACAATACTTTTACAATGCACTCCCTCACCCCCTTCTTCCTCACAACCCTATCCTCCCTCCTAACAACCCCCACCCACGCCGCAAACAACACCCTCCACAACGCCTGCCCCTTCCCAACCTACTACACCCAAGTCTCCAGCCACCCCCTACCACCCCCAATCCTCCTCCCCCAAACGCAACCCACCACGTCCCCCAATTCTACGACGGCACAACCGGCACCGCAATCAAGTTTACGCGCTCCCCAATAGGGCTCTACAGCGGCGATCCCGTGCTGCATTTCCCGTATACGTACAAGGCCGGCGAGTCGATTTATTATGGCATTGCGACGCATAATGGGTTTGCGTTTTGGGGCGAGAATATTACGCTTCGGGCGGAGGCGGGGAAGGGCGCGGAGGATATTGTGTGGGGGGGCAAACTGGAGAGGGATTATACGGTGGCGTATTTGAGGGGGGAGTTGGGGTTGACGTTTACGCTTTGTGAGTAGATTGGGGGAGGGTGTGTGTTGAGGAGTAGAGAATTGGATACGTTAGGTGGTCTGGAGGAAGAAATCTTGTGTGTCTATGTGGTTGTGTGGTGTTGTGGGATTTTATCGTACTGGTTTGAATTCGTGTATCATCATGTGCAATTTGTGTTAGGGCGAATAAATACAACGACGGCATGCATGTTCACCATATAATCTGAGAACGTGATTAATTTGAAATTGAGAGCGCTTTTCTCACTACCACAGTTAAGGATATCACCTACCAAAACATGTTCTACCACCATGATGCAAGTCCCCAATGATAATATGCTGCCGAATAACGCCATGGGTATATAACGAAGCTCAAGCGGAAGCGGAAAGCAACAAGGAAACCGGATGAGCGATTGAATGCTCATCAGGAAACATGAGCGTTTCCTCTTCCCCTGCCCCGTCCCCTTCCACTCCCGCTTGCCGTCCTTGTCATTGGTACACCGCCCCCATGACCACCAGCGGCCAGATCGCGCTCCACAAAGCGTCCAAGAGGAGTGTTCGCTCCCGTGTCGCTCCAACCGGCCATGGAGCTTTGAGCACTCATTGGGACGCCGCCAATGCTAAGCCCGCTTCCGATTCCTCCGCCTACTTCCAGATGAGGCACCACGCTTCTGACATGGCTTGTGATTTCATTGACTGGCTCGTGGAAATTGGGTGGTTGAACCTGGTAATCTCGTGCCCTGATTGGGTTGACTGCGGCTAGGAGTAGCTTCTCGTTGAGTTCGTCGTCCGGTTTGGCGTCTCGGAGCATGAGTTGCAGATCCTGTTCGACATCTTGGGCGGAGAGGGCAGGCGGTGTGGGCGCTGCGGCGTTGGCTTTTTGGAAAATCTTGGCGTCAAGTAAATAGGGTGGATTGGAGATGAACGGTAGCTGGCCAGCTGCGATTGCGGCGGCCGAAGGATTGAAAGCAGAACGTGTGGCGCCACGGGTGGCATGTGGGTTGGAAGAGACTTGCCGAGCCATGTCTGTTGCGCCTGGGATGTCATCAGAGTCCTGATCCTGGTCCATCACGTCGCCATTCTCTGAGCCATGGTCGCCATTTGCGCCATTGCCGTTTGGTAAGTGACCATTTGTGGCTCCTTGCTGTGCTCCTGCGTCGGCGTTTCTCATCTTGGCAAAAAAGTTGGAGGCAGCTGTTGTAGCTTGATTCATGGCCATGTTAAGCTCCTTCTCGGTGAAGAGACGCTCGAGCGAATAGGCAGAGGCCTCGAATTGTGCATTGATTGTGCGGGCTTTGGCTTCTCTGAATGGTGAGCCTATGCCCATCTCAATATTTCGCCCAGAGGGGCCTGGCGAGTCGTTGTCGTTCTCTTCGAACAACTTTCGTTTGCGCTTGTTCTCGTTGGCAGCAGCCAGATCTTCAGCATCTCCAAACTTATGCCCTGTGCGTCTGGTTTTGCGAGGGGCTTGCGGCCCGCCAGGGCTGGCCGGGTTCCCAATGCCGAATTGGTTTGGGTGGAGCAGCATAGCGTTGCTGTCTGACAAATCCAGCTGTTCCTTCTCACGCTTCAGTCTACCTGTGCGTTGTTGTATGCTTGCCATGAGCCGTTCGCGTATGGTGGCGGCAAGCAGCTTGTGCTCTTCCTCGGCGATCTGGACCTTGTAGAAGTGCGCATTTTCGATTTCGTTCTTGCTGTTGTCAATCCTGTTGTGGAGCATGGTCAGGTTGAAGTCACGCTCTTCCATAGCATCGTTGACAGCCTCGACGAAACGCTGATATTGTTTTCCACATTGTGCAATGTAATCAGTACCCGCACTGGGTGCCGTGAGCACATTGTTGGGCATGATCTGCGAGACGAGCTCTGAGGCCTCCTCTCCCCTGTCCTCGAGCTGCGTGTTGGCATACGCATCTGCTTTGATGATGAGGTTGATATCGGCAGTCAGGGCGGCAAGCTGAGCTCGGTAATGACTGTCTCTGTTGTCAGAGAAGGAGGCCATCATCTCCACCAGTTTCTCCGCCAACATGTTGCGCCTCTTGTCGCGCTTCGAGGGCTGCGGCTGCGGCGAGGTTGCGGAATGGCCTAACGGAAAATTGTCCGCCGGTGATGGGCTCCCGTGGCGCACCATATTGAACAGGTCAGAAGAGGTTTGGGGTGCTGAAAGTTGCAAGTTGTGATGGTGGGCAGCTGGAGGGAGAGTGGAGTGAGAGAGATGCTTGCTCTTAGCTTGCGCGTGTGGGTGCAGTGCAAAAGGTTTGAGTATGGAGGTCAACGAAGCTGCCCTCTCTTTGCGCGCGTAGATGCTAAAGCATTACAAGAAGTATTATGAAGAGCTCCAGTAAACGACCATTAGAAGGTTCCACAAAGTGAATTGGTTGGAGACACTCGGTAGAAGCGTCACTTGTGCAGGCACAGGGCTGACAACCGCGGCTAACCCTGTTTGTCTCCATTAAAATGCCGACTACCGATCTTAGCAGTCACGTGTCAGGTACATATACGTCAAGCGTCAAGCTCAACCACCGCAAACCATGCTACATGCAAGCAGTAGCTGATGCTCCAAGAATTTCATCATAACTAGAGAAAAATATTGAATTCAATGCGGATACTAAGAAACAACTGTGCTGGGAAAACAACCAATCAATTTAAAACCATCGTTCCCCTTCGTCCTCGACCTATCGTTTTGAGTACAAAACCTGCTGATAACCTTTGTACCAGATTAAGCAACCGAAGAGGTAGCACCCCTGATCTGGACTGTACTCAATGTACGAGGCGCCAGGCTTGTGTCGTTGACATTACTTGCCGGTTTAAATGATGACAAGTAAACAATCTTAGGTTTGCAGTAGGCAAGGGACCTTGCTGAGGGTGTCTGACGGTTGACCTTATCGTCGTTAACCATAAAAATCCCGCGAGTGAAATAATCTGGCGCATGTGGACTGTAATTCTCCACCGGAGCCTTCGTTGGCCTCTCAGGCCTGTCGATTGGTTCCGAGTGTGATGGTCTATGAGGTTCAGAGTACTCGTCTACAGAGGCAGCTGTATATTCACGAGCGTGTGAAGAAAACCGGATAGTACGTGAAAGGTGCTGCGCATGTTCCTTGGTGTGGTGCGGAGGCACAGGGTAATCATCCACAGATTCAGAGGTGTATCGGGCAGGTTGTGAAGACGATTTGTACTTGTGCCCATCATCATACGCATGCTCCGTTGTATAGTGGGGAGGTGCAGCATAATTCTTAGCCGAGGTAGATGTATGCTGAGGCGGTTGAGCATACGGCTGGGACTTGTGCGCATGGTCATGTGTCTGCTCTGTTGTATGTTGAGGTGCTGCATAACTTTTCAACGACGTAGAAGTGTATTGAGGAGGTACCGCATAACCTTTCACCGACGTAGATGTGTATTGAGGAGGTGCTGCGTAACCTTTCACCGATGTAGACGTGTATTGGGGAGGTTTAGCATACGGCTGGGTCGAATGTGAAACATTGTATGGCTTCTCGGGCGTTGGCTTAGGCGGCGATGAGTGCAAGTGCTCCGTAGTGTGCTTGGGAGGCGCGGCGTAGGCCGTTTTATGCTCAGCATGCGAAAGTGGCTGGTAGTTTACTGTGCTGTTATACCCTAACTTTGTCACTGTGACATTCTCAGTGGCAGTGGTGGTGATTTGCTTTGGAGGCTGCGCATAAGACTCTTTCGAAATGTACTTGCTGGGCGTATGGTAAGGCCCAGTAGATGTAAACTTGGGTGAAAAGTGATAAAGCTCAGTTGAGGTGGGCTCAAGCCATTCTTGGTACGAGTGGCTCGATGTGGACGGAGGTGGTTGATGGTATGGTTCATACGTGATGGGTTTAGCCGTAGTCGTCATCGTAGTCACGGTTGTGACTGTAGTCGTGGCAGCAGCACACTGTTTGCAGCTAGAGCTCCCGAGCGTCTGAGACTTTGTCAAAGGCTTGATGGGCGTAAAATTACTCTGGGGTTTATTGATCCCAGGGCGGTCGTAATTGTAACACTCAGATATCTCATCGAGGGCTAATGTATCCTTGGCAAGTGTAGAACGTGCAGAGCCGCACAAGACTAGCTCAATGTTGTCTGTGGCATGGCACTTTTGCGTTTTGAAGTCCAGGGAATGAGACACCCCATGACAAGTGTGAAAGCTGAGAGTGAGGGTGCGATCCTGGTCACCAAATTTGCCACGAACCGGGGAGAGGTCAATCCAAACCTTTGAGTTGTCAGAAGGTTCAATGTTGTACGCGAAGTCGAGCTCGTCCCCCGTATGGATACCATTTGGCCGATTCGAAACCTTGAGAGCGATGCCAGGATGCTCGGATGTACCATAGCGCCAGGGCTCTTCATACCGAGAGCCGGGAACAATGACACGACTTTGGATATACTCAGAACCGACCGTAGGCACAGACCAGATCCACACAGGGCCGTAGCAGTTGTTTGTGATGATGGCCTTGGCCTGAGCGAGAGCCACAAGGGTACTGGCGGTGAGGATTCGGCCAGCCATGGTTCTAACCGGACCCGAAATTGTGCCAAATGTGATACAAAGAAAAGCCTCGATGGAGAGTATGGATGTAAGAAGAATTGATAACCGACTCGGTGCAGTTCAAAAGATGTTGGATGTTGAGTGGAGTGAATTGGGAACAAGGAAATGGAACAGAAGAAATAGGTTTTATGGACGATTGAGATCAATGTTGCTCAGTCAACTGTACGAAGGCAGTCGCAATGGCCATCCTGTATGATACTGCTTCCTGTAACTGCTTTCGTAGATAATTCCTGGAAAGAAGAAAGGGAGTACATTCTGATGAGTTGATCATCTGTGGAAGAAGGTGCTTGCCTTGTTTGTGCCAGCTAGACTCTGGCGATGTTTTTTTGTAGTAGCAATGAAAACTGAAATGTAAGTCGCTACACAAAGCAACAAACCCAGCTACCTACTCAGGTAGGTAGGCAGTTTGACCTCAGAGGGAACGGTCAGTGATGTCATGATGATTGCAACTCTGATGTAGCCCTCTAGTAATTAGAACGAGCATGTTGCGAAAGCAACTGAAGTCCTTGCGAGTCCAACAATGTCATTGCTTCGCCAAAATCGATAACTGGCAAAGCGAAGTTGCTGCCCAATAGCTTCATTCAGACGAGCATCAGTGCGATTGGCGACTGGCCAGAGAACATTGTTGGAATGAAAATGTCGACAAGGAAATTATTCCACTTTAATTCTCAAAGTACAGGGAATTGCGCATTGCACGTTGATGAGGGTCGTCATGGAAGCTCAAAGGTAGACTACCTATATGTAAGTGCGTAGTTGAGGTGAGGTTTAGCTGAGTCAGATTTCCAACCCCTGCAGATCGTGCGCGAGTCGCTCGACACCTGAGGCGGCAATGAAACGTACCAAACTTCAGCGTTCCGCAACTGCACAATAAGAACAACATGGCCCCCCCGAAGAAGTTTCTCGCATCTAATATTAATCTTATACCTTTGGAATTAGTACCTGGGTGACTTGTTCGCTGCAGCGATTTCTTGAGATTTCCATTCCGAACCACTCGAAGCTTTGAATACGCGCCCGCTTGCGCCCCACTACTTCCATGCTTCAACATCCCTCATCCGGCTGTATCGAGGTGCCCAAAATGTCTTCAGCAATGAAGGAAGTTACTGTTCAGCTTCCAAAAAAGCACGATCGCCCTGATCAGCCATGGCACCACTATCTTTCCATCGACGTGATATGGTATGTCCTCGGATACACCCTCTTCCATCCGTTCGTGTCCTGGGTTGTCGTTCTGTGCCTACGCGCGCAATACACCCCTTGGGGGAATCCGGAGATGCGCATCGCGATAGCCTGGTCCATTGCTATGAGCGCAATCGGTATTTTTGGAATAGTAAGCGATCGAATCGCGTTTGGGTCGATGAGGGAAGTGGACCTGGCGGAGGAGGTCATTGTCATCACTGGCGGTGTTGAGGGCCTAGGTGGCCTGCTGGCAGAGACATACGGAATGCGAAATACAAACATTGCTGTACTGGATACCAAGAAGGTAGATCAAGGAGAGGCCGAGGAGAAAGGTGTTATCTATTATGAGTGCGACGTGAGCGACGCGAAACAGGTCGAAGCAGCTTTAGCTGAGATTGTCGAAGACGTGAGTTTTATCTAAATACAGCTCCAAAGCGGATACTAACTTGTGCAGCTCGGCGCTCCAACAATTCTCATCAACAATGCTGGTATTGTCCATAAAAAGTCGATTCTCGAGAGCACGGCTGAAGAGGTTGAGCAGTATGTTTCTCCAATTGCTTGTACTGTCCTTTACTAACCACACCCACAGGACGTTCCGCGTCAACACCCTTTCCCACTTCAACACCATCCGCGCGTTCCTACCTCATATGATCAGCGAGCGTCGCGGCACAATCGTGACCGTTTCCTCTGTTCTTGGTCACCTAGGCGCTGCAAATCTCTCCGCTTACGCCGCATCAAAAGCCGCTCTCCTAGCTTTACACCATTCCCTACGTGCCGAGCTTGCACAGATACCAGAGGCTGCCGAAATCAAGACGATTCTCGTCACACCTGGCCAAATGAGCACCAAGATGTTTGCAGACGTAAAGTCTCCCAGCAACTTCTTTGCGCCAACCGTAACCCCAGCTGAGCTCGGAAAAACCATCATCAGATTAATTGAGAGGGGTGAGAGCGGCGAGGTCGCAATTCCACTCTATTCGAATTACATTGGTTTCTATCACATGTTGCCTGTCGGCATAAAGCATATTATTAGGAGATTGAGTGGCATTGATACGGCTGTAGGCCGTGGAAAGCTCAACAAGGACTAGATACATGAGAAGCAGTAGGAGGCAGTGGGCAGAATGATACCCGATAACCACCTAAGGCAAGGTGTGCGTTGATTGGCAAGCTAGTACAATAAAGTTGTAAGATCATTGACATATATATACGCAATTTACTACCTTTATTCCAAACATATATATACGTTTTCAATCCTCTACATTACACTGGTCGCCCTATAAGCCTACAACGCTTCAGGGCCTTCTGATGAAGTGTCCCATGTCACTCTTCGGCAGCATGTTAGTCCCACATGGCGCCGCTTGGATACTACTAGCTAGATTAGATGAGGATACTTCCATGTAGGCCTGCATAGTATCAAAATCCACTCCATGCCCTTCTAATGTACAAGAGTACTACAATTTTCGCTTTTCCAAACATGAGGTATACACATTACAGCCTATGTGTAGTCGTGTTTACAAAATCGGACATTATGCCACGCTTATTCTTGTGCAGCTTCGAAACATATTTCACGCATGACACAATTCGGTCAGCTGTAATGTTGAACTCAAGATAAAGATATTTGTCAGAACCCCGGTGTTCGATTTTGAGATTTCATTCGAGCACAAAAAATCTGTGAGCATATTGAATTTATAATACATTCTGAGAAGATACTGAGCATGTTTGCATTCATCATGGGTATCATCTACGTAGGAAATCGTGTCGTCGCATCGATCGCATGCATGAGCCGACTTCTGCTTTCCAGTACGACTCGAGGCGAGCATGTTGTACAAAATCCGCGGGTTTACTCGCTCGCCTGCTCGACCATAGTCCCTGTGCTTTTGTAGTGTCCGCCAAAACCATTCGAAACTTAAAAGGCCATCTCGTGGGGACGCTCGTTGCTCCTCAGACTGAAGCTAGCGCCTAGGTATGACTCTAGTTCTGGAATCTTCTTAATAGTGGCCATAAGCGCCTTGTCCACTTTCTTCTGGTCTTCTATCCTCTGAGGGTCTGTGTCTTTCTTTTGTGGTGTGGTCTCGCCCTCCTTGAAGAAGTCGTCTTCGCCCTTACCATCGGTCTTCTCGCGCGCCCAGTACTCATCCTTGCTCACGCGATCCACAACCTCATCATCGATGCCCGAGATGTCTACTACAGTCGACGTAGCAATGACGTAGCGGTGGTTGACTCGGCGTAGTGGGACACCGTTAGACTTGAAGGGACCTGTAATGAGGAGAACGCCTTGAGACAACTGGCGCAGAAGAACGACGCGCTTGCCTCGGAATCGGCCAGAGAGAAGGATTAGGACTGTGCCTGGGGCGAGAGAGTCGCGGTATTTGGTGGGGTGGGCGGTCTTGCGAGCCTACAATTGCATTAGTAGCTTTCTATACCTTAACATATTTGTTCTAAGCTATGCAGCAAGCGCAAATTTGCGAATAGATATATTCCAAGATTTGATATACATACCTTCTTCATCTGTTGCTCTTCCTCAGCTGCATAGTACTTTGAAGCTTTCTGGTCAGACATGGTGTCAAATGTGTAGCCGGTTTTTCTGAGGTTCTAGTTAGGAAACTAAACGATTGGCGCTCTCTTGATATATGCTCATACCTTGAACAATCCTTCGGATATTACTGATGTTATTGATATTGCCGTCGCGAAATCAAGGCGTAGCCATGTGCGGTGCTCGCTAATCATGCAGCCCTACCAAGCTAAGCCTCAATTTAGTTTAGCTCAACCAACAACAGAACTACTGTTGACTTCGGTGAACACCCAATTCGTACTTAGCGACATGGTGTTTGATGAGGTTCGTCGGTAGGAAGTTGGCAAGGTTGCTCTACTGATCAACCTCACGTACCAACACACGCCCATGGGCCCGCCGGAGATAAAGGTAGGGATAACATCATACAAGAGAGGGCCAGGGAGCAATATCATCTTCTGATTTAGAATATATTTCATGAAGAAGCACTTTTGCATATCCTTCGGAATTGTAAGGAATTGTGACCTAGTGGCATCCTTTGCCTTGCGCCCCTTGTGATAAGTAGTAATAAGAGAGAATAGCTGTGTTTGGACGCACGAAGTCACTCCTGAACTGAATACCTTGAGAATGTGCATGGGCAAGACCGACTCTAGACCTTGCATCAATGTCATTGCACTAATCAAGAATTGGTTTATGTCAGATCGAAGGTACGATGAGCTATCAGCTAGCGTGAATACCTGTACACTCGTCTATGGGACCTCGTGCCTCACCACGCGAACATTCTCTGGGACTTTTCAATAAATTACCTGAATATCCATCCTACCACCTATTCCATTCATCAAGTGCCGGCTGAGCGGGAAAACCTCTTCTGTATCTATGCTACGTCTATTCGGTCGAGGGAAAAGTCACACTGAGACTGACGATCCTAAAGAGCTTTTCCTGAAAAAGTTGGTTCAGGACGTGAATAGTCAACTTAGCCTAGACCGACTTAAGTCAAATTACGGGTTGCTCGATGCCATCACTGATGCTGCTGCGAGAGGTGTAGTAGACGACAAGGAATATGTAGTCTGTTTAAGTTGGTTCCTTGCAATCATCTACCAGTAACTGACGGGGAGATAGTACGAAAAACTCACACAGCTACTTGCATCGCTCCCTCATGATTCTGCAATACGCGATAAAGCGACAATGTTGCTTCTCAAGGACCTTTGGGGGAACCTTGAGCACCCAGCAACGTCAGGATTAGGGGACTTGTGTAAGAGTTGAATTATCCTAGTAAATATCCAGCTGACATAGGTCTAGACCAATACCGAACAGTTGATGGTAGCAACAACAATATTCATCTACCAAATCTAGGCAAGGCGGGCTCCTATTACACGCGAACCGTCGCGCCGAAGCATGTACCCACAAGCAAGCCTGACGCAGGAGTCCTCTTCGACTTATTATTAGCACGCAAAGGAGAGCCAAGTGCGCATCCTACCAAAATTTCAAGCATGTTGTTCGCGCTCGCCAGCATCATAATACATGATGTTTTCCGTACAAGCGATCATAACAAGGACATTGTCAGTACGTCTTCATATCTAGACCTGTCGCCACTGTATGGCTCCAATCAAGCCAGCCAAGATGATGTGAGGACCTTCATGGACGGCAAACTCAGGCCGGATGCGTTTTCTGAAATGCGCTTCATTAACCAACCTCCGGAGGCAGGTCATTCCGCTGGTACACTTTTGGTGCATTATTGATCACCCGCAGGTCTCCGTGCTTTTGCTGTGCTTCAATCGGTTTCATAACTATACCGCCGAACAACTTGCTCTCATCAATGAGAGCGGCCGATTTAATCTCCCTTCTGACATATATGAGTTTGACGCGGAAATGCATACGGCAGCCTTGACTAAGAGAGACCATGACCTCTTTCAAACAGCACGCTTGGTAACTTGCGGGCTCTATGTCCAAATTGTTTTGAACGACTACGTCCGCACGATCCTCAACTTGCAGCGGACTGAGTCTTCTTGGAATCTTGATCCGCGCGCAGAAGTTCTTGGAGCAAGCAAGGTTCCAAAGGCGACTGGCAACCAAGTTAGCGTGGAATTCAACTTGATTTACAGATGGCATTCTACGATCTCAACGAAGAATGAGCGTTGGACTAATGACCACTTGTCAAAACTCTGTCCAGGTGTCGACATTGAGAAATTAACATTAGAACAGCTACAAATCGGTATGCGCGATTTTGCTGCATCGGTTCCGGCAGACCCTGGTCTGCGAACGTTTGCTAGTCTTCGCAGAAATCCACGGGGCTACTTCGACGATGCCGACCTAATCCGAATACTGACAGATGCAACGGAAGATATAGCGGCAAGCTTTGGGCCACGACAGGTACCAGTAGCGCTCAAGGTCATCGAGGTGATGAGTATCGAGCAGGCGAGATCTTGGGGTGTTGCAACTTTGAACGAGATGAGGAGCTTCTTTAGCATGGTACCACATAAAACGTTTGCCGACATTCACTCTGATCCAGGTGTGTGATGCCCACAGCTTGAAGAACGGAAGCTTATTGCTCAAGAAATTTCCGATGCTATACAAGCTTTGTATGAACATGTTGATAATGTGGAGCTGTATCCTGGTGTTGTGATCGGTCTGTATTCTGCCCCCCGTAGCTCACAAATTGCAACATTCAGTCTAACATCTAACAGAGGAACCAAAGATACCTATGGATCCTGGCTCGGTATGTACAGATTGGTCCTCGCTGTAGATTCAGTGCATCTATTGATTTCATCTCTATGACATTAGGGTCTCTGCCCAGGCTTCACAACAAGCAAAGCGATTCTCTCAGATGCAGTGTCTTTAGTTAGAGGGGATCGGTTTTACACTGTCGATTATACGCCGCACCATTTGACAGCGGCAGGTTTTAAAGAAGTTTCAAGTGATCCGTCTATAGCTGGTGGTGGTATGATGTGGAAGCTGTTACAGCGAGCCTTCCGTGCGTGTAGTCGCAGGCTAAATCTGCTGTGACGATACTAACGATTTTCAGCCTGCTAGTACCATGGAAACTCGGTATATGCATTATACCCGTTCACATTTCCTCGGGAAATGCAAAAAGTTCACAAATCTCAAGGACGCGAAGCGGATTTTACGTACGACCCGCCGCAGTACCAACCGCCAGCTAGAGCTATCACAGATTATAATACTGTGGCCAAAATTCTTCATGATGCAACATCTTACATATCACCATGGAGTCAAACTATACGCCAATTTAAGCGTCACGTATATGGCCCTACCAAGGACAGCCGTGGGGAGATCAAACAGCAGAAGATCGTTAGACAAGCGATCCTGGGACAAAAAGATTCGAGAAAAAATCTCGAGCGCTTCGCTGAAACGACTACCTCTGAATTTATTGATAGTCAGTCTCACAAACTTCGCGATGCTTCCGAAGTGGACGTCATAAAACACGTTGCTGGCTCTAGTTGGACACAAGTTGTTACGCATTTAATTCACTTCCCGGTAAAGAATTCGCCCAAGATGAAGGCAAAGTTCAGCGATAGAGAGCTCTATGACAAGATGACGACTTTGTATCGATATATCTATTGTGACGGTGATTCATCCACACAGTCCAGGGCCAAAGACGCGGCACAGCAAGCGAAAGAAGAGTTGACAAAAGAACTCAGAGATCAAAAGGCGGGTAAAAGGGACTTCGATTCGAACTACAGCGACGAACTAATGCAACGGCTGCTCAAATACGGGAAGACAGTCGAAGAGAGTTTTTCAATAATAGTGCTACTAGCTACTGAAATTGTAGTATCAGGGTCTTTGGCCGTACGCTTGCATTTTACATTTTCCCCACCCGCGTACGTCACTGACATTTCTAGCTTCCCCAAATGCTCAACGTTCTCCTCTCAGAACCTCACCACTCCAAACACTGGCCGAGCATCCAAGAACTCGCAAGCGACACATCACCTTCAGCCTCTGAAACTCTGCGCGCCTACGTGCTCGAGGCTCTACGTCTGAGCCCACCTGTAGCACCTTTACTCCGCGTGTCAGATACCCCCCCAAAAATCAATGACTGGCGACATGCGCAGAATATCAAAGAAGGGGATAATTTACTCCTCGACATTGCCGCTGCGTCACGCGATATGACGATATTTCCGGATCCTGATAAGGTCAAGACGGACCGATCACAAGCGTTATACTTGCCCTTTACAGATACCTCCCACGGGTCATTGGTGCAAGAAATTGTCGTCCTCGGATTGACTGCCCAACTACGAGTATTTGGCAAATTGAAGAGGCTGGAAAAAGCTCCGGGAACACGAGGCCGGATCAAGACGGAGAGCACGAGCGGCGTGACGAGTTTTTTGAGTGAGGCGCAGGATGAATGGTTGGCCTTTCCGGACAGTGAGTGGACACGATAGTTTGTTGTTTGGGTTGTACTTTTGAGACTAATGATTTGATAGGCATGAAGGTGCATTTTGACAATTTGAGGCCTCCCTTGCGCTAGCACATGGAAGATTACACACAGTACCCATGCTACATTCCTAGCATAAGCGTGTATACCGTACCCTCGGGCTTGTACACAAAAATTCCTACATAAGAAAAAATTGAATTAATTCTTGGCTTTGGGCATCCTACTCTACCCTGTTTCTACAGCTTCTAAAATAACCGATGACCAAGCATCCCTCCGTTCTATCCCATCCCATCCTTCCACCTCCATCCACACATGAATCTGACATACATACACTCAGCTCCACACACCCCCTTCTTCCCAGCTTCCTCAACCGCCTCGCCCACTCACTCCCAAACCTCTCCCTCCAAATCCCACCAACAACCCGCAACCCACTCCCTCGGATTCAGCCCAGTCCTTGGCCCATCCCGACAACTCGATCCAAACATCCGTGCGCCAAGCCCCATCCGCAATCTACTTTCCACAGCGCACTCCGAAGTTGCCGAATAGCGTAAGCCCAGGAAACGCCACGTCACGTGAGCGCATGGGTAAGGGTGTGCGGATAGAAAGTGGCGCGGGCTTCTGGCATGATTTCTAAAATGATCCACTCTCGGGGTTGGCAAGAGGGCGGGAGCTTTATGCGCATGAATAAATATTTTTGTGTGTTTTGCTTGTTTTGAAATGTGTTTTTGTTTAACTAGGTAAAAAAAGGTGATTATATTATTTTATCAAGGTCGAGAAGAAAAAAAAAGTGAAGAAAAACTTGCAAAGTTGATCTATTAGGAGTTGGCCAAAATTTCCCAAGGTATCTTTCTCGCTATTGATGCAGTGAAATTGACAAACAAGGGGAAAGGAGAAAAAAGGGGGAGAAAACAAAGGTAAAAGTACATGGGTTGGAATTTGAACGCGTGCTAATTTCAACATCACAATGTACCCGATTGTGCTTCGTCCCTTATTTTTGCGCCATGCTAACGCCAATCCCAAAGGTCTGCGCTTATCTAAATAGGTGTTTTGAAAGGGGGGGGGGGGAGGGTGAAAATTATGCGCCGACCATGATAATATCGTCGTCGTCTTCGCCTTCAGCATCAATATCCATTTCGCCCTCAGCATCTTCATCGTAATCACCATCGGCATCAATGTCAGCCTCGTCCTGTTCTTCCTCAATCGCTTTACCCTTTCCTTTAATGCCTTTGCCGTGGCGCGGACTGCCGAGTGAGCTAGCGGAGCTGCGCGTACTTCTTCGGCCGTTGATGCTGATGGATTTGACCGCACCACCTTCGTCAATGTCGTCGCCGTTTGTAACGCTTTCACCAAGTCGGCTGCGCGTACGGCGGACGGAGATGGTGGCGGGGGTAAGGGCGCCATTGGCTGTGGGTGAGCCCTTGGCAATACGGCTTGGAGACAGTTGCATCTTTGATACTGGCGCGGTGTGGATGGAGAGCGGGGTGTTGCGAACTCGGTTGGGTGTGCCGGTGCGTCGCCGCGTTCCGAACGGTCGTCCTGGCCGTCGCCTCGCGGTAGGTTGGCCAGGAACGGGAGGAAAGATTTCGTAGCGTGTTGGAGGGATGGAAGGCTCGCTGTTTGCCATTTGGGATCCGGCAAGCGCTATCGTTGAGCCATTAGCAAGCGGGGTGCCGGGAGCTGGGGAGCCGCCATTGATGGACTCTTCAGTAGGAAGACTAGGCGTCATTGGGTCACCTTCATCGCCAGTTGCGCCGTCATGGTGTTTTGCAAGACCGTTCACTTTTGAGGCTATGGCCATTTGGATACCCTCTTCAGAAGCTGGCTTTTCATCTTCCTCGACCTCGTCGCGTTGTTGTACAGTCTGTAGGGCAGGCCCGTCTTCGTACTGACCTAGTCGGCCCATGACGTAAGGTGTCCAAACTAAGCATTCTGGTTTGATCTTCGGGCTATCTGTGGAGTTGCATTTCTCGATGTATTGCTTGAAGTAATTGGTGTCTAGACGGAAGGCGTACTTTCTTGTGACAGGATCACGTACAAGCGCCCGTAGACCTTCGAGGGCGGATACAATGTCATCCGGTGTCATACCAGTGCGATCAGATATAGCCGATATACTGATTGGACCCTTCTGAGGCAACAATTCTTTGCACAAGACTAGTCGCCAGTATTTCCGGTAACTTACTAAACCCATGTCGCTGAGCGGCTTTTCAGGGCTTCCCGTCTTTCTCTCAACCCGTGTGAGAAGGTAGGAGAATTCGATCAAATACTGCCCATAACCCTTGCGCATGTGGATTGGTAGCACAAGGATACAGGAAACATTGTTGAGTGAGCTGGGCCGCTTCTCTTTCGAAAAGTAGCCAACAAAGTGGCAGCCGTAATTATCATTTTCAGTCATGACGTAGAAGAGGAAGGGTTCTACGTCGTAGTAAAGTGTCTTGGAGCCAAGGAAGAGCTTAGCCAGAAGACAGAGGTTTTGGCAGTAGACTGGGTTTTTCCTGCCATCGACCTCAAAGAAGGAGTATTGGCCATCACGATAGATTTCATCGCCTGGCGGGTGCTTTGCTGGACATTTGAGCTACGTATAGTTAGCCTGAGCTCCAATATCATATGTCAAGAATGCATACCTTGTGTCGCCATGCAACATAATCCGAGTTCATATACTTCAAGCAAAACTCGCATATGTAAAGCACCCGGTTTTTACTATACTCTTCTGGGTATGGTGCAGCGTGCCAGGTATCGATTTCCCATCCGCCAAAATTGACGCACTTGATTTTGCTTGCAGTGGCTGTTTGCTTTGACGGCCTACCGACGTCCAAGTGAGCATAGAGTCTGTTCTGCTTTCTTTCCAATCCTCTTCTGCTTTGAGACGAGCATCCTCAAATCGTTTCCGGTCCGCTTGCGTTGGATAGGTTTTCGATGTGTCAGCGTCGGCCTCAGAAAGTATCCCGCCATAGGGTTTGCTCTTGGTTTCGTCTTCCTTTTCCGAGAATCCGTGAAATGGAGCGGTATATTGAACCTGTATGGGAGGATAGTGAGTGAGTTCTGGTGATTGTCTAGCCGCCTCTGCAGCGCGTCGATTGCGTTCGCGTCGTTCTCTGTCTCTTTCACGCCGTCGTTCTTTGTGCTCCTCTGCTGAGGTCAGGACTTTCTTCTTTGGCTTTGCGGTCACAATCTGTTGAACCTTCTCGTTATTGAGATGGAAGGCGATTATTAGACTCAGACCTTGAGCCTCCTCGATCCACGCAAGTGGCCGCCTATCGTTCGGCTTCTTGGGTTTCGAACGGCGCGGACGTGCTGACCGCAAACGAGAGCCATCTTCGTCGGATGCCGTGTGATGTGTATCGTCCTCGGTCTCATGTCCGTTGGTCACGGCACTTCGCGCACTTCTTGCACTTCTTGGTCGTGGAGCAGGTGATGATGCGATTGCTGATTGATCGTTGGCCGGTGATTTGGAGGCTTCAGACGGCCTTCTCTTCTTATTCCTAATAGTGCGCACAGGTTGTGGTACGTCGTCTTCATGTGATGCCTTTCGTTTTCGAAGCGATCGTATTCCATCTGGAGTATCGTCTTCAAGGATAAGTTCTGTGAAAATGGAATAGCCACCTGGATCTACACCGCGATGTGAAGGAAGTAAATCCCTAGCAATCTTTTTCGGTATGGAAGATAGTCTGCGACGAGTGAGTGATTCTGATACATCATCGTCCTCTTCATCGTGGCTGTTTTGATGCAAGTCGTTTTGTATACAGGCGGTGCATCGCCAATGTGTTGCCACTAGGACCGGTCAGCAAAGATAGTTTTGGACATGGGCGGGAAGAGTGGCATACCGTCATCGGGGCTTAGCGTGTTAGCGTCACGGGCGCATTGCCGATGTGCTGCAGGTACAAAGGATCATGTCAGCTACGTGAACTTGTTCAATCAACATGCTTGTGAGACTACATACCATTATCGCCACACACGCTGCATGCGAGGTATTCCTCAAATTCTGGACTTGGATCGTTTTCTTCATCTTGGTTGCAGTAACTGGAGCAGAATGAGCAATTGGGCATGGGTATCTCAGTTTGCTTCACAGTGACACTTACATGCATACGTTGGGGTCAGACTTAGAAATCTCTGCCTCTTCGCCGTCTTCGCTTTCAGCATGCCATTGGACTTCCTCTTCTGACTCGGCGCTCGACTCATCCTCGCTGTCGCTGGTCTTGGCATCTGAGGAATTGGCAGCCACCTCGTCCTCATTCTCATAGTCGTCCTCTTCGTCTGACGGCGAGGCTCCACGCAGGGCAATCTTGACAGCGCCCACTGGCTCGGCCTCATCATCATCGTCGTCTTCGCCCTCGGCATCTATATCTGAGCCTTGGGGGTCTGTGTTGTGGTGGTATGGGTGGGAGTTGTGGGAGCGGGTGGCAGCATTCTGCATATATTCGTCGTCCATTTCGTAGTCACCGTCAGCATCGAGATCGTCAGGTTCCGTGTTGCTCACGCCCTGGCCCATGAGGCGGGCGGGCTCCGCCATAGCGAAGCAGGAGACGACAGCCGCCAGCTTGGATGCAAGATACGCCAGGGTCGCAAACTAGGCGTGCAGTATGTGAGCTCCTCTACCGCGTGGGTCGCGCGGGCGATGGGCACCAGCCTGGTGGTATGCTCATGTAGTCTTTTTGGGGGGGTGCGCGTCGCTGGAACGGTCTAGCGCGCCTTGGTGAGGAGTGAATGCGCCCCAACGTGTCAGTATCGTGTATCTGGGCGATGAGGCAGGTGATGGTGTCGATAGAGTGGGAGAGTACTTCAGGGCAAGGCTTGATGCGTGTTAGAGAAGTATTTGATGTGCACCGTATGCGAGGTGGGTGATGGCTGGTTGGTGGTTGTGGGGGGCGTATGTGTCTGCGGTTCGGGGGGCTTTGGCAATTATTGCAGCGAACAGGGTCACAGAAGGGGTACGTGGGCGGATTCGTAGGAATGCGTGATGATGGGCGACACGGGCAATAATTGTCGCTGGGCGGTAGAAAGTCAATGGGGGCTGCCCTGGCCTGGTCTGCTGGGAAATGGGCACCTTGCTTTGATGTTCCCACGAGACGCATGGGCCATTCCACTTCCCACGCCTCACCTCCGCCTAAACGAACCAAACCTCACGATAAGCACCCCCCCAGCATCCACAACACCCAACACCCAACACCCAACACCTACACACGCAACCATGGGCGTCCCATTCGAGGCTTTGTTGCCGTATGCCCTCATCACTGGCGTATGTTGACCGTGCCATTGGCGTCGCTACACTTTGCTAACCATGTCTTCAGATGTTCGCATTCAGCGCTGTATCAGTAGGAAAGCTCAAGGAGATCCAGAACGGAGGCAAGAGGGCGAGACGTGGCGTTGACCAATGGGATAGGGTCAGTTATACCGTTTACTGCGCTTTGCGACCACCTGCTAACAGTTGTACAGCAAAGTACGACCGTCTACTTCTCCATGACCTCATTTCGCCTTTCACCTACTAATAATGTGCTACAGTGATGGAGCGCGACCGACGATTGACCGGATTCATGCGAGGACAGACAGACAAACCCATCGCCCCGCCAGGCTTCGAATTGAACAACCCATGGAGGGTATGGAATTCTACTCAATCCCATCATGGCCACCGACTAACAGCGTACAGTGCGAGCAGCGGTTCTTCTAAGCGTTTCAAACAACGGCAGTCAAGGCCGACATGTCAATTATCAAATAACAAACACTCAAGTTCTACAAAAACGCAGTCTCCTTTGTTCACTTTACTATCCACTAATAACTAATAACTGTCTATGTGAGCTGCGAGGGAAGCCCACGGATGGCCTCCTGCTCCGCCTGACTAAATTTGATACCAAAGTATTTCTCAAGTGCTTCGTGTCTATCTGCCTCCGTCTTCAGTTCAATTTCCTTGGTCTTCTCCCCATGGAACCGCCACCTGAGGTTATTGCCGAACATGAGCATGCTACCCGCCATTTTCCCCTCGTCATCCAGAATCTTCTTATCGAGAATGATGGTCTGAGTAAAAAAGATGTTGGGGCTTGTGGATACGTGCTCGTTCAAGGCTTGGAAGTCAACGGGTATAAACTCTAGCTCAGTAAAACAATATTTGGTTTTCCACTCGGAAGTATCGTTCCATCGGTGTTCAACCACCCACAATCGCTGATTAGGGTCTGTATTTGGGGCAATATTACGCCATTGGAGGCGCACCTCGGCCGGATCGATATGTGTATGGGCGGTGCCTGAACGATCTAGAGGAATGGGACTAAGGGGCCCATCTGACCCAAACCCTACATCTACGAGGTACTTGATGTCTCCGATGGTGACGAGATTGAGCATGTGCCCCCATCCGCTCCAACCGGCTAGCTCATTGACGCGGCCACCAACAGGATAAAGTTTAAAGCCCAAACTGCTTAGAAAAGTGCCGAAGATGCAGTTGTTCTCCATGCAGTACCCTCCACGACCATTGTTGTCTTGAATGATCTTGTTGAACGAATCCTCTGGGTCGATAGAGATTTTGTGGTGGGTGGAGTAGTGTATAGATAAATTCTCAAAGGGGATTTCTACCATATGCAGCTTTTGTAGTAGGGCAAGATAGTTCAATGCAGTTTGATCATCTAGGTTGGCCACATGATAGTGTCGTTGGTCTTCTTTTAGTTTCAAACGGTCAAAGTACTTAGATACTTGATGGTGAGTGTACGTTGGTTGAATTCGCTGGGCGGCCATGTTGATGTTGGCGCAGCAGGTGAAGTAGGCAAAGCAAGCACCTAATAAGGTAACCATCCAGGTGGTGGATTGCTAATCGTAATTTTGATAGCTAAGCACAGACGGCAAGGATTCCGCGAATCCCGTAAACTACTAGTAGCATAAGACTTTACCCCTGGCTGGGCCCTGGGCTGCCCTGGTCGACAATCCAGCATAACCGCAAAAGAGAGAAAACCGTCCCAGCATCTCCCAGCTTCGATTCGTGCCCTGGTTCGCACGCCACGCCACGCCTCCTGAGTGAAAGTCGACCAAATCTACCTATCTATCATCTATCACCTATCCATCCCCTTGCGCCATGCCGTTCTCACCGTGAATTCCCACTTTGCTCGCTCGACTGCGAGTCTGCTCCTGATATACGCACCCTTTGCGCTTTCCATCCCAACTGCTGCACCTGCACCTGCACCTGCGCGCATCCGCGACTCAGGGGGCCTGTTCCTCACTTGGCGACGCACGCTGCAAGCCAATATGAACATCAACAGCAATGCTTTGAAACGGCAGCAAACATGGGCTGGGGATGCCCTCAGTCCACGTCCGTTGTACGACTTCCCCTCGCCAACCTCAAACTACCCGTCTGGCTTGGGTGCACCGTCACCCAGCTTCTACCCCATGGCCTACCAGATTTCCCCTCGTTTTGGTGCCAGCGCTTTTATTCCTCCGCCAGAGGTGTTCGTGGATGGTCGTAGGGAGAATACAGGACGCGTGAACGGCAGCTATGCACCGCGCGAGATGAGGAAGAGAAGCTCCGAGGTCCTCAACACCGACCCGGTAGCTATGCATCTGCTCGTCGAAACAGCGATTGGTGACAGCCAGCACTTTGACATGCTGGCTGTCGAGGAAGTAGAGACCTTGAAGCAGGAACAGAAGACGCTTGACGCGCGCCTGGCTACTGTACGAAAGAAACTGGAGTCAGAAACCAAGATCCGTGATGCGACACGCTCGCTCAGCCGGTTAGCCTCCAAAAAGGCAAATGGACATACACGAGGAATCGGCAGCAAAGGCAGCGATGCAGTACAAGCTTACGATGCCAAGTCGCAGGCAGGACTCGAGGCAAGCAACAAGAAGGTCGAGGAGCTCATCAGGGAGCTACTAGAGACCGAGTCACGCATGCGCATGATTGACATGCAACTGCTAATGCATACTGCTGCCGTGCTGCAACTTACGCACAAAGGACCTAAGATCCGGAACGACAACTCGGGCATTTCAGACGATGGACACCGAAGACCAGACAGCCCTGCAAGCTTGGAAACATATGAAGTCAGCCGAGGAATTGGCACGCGTAACGACGACCATTTCGATGATCGAAGCTTCTACCGATCGCCAGAAAACCTCGACACCCTTATGAACGTACTACAAAGTGGAACCCTCTTCAACTCGGAGAATTCTGGGAGTGACAAAGAAGCCCTAAGCTCTACAGCAAAGCGGCTTGAGGAGATGAATGAGAAACTAAGAGCGCTTCTTGCTCAAACCAACCCGGATGCAGCAGCGGATCATGTACCACCACCAGTTCCTAACGAAACACCAGGGGCCTCCTCCCTTGATCGTCAACTCGACTTGCTCGACCAAAGCCTCCGTAATATCAGCGCCGAGCACGCCAACATGCGTAACAGGTCTAGGCATCCCTTAAGCCAAGTTGAAGGCCGTTTAGAAGGCATCAACAATCAGCTATATGCTGTGCTCAGCAAATCTACCACAGAAGGACCCGAGAAGATTGCGCCTCCACCTCCTGTTACCGGGGGCGATCCAACTGAGCAACTCAACTACATGGAATACTCGTTCTATAACCTTGAACAGATGCAGTACTCCATCAATGAGCAAATCGATGACTTGCGATTCAAGGCACAGAACAGCGAGGGTTCGGACGGAGCAGAAAAGTACGAGACAGCACTCATGAGTCTTTGGAAGAGTATCCAAGCTGGTGAAGAAGAAGCTCGGGAACGGAAACGCGAGCGTCGCCGTCTGATTGCTGAGGACCCTGATGCCGACGAGCAAATGTCGCCCGATGAAGACTTTATTGCCAACGAGACCTTCTCACTCCCAGCGTTTTCAGCCAAGGTCCAATTGATATTCAGACGTGCTACGAGCTTGAAAGACAAACAATCTGTGCTCATGCGCCAGATCAAGCAGCAACGCGAGCTGAACAGCAAGTCTGATGCTCAGAAAGAGGCCGAATTTCACCGACTGAACGACCAGATGCTCAGTGCAAGATCCGAGAAACACTCCATGGAAGATGAGCTAGAACGTGCGATGAGCCAACTCAAACAGTTCGATGAACAAAAGCAACCAGGAGACTCGTCGGCACTACAGGAGCGTAATGCGGGGCTTGAGGCTCAGCTAATCAATGTGCAAGAGCGGGCTGCAGTATTCGAGGCTGACCTCAAGGCGGCTAAAGAGCGAGCGATAGCCTACGAAAGCCAGCTCAAGGACGTACAAGAACGTGCTATCGCGTACCAAAGTCAATTACAGAATGCCGAGGAGCGTAGCAAAGCCCTCGAGAAGGAGTTGAAGGATAAGGAAGAAACCCATACAACATCCAACGTACAAGCTCGAGACGCCCAAGAACGTGGCGTCAATTACGAAGCCCAGATACGCGACGCTCAAGAACGAGCGATTACTCTTGAGACCAAACTCAGAGAGGTTGAAGAAAGTACTCGTGTCGAGGCCGCAACTATTAAAGCTGAGCTTGCCGAATCCGCCAAGAAGATTGACGATGTTGTGACTGCTCTCAAGCAGGCAACAGTCGAGAAAGAAACAGCGGAGGCACGCTCATTAGAAGCCACAAACGCTCTTAATGAAAAGGAAGACGAGTTCCGCAACCTTGAGAGCAAGATTGTACGGCTCACGACCGAACTCACATTTGCTAAGGCAGAGCTCGACGGAGCGTACGGCACCCGTGCCCAACGTGCCGCAGACTCTGCCGCAAACCCTGCCATTAAGAGGGAGTTGGACGAATTCAGTGAGAAAAACCAAGCCCTTGTCGATGAACTCGCTGCACTTCGTAAACTGCAAGATGCAGCGTCTCAATCCGAGGTCGAGGCTCGACAGTCTGAGCGAAACCTTAAAGCCGAGCTTTCAGGCATGGCCGCTGAGTATGAAGCTTTGACCCGCGATGCTATTCAAAATGAGAAGGACCGCGACATTCTCGAATCGCAGATTGATAAGTTGCGTGACGACAAAGAGGAATTGGAGCGCGAGCTCAGTGACGAGAAAGTGAAATGGCTTGGTGTCCGAAGCCCAGGCATGCCTAATGGAGCGTCTGGACAACTTGACATGGGTGGCACAAGTATAAGGATGCTGAGAGAGGACTTCAGGAAGATGATGAGAGATCGAACATCTGAGGGTCTGAAGGCTTTGAGGGTGAGTTCATTCCAATTGATGAAAATTGAATATCGATACTAACAATTATCCAGACCGAACAAGAAGAACGAAGAAAGCTCGAGGCATTAGTTCGTCAATTACGAAAGGATGGAAATCCTCGATCAAACCTGTCAAAAACGACTGTGGCACAATAGCCAGTCCGCCAGCTTAATTGAAATTCTGCAGTTGAAGCTGCAGCTGGAAGCCAGTCTCACTATTAATAACTGCATATACCCAGCGCTATTATTGCATTGTACAGGAGTTTTAAGACGGTTCTGATAGAACATCTACTGGATGATATTACGTTACTACAGCATTTACGAGTCAAAGACATTTCAAAAAATACAACTATTCATCCACAAACTATATCACCTGTGTCCATTCTGCAAATTAGTGAAGGTGGCGTGACGTGACAACCCATCGGAACCTCGCATCTCGCTTCAACGCACAACGGAAAGCCCTCTGCATCCATCCTAGCGGTCCACCTCGTCCATGAGGCGACGTACAAAACTCATGCGCATCCTCGGTACTGGTACCAACCAAAACCTGGGCAGGGGAATCCCCAAGCCCGTAATCCCCAAAGCGTATTGCATCCGTTTACGCGCTAGTCGCTGACAGGAAGGAGAGTAGATCGCCAGGAACATTTCCCCCCGCAAATGCGGAGATGAAGCTCCAACTTTCTTGAACGCTTCCCTGCATCTACGTTTTTTAGCGCTCCATTGAGGAGGAGTCGGACACAATTCTGCCGGGGATCCGGCGCCATGTACTGTGATCAACGCATTATTGCATCAATTGAGTAACCTTGCCGAGGAAGCATTGGAGACTCTTTCCACGAAGTCGGGGTTTGGTGACGGGGGGGTTTGTTTATAATCGGTACGTCGCCCCCCAATCTCAATGTTTTTTTTTGGGCACTGCAATCCTGAAGTGAAGCTGCTTTCGATATGTTGGGTCTAAAGGTTTTGCTCACGTCTACGCTTGCAGGTGCTGTTGTGTCGGCTGGATATCTGCCGGATATTTCTACTGGCGCTTCTTTTGCGTACAATGAACGCAGACAGGCTGCCAATGGTAGCTCGCGGGCATTCAATGGCCCGTACAGCACGAAGGGACGAGACATTGTTGATAGTCGGGGTCAGAAGGTTACTTGGGCCGGTGTCAACTGGCCCATGAGTGGTATGTCATGATTATAACTGCACCGAAATTAGGACCTGGACTTACTTTTACGAATAGGAGAGACTATGATTCCCGAAGGTCTCGAATGGGCATCAGCAAGCAAAATCCTCGATGATATTGCCAGCGTTGGCTGGAATTACATCCGCATGGGCTATGCCATCGAGATGATTGACCAAGTGTACGATCGGAATGGAAAAGATGTTCCTCTTGAGGTTGCCATGATCAACGCCCTTGGAGACGTCAACGGCACCAAAGTCACACAGGAAATCATTCAAAAGAACCCAGGCTGGACATCTCAAACCACGCGTTTTGAGATCTGGAGCGACATTGCTCGCATTGCCGCAACAAAGGGCATTTTCATCCAGCCCGACGTGCACGTCGGAAAGGCGCAATGGTGCTGCTCCCACATCGACGGCAACGCCTGGTTTGACGATTTGAACTTCAACGCCTCACACTGGCGCCGCGGCCTCTCTTACGTTGCTGACTGGGCCAAATCCCATCCCAACATTGTCAGCATGTCTCTCCGCAACGAGCTCCGTGAGTCCTGGAACGTAACCAACCTCTACTACAACTGGGACACACTCGTCGGCAACATGACCGCAGGCGCCGACGCCATCCACTCCGCCAACAAAGACATGCTCATCATCTGGTCTGGTATGCAATACGCCCAAGACCTCTCCGCCCTCACCAGCGGCAAAAACTACCTCACAGCCCCTTGCTACAAATGCACCGCCATCCGCGATGCTGCCCGCCGCGAGCCCAAAACCTTCAACGTAGACGCACACTCCTGGGCCAACAAACTCATCTGGGAAGTCCACCTCTACAGCATGTCCGAAGACGTCGACACAGGAACATGCGACATCATCAAAGCCAACCTCTTCCGCAACGGCTTCAACGCCCTCGGCATCCAGGCCCCATCCTCCTGCAACATAACCAACGACTGCCCCAAGACAAATCGCGAAACACCCGTTATACTCAGCGAATTCGGCTGGGCGCAAGACGACACGCTGTTCGACCACACGCTTACCAACTGTCTCAAGGAGTACACGATCGAGCACAACGTGAGCTGGATGATGTGGTCCATTGCGGGCAGCTATCGGCTTCGCAGTGGTGTGCAGGGCTTGGCTGATACGTGGGGGTTGACGACGGAGAAGTGGGATGGGTGGCAGTTTCAGAAGGGTATTGAGGAGTTTTGGAAGCCGTGGGCTAAGAGTATGAATGCTACCAAGGTTGGGTAGAGGGGGTATTGGGGGAATGGGGATGGTGATTTAGGTTTAGGTTATGTTAGGTAATGGATAATGGATAATGTTTGTCTGTTTGATGAGGTTTTGTGTTTGGAGTTTGTATGATGTTGAGTGAGTATGGGGGGGGGGGGGGGGGGGGTCTGTCAGAATGACTTCGTTTGTCTCTACCCCCTATTTCTTTTCGCAGTTTGTTTCTTATGTTATTTGATATCTAGGTCATTTACTTTCTAGGATGATATATGGACCAAGAAAGGGCGAAGCTGTAACTGGTACTTTCCTCTTCGCGTTATGTCTTTATCCTCAACAAGGATAAAACAAACCCCTCTAAGTATGCTTCATCTTGGTCATATCATAATTTCCTCGTTCTTTCCGAAAGTAAAGTCAAACACGGCATTTGCTGTTCTCTTAGAGTAAGCTTTAAGACAAAATGATTTCAATGGTCGAGGCAACGCTGTGCACTGTAATCATACTCAGAACGTGACATTGACGGATTCAAAGCTACCTACGTACGAGCATTTCTAGTTTTTTTCGAGACTGTCAACAACAAACTCCTAACTTCGGCATCATTCTCCAAAATACCAATACCGATATTGGAAATGGTCAGATCCAGAGAGCCCCTCATAAGCATTCTGTATCCCATTTTACCCGGTGTTGGACACAAACAAATATGCCCCACATGCAGCAAGCCGAATCGTCAGCATGGACCCATCTCGAATTATGTTCCGTCCTTCATCTAAGAATCATTTGGCTTTGGCAGCGAGATCAAAAGCGCACGTTGTGCATTCTGCGTTGATTGTCAACCGGGTGATGTCTGCTTCCACTGCGTGGAAAGAAGCCAGGGTGCAGAGAGGCTATGCATGTGCGGAGAATTAACATTTATCCTTGTCCTATGATGACGCTAGTCTCAAGTCTAAACTGAAGTTTGGGGGATGTTCTCTCATCAGCAGGACTTCGTGCATGGGGCTAGTTCTATCACGTCTTGTTGAGCACCGGGTATGGTGACGGTTTTGGAGCGAGCTGAGATGTTGGCTGCGTCTTAAACTAGCTTGTTGAATGCGTAGACCGCTATTCAAAGGCATGTATTCTTGTTGCACCTGGCATACACCAGGATAAAAGATCTGTACAACTCAAAGGGGCATCACGAGTAACTGACTGCGGCTCCATTCCGACCTATTCAGGCAGCCTTCCAACGTTCTCCACAGAACAGATTGGACGTGCTTCCGTGCATCAGGTAATGTTCATGTTTTCACCGATATTCCCATCCGTGCTAGCAACGGCCTGAAAATCGGAGGGTGATTGGTGCGTTGTTTCACTTTGATTTATATCGGGCTATATCGGATCTAGTTTCACATTGCGATGTCCCAGCGAACAAGGAACACCCTTCAATCTACGAACACGCCTTTTGCCAGGGTACTCCAAAGATCATACCACCTGGGCACATCTCACCTGCGCAATAAGTCAGCATAGCCCTGTCCAGCAATACCGAACTTTCTTATCGATCGCCAGAGGCCGCAAGCAAGGTTCAGATATTATCGCAGTCACCGACTTTCCCTCTCCGTATTTACACACGTCCACGTACTATGTTGCGCAGGTGCCGCTGGTCCGTGAACTGCCACGAGAGTAATCATCTCATACCAATCAAAATAGGACATGTACTCATTCGTGAGAGCCAACTGCCAGAGTTGCCTGTATCTATTGGCTCCACGAGCGGTATATGAGCACCGGCACTTCGCTACAATACCTAGATGAAAGCAAGTTTTGTCTCGTGGCTACCATAGTACATCATGAGGAGTCAGCTCATGACTCTAGAAGATGTGATAATGTGCATTAGGTTTTTGTGCAATTAAGCAGCGAATACTGCATTCTTCTGATTTCATCAAACAGATGATCCGTTCAAATCTCGATTTATTGACGAAAAGTAAAATAATGAAGGACATACGTTGGTTATTGGAAGCCAGGCTTGGACGATAGTGTGAGATACACGAATGTGCCCTTTGCAACTGATAAGTGCTAGGCAATATTTGATACAGTGTTGAATTTGCCAGGGTTAATTTTGGAACAACGTTTCAGCAACCTGACTACCTGCGTAATCTGTGGAATGGTACTGTGAGTGAAATGGCGTTTATGAGTTCTCAGTGGGCTTGATGGCAGAGCTGGTAGTTTCACAAAGGTCCTCATATTTTTATTCAGGATTGGTACTACCAAGTAATGATTTCAGAGCGAAGGTGGGCTACTACACATGCAGGCTATTATACTATAGTACACCCAAGTTACCTTTATATTCCTAGCTTTGAGGACCCAGTATTCAAGAATGCAAACACCACTAAATACCACCTAGGTGTCATTATCGTAGAAATTTACTCGTCATGCACATACGAATAACTTTTCCAATTCAAATTGTAGGCCACGCTAATATTCTCCATGATGCACGCGAAAAGTGGTATAAAATGGTCCAACAGGTATATATCTGGCTAGATGAGGTATGGAAGGAACGAATTTCCTATGGGGCAAGAGTTGGTTCTTGACTTGTTTCACAGAATTCAACGCGAGGCTATATCCAAAAATCGTCTCACCCAGATGTTGTGCTGAACCTACTCAGCAACACATAAATAGATCACATAAACTTGTGCTCAGCTTAGGTTTTTACGCTACTTACAATTCCATCGCTGCTGAGAGAGACTTGAATCGCCAATTCCCAACAAATTCTATAATTCCCCCATCGGGAAGAACCATGTCGTATCACCCCTCAAACGCACAAAATGTCTTCAACTCAAGCCTTCTCAACCCAAACTCACAAGCACAAAGGCAACTCGCCTCAATGTGGCTACATCAATTCTATTTACAGACGAGAGTTGGCCTCTTTTTCGAGTACCAACTAGAAGTATTTGAAGTAGAATTAGGAATACCAAAATCTGTCTCTCACAAAGCTAACATGCTCGCCTGGGTATCACCATGCTGCATGTCTCCAAAATCTCCACTCCACAGCATTGCTCTTGCATTTTCGCTTCCACGCGACACCCCACGTTTCCGTTCCTGCAGGTCGCTGTCGATATTTTAGTGGACTGGAACAATCAACGCCTTACCTACCTTCTCCTCATGCACTGTGAATCAAACGCATTACAACTTCTGCTCCACTTCATTCAATAGTTCGGTACGACCATACTCCACCGCTACAGTGTCTTCTAATTCTGTTGGTTGAAGAATTACGAGCTCGTCATTAGGCGCGTACGCAACGAGTAAGGGGGGGAAAGGAACAGTCTCGGCATGCACAGCAGACTGGCATCACAGAGTAGAGGGGACAAGGAAGGTAGGCCTAGAATGGCATATCACAAACGGGAAAGGAAAGATTTGATAGAAAATCTAGTTTCATCAACCACGAATAGCCAACTTTGACCCTGTTCATGTTAATGATGAAGATTCCAATACCCACATCTTCACACACGCCCTTGGCAAAGACGCAACCCACCTCAAGCGAGCCTAGCACAACAGCAATATGCGCATCATGCATTGTCTGATGTCTGAACGAAGCCATGCACATGTGGTGACATTCCCAACTGTGCTATTTTCCAAATCCACTTCCCCCCGCATTAGCCTGCATCTGTTCGCATTCCCGTACAACATGACGCCAGCCGACAACGGAGGAACATTTCCCGTCGTACACAGGCTGAACAAACGACGCGGCGAGTTCAGTTGTCGGCCGTGCTGTGGCACGGAGGCTTGATGTCTTACGGGTGAGGCTGAGCGCTAGTCAGCCTGTAAGCGGTTAGCCTGGCGGCTTTGTCGACGGAATGTTTTGATTCGAGCGCGCGACGATAAGATAAGCGGGAGATAAGTTGCGGGGTGATGGGATGATGGCTAGCGTGCGCCTTAAGGGCGTGGTGTGTGGACAAGAGAACCGAGGTGAAATCAATGTGGACTGTAGATGGAATGGCCAAGTTCTGTGTTTGATTTCTGATATTCGAGAGACAGAGACAGAAACAGAGAGAGAGTTGGAACTTGCCTTCTATCTTTCAACAATCTTCAAACCGTGTCACCATGCTCTCTCCAATTGCCCTGGCCGTTGTCATACCATTTTTCTGCTTGAGTCACCTTGTCTACAAGTATTTGAAAAATCCCTTGCGCAAGATCCCGTCTGCG
The DNA here is from genome assembly GCA_021365335.1 of Phaeosphaeriaceae sp. PMI808. Lineage (NCBI taxonomy): Eukaryota > Fungi > Ascomycota > Dothideomycetes > Pleosporales > Phaeosphaeriaceae > Phaeosphaeriaceae sp. PMI808. The sequence goes on from JAJTIZ010000006.1 coordinate 798,094, forward strand.
CATCCGCTGGCGCATTTTACGTCTCTCTGGATTCATTCGATCAGGTGGCGCTCCATCGAGAATGCGGCCCTCAAAGCAGCACACGACCGTCTGGGTCCAATTATATGTCTGGGCCCTAACGAGATTAGTGTAAACTGCGTCAAAGGTGGAATCCGTGATGTCTACGCAGGAGGGTTTGAAAAAGTAAGTAGTGGCAAAGGAGGATATAATTGGTATGGCTTTTTCGCCAACTATGATGGGTAAGTCACCCTATGTTGCACTAGAGCTGATGGGGTGGTGGTTAATGGCCAGGTACTAGAGTCCACAACATGTTCTCCACTGGGGACAACAAACCACACTCTGCGCGTAAGCGAATGATAAGCAACATCTACAGCAAATCGGTTGTCATCGCCTCTCCCGCCCTACTGGCTCAGATGTCAACCATTCTGTACAGCCGATTCCTACCCTACCTGGATTCAGTGTTCTCTGCAGAAGAAGGGGTGCTGAGCATTTATTCACTTTTGAGCGCTACGACTATGGACATGACCAGCGGATACATCTTTGGGCAGAAAGCAAGCTCCAACCTCATCGACAATGCAGACCAACTGACATGGTTTCTGAGCCTCTACAACTCGCGAAGATCGCACAACTTTTGGCCACAAGAGTTGCCAAATTTTACAAGCTTCGTTGAAAAGTGGGTAGGCTATAGATTTGCGCCAAAATGGGTTGAGGAGGCCAATGACGAGATAGAGAAGTGGACTCAGCAAATGTGTGAAGGCGCTGGGCGTGTTCTGGCCCATGGAGAAGTGGGATTGGCAGACACACCAGTCGTTTATCAACAACTCATGACGAGCCTACAAAAAGAGGCTAAGAAGAACGATACCCAAGAAGCGAATTTGAACCCGCTGCTAGCTAGTGAGGTACTCGATCATTTGGCAGCAGGATTCGATACTTCAGGAATAACACTTTTCTACCTTGTCCACGAGCTTTCACAGAACAAGGATACTCAGTCTCGGCTTCAGCGTGAACTTCAAACGCTCTCACCACCCCTTGTTCCATCTTCGTCTCCAACACTGCCGGATCCAAAAGCAATCGACGCGTTGCCCTTCCTGCACGCAGTAGTTTGGGAGACGCTACGCCTCCACCCAGCCATTCCAGGTCCGCAGCCACGATTCACGCCGCCCCAGGGGTGCCGCCTCGGCCCCGAAGATGGGTTGTATTTTGTTCCTGGTGGCGTGAGGGTTAGTGCGAGTGCCGGCTTGTTGCATGCGAACGAGGACGTGTACGAGCGTGCGAGCGAGTGGAGACCAGAGCGTTGGCTAAATATGGAGCGACTTGACGAGGAGAAGAGAAAAGATATGGAGAGCAGGTGGTTCTGGGCTTTCGGGAGGTAAGTCTCCACGAATAAAGTTCTGTGGTGGAGAGACTGATAAATCGTAGTGGTGGTCGCATGTGCGTTGGTAGTCACTTGGCGGTGTATCGTAAGTGCTCTTTGTCTGTTAACTCGAAAATCTCATGAAGCGACTAACTAACTTGTCTGCAGAGATGAAGTATATCGTTGCTGCGCTATATTCAAACTATAGCACGCTAATCATCAGTGACACAGGCATCGAGCAGAGTGATAGTTATACAGCTCCGCCAAAGAGTGATAAGTTGATAATCAAGCTGGAAAAGCTTGCAGTGTAGAACAGAATAATTGAATATCCATTTGGCTTGTTTCGATACTCAATCTGGTCACAGCTGAGCCATGGGCCCTCGCAATCATAACAGTGTGACTTGCCGATGCGCACGTGTGCTCCAAACTCAATGTATAAACTGTCTAATTCTACGAGAAAGGATTGAGGGACCGGCCCATGGAATGGCGGCATCGGGAAGTTTGCTCCGGCTGTACGACCCGTTGAAGCCGCTTGGTCGTTGGTGAACCACGGTAACGGTGAGGCAGCTACAAGCGTATAACGATAATGGTGACTTCATATAAGGAAGCTATTGCGAAGAATTGCGTGTTGAAGAAGATCAGCTACGGTCTCTTATCAGTAGAAATTATCTAGGCCAAGAGCAGTATGATGCCTGTAGAGAACTGATTCTAGCCTGGAAGGTGTGGTTCAATTTTCAAAGACATTGAGGAGAGCTAATGTCTCTGCGACCAGCGGTAACTTCATCGTTCATTCGCGCATTATCACTGTGGTGTACAACCCCCAAAAGTCTATTGTTTTTGAGCGACATTTACACCAATGATAGGGGAAAGCTCGAGTCCTTTTGATGACAGCGCGAACTTCCTTTGTTCCTAGTATCCACAGTGGCTCTGCGCAACTAGTAACAGTGCGCATACATATGTTGAGTATATCTTGGCTCGTATGACGCCCACCTCAACTAGTTCAAGCTTGCGGCCCGGTCGTCCCATGCATGCTTCGTCGTTCTTCGCCTCAAAGTAGCGCTGATTGTTGATATCAGGGGTCGGAGAGGTTTGAAGGCAGTCTCGATCTTGTTTTCAGGTAACAGCGCTCTGTGAGTTCCTAATGGAGATGACTAGAGTGGGGAGCAGCAGACGGATCTTCGTGACACAAAAAAGCCATGGGCCGACCCAGCTGGGATGCTTGATCCTTGTTAAACTGCTCATCGCGTAGCTCAGTTGGAACGCCAGTCAATATTTGAGTACTATCGCAATAGCCGAGAAGGTAGGGAAGCGTCAATGTAAAGTTTGGTTGGCGAATTTGTAGTCCGTTTTTGACGTAGCCATGCCCTGGGAAGGGTTTCTCGTCTCTCACCTGTTCATCCGGGTATGTCAGCTCCCTAGGCACATACACATGTCGAGGCTGTCAAGCTGCATGGAAGCGGCAATTGGTATCGGTATCATGCAAGGGCCAGGTAGCGCTCATGTTCAGCAGTGGTGAAACATGGGATGAGAGCAGCTACAATGATCTCATTGTTGACAAGAAGAGTAATGTGAACAGCTCCTGATGATGGATTTCAACCATCGAGTGGCTCACCATGCCACCAAGTGACTAGGTGAGTGGCCAACACAGGTCTTTCGCCTTACCCTTGCGATAATGAAGATAATGTTTTAGTGACTAAAGTGTATAGCAGCTGAGTGATGATGGTGAGATGGAGAAGCATGCATGGATGGGATGTACAATGTGTGTAACAAAACTCGACAGCTCAATGCTGGGTTAGTTGCCCAGAGCTTTACTTCGATAGTAAAAAACATTATAAGTCGTGCTTGGCGAGGGCGGTGTTGAGGAAGTCATAATGCACTCTCAAAACCAAACCTGCTATAGTATTACCTACGAGTGCACCACGTAGTATTCTATGATGATGTCTCACCTCACCATTGTGAGCCTTGTAGATAGTCTGTTTGAATTACCGAATACTCCCTTGATACTAACCACGTGTTACTGGTGGTAGGACGGCCGTTGAATTCAAGCAAAGTCCGATCTCTAGTAGAGTTTGGGTAATGGAGATCTACCGTGATATAGGCGCATTATGCCATATATCATAAGTTGATGGCGCGGGCTGAATCTGGGGGTAGAGATGGGAGTCGATAGTCGCATTACACCCCACATTCATAACAACAGCATGCAGAGCCGGCCAGTCCCCGAATTGATTACGACCGAGATTGACTATGGAGACGGCCTAATAACGAAGTGGTACATCCACTGCAGCAACAAATGGGATGATATATTGACCAAAGAGGTAAGGCGCATCTTCACTGGATCTGAGGAGGATTCTTCCACGACTGAACGTGGTGAGGTCCCGACCAGAGGAATCCAGGCTGGTGGTGCGGTTCAGGGCGGAAGAATGCAGCTGAAGCGGACAAAAGCTGTGTCGTAGCCGCTGGTTAGGGCCGCATGCCTGTCTGTGATGGCAATCTACCATGTCTCAGGACCATATCCGGTGGAGGATTTTCTGCACGATATTGCGTAGTGAAGCGAGTGTGTAGATTAAATTGATACAAGGTTGATGTTGGGGTAAGGATTGAAGCGAGCGGAGAAGCTCAGCCGCGGTTGGTTGTTAATGCAGAAGTGGATAAGTAGAGAATCAAAGCAGAAGAGGACGATAGCAAAGCGTTGGATGAAGAAGAGAATGATCAATGGTCATGCCCTGGCCGTGCCGAGCATGTAGGGAGCAGCCAGATTGGGGTGGCGCATCATAGCTACGATGATAACCCGGTGAATGAAGTTCTGACCCGGCGACAGAGGGCAACTAAGGACAGGGGCAGGGTATAACAATGCGGTTAGAGGAATGCAACACGGACACTTCACTCGCTGAAGGGGTGGTTGGCTAAAGAGGGATAGACTGGGGTATGAATGGGTGTGGATGGTGGTGTAACGTCGTAGAATTCTCACATCAGGTGGGCAGACCAGCATCTGCCCCATGCGTCTTCCCATGGCGTCCACGATCCCTGAAGAAATCCTCCCAGCCACCGCAAGATTCGACGGCGATCTCTCCCCACTCGCATCGGCATGGCATCTTACACCAGACGACATAGGACACTAGCCAGCTCTGTATGCACCAGTGTCACCTGAATCTGCATTGACTGCTTTAGCCCTCTGATGAAAGAGAAAGGGAAAAAAAGCCTCTTGGTCATTCCGACTGACTGGCTAACTGTCATGGCATGGCGTGGCGTCAAGCCAATTCACCAGTTGGAGTCAACTTTGACACTAATAAAGCTACCTTTTTTTCGAGGTTGCGTGACAGCCGCCATGTGCGTCGACATGCTTTGTATGACAACAGACTAACTGACTTGGCTGCCCTGGACTGCCGCCGAGAAGGTGGTGGGGGATGGTGCAAATAAGTAAGCGTATAAGCAAGCAAAGCAACAAGCATTCTCAGCCATCTTTGCTTGTCTCTCTCCCTTAGAGGCGACGCTGAGTTAGATATTGGGCTTCAAGGGGACTTTATATACCGTCTCTCAAGTAGAGTAGTTCCAATGGCTAAATCCAAGCCTTGTTTGGCTGTATACCGCCTGACTAGGGGTCAGCTCCCGGGTCCCCCGTTGGATGTGCCCATAGCACCCTCAAACCTGGGATTGCCGTTGAATCGAAGCACGACCGAGACCCTACCGCTAACTCACCCATGTCCCGCCGCCGCTCATGTCGTCTGTGCAGCCCTGCTTGATACTGTCTTCGGCTGCATGGCACACCCTCGCTCTGGCAGAAAGTAACAAGCCCGTCAAGTTTCCTTCGTCATCAGCACGGCACTATTCATCATCCCCACTGATATAACTTGACTTGTTCAGAGCATATAGAGCCCTGCTTGCACTTGGCCGCTTCACGTGCGGTGCGTTACTCTTCTGTTGTCTTTCGTTCGTTCCCCGCGCCTCTTCTTGCGCTTACACACGCGCCAGCGGGCTGGACAAGCGTCCCTTTATGATCTATATCCCGGTATTTCGTTGATCACATACCGTTCTGTCGTTTCCGATCACATTCTGGACTGGATACAATATCTGGAGCTTCAAGTCTATCCACCATTGAACGCTACTTTTCTTCAGAAGAGAGATTAAGGTTGTACGACGTTCCTGGCTGGGTACCCTAAAACGTCCTCGCATGATCACGCCGCCGCTCGTTCATCTGCTAGCTTACTAGATTCGGTAGCCTATTGTCCGGCTGGTTGGTGATTAAGTAGCTATCCATCCTTGGTAGCGTCCGACCGACTCGGCATCAACCCATTGAACCTTGAACAAGACGCAAAAGCAATAACATATTGGATTCCGGGCTTACCTTTAACAAAACTTCAAGAGGAGAGCCGTGTTGGGCAAGAGGACTGTTGGGTGCAGAAATCCACGCCGAAATTGAAGAGCCGCCTTTGAGACCCTTATTTTCCCCCTCACCCCTCCCGGATTCGGCCACATTTGCACTTGACCCGACCCAGCTCTTAGCTGGCCGGTCTATGCAACAGCATCACTCTGGGGAGCAGAAAACGGCTCTCTTTGTTACCAAACTAAGGACGGGCCTCGACCACGGCTCGGTCCCCGAGCGGCTTTGAGCAACGCTGAGGCTGATAGCATCAAGTGCTATGCGTTTTGGGACTAAGAAGGCGTCATCAAAACCTCTCTTATCGAACTGCCCAGTTAGTCTCTGCTGAGCATCACTAGTATCTAGTATCAAAGACGACTTGTTTCGCTGCTGTTAAGAGAGGACACGAAAGCACATCGCGCGATTGCCCGCTGCGATCCACGGTTCTTAGTCAAGAACCCTTCGTTTCACCAGGCCACCGTTACTAGGTCCCATACGAAAGACCTCAAAGATCCACTCCCCACTCTCCACTATCCGCCTTTGCCGTTGCAAAAAAAGGCCGGTCTCCCAGGGGACACGACGACAACAATCACCTGCTCAACTCCGATCAAGTCCCGACTGCCTATCCGGGCGGTCGTTGGGAAACTTGCTAGGAAAGTGCGAGCCTTGAGTCACTCACCTTTCCACGGGTCTCGCTCGTCACTACGCCCCTACACACACGCATATTAATGTATTGTAACGGGTCCATATAGTTATTAGACCCCCCGATGCCCCTTGGTTGCTGCCCATACTACGTACTCTCTAGAAGTTCTCTGACCAGAACCTCCCCTCCAACCTTCCCACAATTTCTAAAGATCAACGGGCATTCCTACTCTTCAGCTTCAAGTAACCACGGTAACTACACGTGTAACGCAGGACATCAGCAAGCCATCATCCATGTATCACCCAACCTACCACCAGCCTCTGCCAGTGCCGCCTGTCGCTCCTCTGCGACCACAAGGCTGCAATCTTCTTATACGCCAGCAGCCCAAGGAGGCGCTTGTAACGGCCGATGGCAAGGAGAGAACCCGTAAGCCTATAGATCCACCGCCTATCATCGAACTAAACGTCCCACCTACCTACGACCCACATCAGCAATACCTTCAAAGCCCCTACCTCTTCACATGCGTGAGTCTCTGGAAAGCAGACAAGGACGAGCCTTACGACGGCAGCGGCGAGAAGTCTTTGACCGGCAGCCTCGTCTCTTCCCTCCATCGTCTCAAAGACGTTAGCAACAAAGATGGAGGCTTCTTCATATTCGGCGACATCTCGGTCAGGGTGCAGGGTACATTCAGACTACGCTTTAGTCTATACGAGTTCCAGAACGGTGGGGTCGAGGTTCAATGTCTTGGGACCTGTAATAGCGACAAGTTCAAGGTCTTGCCTGCCAAGGACTTCAAGGGCATGGAAGAGTCGACCTATCTCTCAAGGGCATTCTCAGATCAAGGCGTTCGATTACGGTTACGAAAGGAACCGCGGGGTATGATGGGAGGCAAGCGTACTTATCCTTACAGTTCCGAATCCTCAGATGCACCACTTCGTCCCAGCATGGCTGGAGAGCAACTGGGTTTAATGGGAAGCAAGCGCACCTACTCAGATACACAAATATCTGCCTTCGACGAGACATCATCACCAAAGAGGTACAAAACAGACATCGACGCCACTGTTTCCATGCCTACATACGCACCCTCAGTCTCGGTCTCAGGCTACACATACACACCCAACATGGGGCTGTACGCAACCCCTTCGCTCCCAAATAATGGGGCATACGCCAACCTATATCCCAACTATGGCAATGATCCACGATTTCCTTTTTAGTGTTCTTACCCCACGACGTTCTGTATTGTCTCTAGGTACATAGTGTAATCGAAATAACATAACACCAACATGTCTACTGCATTTCAAAAGTCATCATAGTAGCATTCTCTAGCTCTCATGACGCGATATCTCTACAGCGTCGCACATTGGCGTGTGCATCAGTACTGGCAGATCGACAAACCGCCCTAGCGTTTCCTCACCATGCACCCAGCCGCTTTTAGCATCCACAATCTAGTCTCCAAACCGTAAGCCCTTCCCTCCCAAGCAGGCAATAAAAAATCACTCAAAAACTGGAAAAGGTCCGGAAGACGGGCCCTTCCTTGCTGTACCATACTCTCCCCATAACCCCCCCCTTCCCAAATAAAGGCAGGCACGCAGCACGTTTTTGCCTCCTTCTCTTTTTTTGTTTCAGCTCTTATTGTCTTTTTTAGCTCGTGGCGAATGGAAAAGCCCGCCGTTGTTAGTTTTGGCATTGGCGGACCACATGCCTGCTTGGAGTAAATTATCCTTTTGTTTCGTTTCGTGTTACTTGGCCTGCTTGCAGTTGTCATGTTTTTAGACTTTGGCCGAGTTACGCCACACAGGTCTAGCGGCTCGATTAATGCTGATAATGGCACCGAGGATCTCCGTATGGCGTAGCCTGATAGTTGATTTGGGTTAGACTGGAGAATGACGCGCAGGACATGTTGGTCTCGTGATTTAGTGCTTCTTGGGCTGCTGTGGACGGATAAGCGTTGGCGTTGGGGCGTCGGAGGAGGTGGGTGACTTGGCGTGGTGGGAGGTGGTGATTGGAGCGTGCGTGTGATGAGGAGTCCGAGTGGCATGACGAAGGGTGAAAAGGTTTGACATGTGCTGAGGGGTGAAGCAGGGAAGTTGAGGTGGACATGTGGGCTCTCAAAGTAGGTTTGATGTGTGATATTCGTGGTTAGCTCACGATACGTGCAAGAAGGGGAGCATAGAATTTCGCCATGTAATTAGTATTGCCATAAGCAATCCCAAGAGGCCGTGGTTGCATAATTGCTATGCGTGCAGAGACACCTTCTGCGCACCAGCTGCCAACCTTTTACCGATCCAAGATCAGCATATTCCACGTTTCATCAACTGTTCTCAAATGCCGATGGCAGCCAAGCGAAACCTAATTGTAGCTTGCTGTCACCGTTTTGTACTTCTTCCCCTTCACCACCATCGTGTATTCCAAAGAAGTCTGAACTGAGATTTCAACCTTGAAATCTATTTTGTGGTATAACTTTCCGCTGGGACTACGCTGACGAGTAAATACGTTGGTCGGAGCTTTGCTCAAGTCAACCTCTAGGCTAGCAACTTTATAAACGTCCTAGGGCTGGTTTAGTCAACAATTAGAATGAATACACTTAAATAACTTACTTCGTTGTGATAGGCTCTTGGTGTATGTTTTCCATCACAGGCTACAAGGTTGAGAGTAACTCGCCTTTTCTGATTTGGCCAGAAGGTCTGAATCAAGCTGATTTCTGCATGAGCCGACTCTGTTGTTGTTAAATCTTGCCCTTGCTTTACTAGCCATGCGACTTGATTTTTGGCCCTTTTAACGCCATCATACTCGCTTATATATGCTTCATCTTCCGTATGTATAGAAGCACAGAAACGAGGGTCTAAATGAGTTCCGTAATGCCTTCGACATTTGCGCTGAGTGACAAGGTCTTTGCTACCTTGGATACCTTTGAGTGCAGCCCCTCGTGCGACTGCAGACCAGCTATATTATGTGTTAGTTTTCGTCTTAACGCAATATGAAGACCATACTGACGCATATGCAGGTTTGAATGCCTTCAGGTTTTGTTTCCCTACAAACCCTTTGATTTTATTGTAGATATATGGCGACTCAGAGAATCCACCAACCATGAAAACATACTGATCAAGTTAGATATAGCCGAATTCGATAAATCTAAGCCACCAGAACTATGATATATCGTATAGTGGTGTCCTCTCCTGACATAATTAGGTTGGGATTACTAACCTTCATTTCAACCATCATATTCTGGGAAGCTCGTTCAAGCTGTTCAGCCAAAAGTTCATACGTGCATCGAACTGCTGAATCAAACATCTTGATCATATCTTCACTAATAAAGTAAGTTCCTGTGTTTGGCTGGTCAAAAGAATTGACATACGGTTTGAGCACAATCTCGCCTTCAAATATTCCTCGAGTCTCGTCCGTCAGACTACTTAGAGGAACTGGGAGTCGTAAATAGTTTGTCTCAGTTCCGGAGAAGCCGCTTTTAGCTTCGAGAGTGAAGTCCTGCAACAACCTAGCGAGTTTCTTCGACAGCAATGTGTAAGGAACGCTTTCGCTACGACAACCAGCGATCTCAACGAAGTCATTGGTCCCCAATCTTTTTTCTAGCCACTCTAGAAATGCACGATCCACAAAAGTGCCACCGCACTGATCTCCGCCGCCCACAGTCGCCTCTACCATTTTGGTAAGCTGAAGTGATGTGATGCAGTAGGATTCCAGATCAACTGTACCTCCGCCCATGTCGCAGACGACGAAGCCATCGCCTATAGCAAAGTGTGTTTCCTGTGCCATCCCGCGCATGTTCTCAATCGTATATACGGCTGCTGCTTCTGGTTCTGAGACCATGATCGTATCTTTTAATTGGGGGAATTCGAGGCTGTTGAAACCAGCCTTATTCACAGCTTCAAGTGTTCGGTCTTTTGCCCTATCAGACCACACTGCAGGCACAGTCACGACTAGAGTGACAGGAAGACTCCTCCAGAGACTCTTTCCATATTCCTGGTCGAAAGTCTTGATTAGGTGTGCTTTGATTTGAGAGAGGAAATCCGCAACAATCTCAACTGTCTGTAGGTGGGCGTTTACGGTAGACGTTGAGACCTCGCGCAGGATCTTATCTGCTTCACCTGTTGGCATACCATCGAGCTGGAGCTTGGTCCACATGTGACGTGCGACATGAGTTGGGATAAGCGAGCCCCATATAATTCCCTCCTTCTGGTATGCCACCTCGCTTGGAACTTTCTCTTTAGTACTAATTCTTGTGTGTTTGGCGGGCCAGTTAGTTATTGTTTCGATGTGGACGCTTTCGGAGCCGTTTTTAGAGGTTTCACAGAAAGATACGCCTATAATAGTTAGTACTTTGCTATCAGGTTTCCGTTAATAGGGTAGTTTCTAACCTGTGTATGTCGTGCCATAGTCAAGGCCAATTACAAGTTGATTTGGCGCCATTTTCGTTGCTTGCTAGCAGAGTACAGAATGTACTGAAGCAACTGTTGTAATTGTTGTATATGTGAGGAATGGAGATTATCCTATGGATAATTTTATATCTAGTCTACGGATTAGCGCTGAGTAAAGGTAAGAGCGATAGGCTTTTACTTAACACAATATATATCAGGTAAAAGAAAGACAGGTAATCTTCATATTGTATCAGCAAGGCCGCTTTGCAAAGGTAAAGGTGAAAATTAAAAATAATGGAGCAATGTCATACTCACCCATTGTCAAGTCCAATTAAACAATAGCTTCGAAAACCGCACTTCTCACTTACGCAAATCAATCGAGAATTTGAGTACAAACCTAGCATTTTACATTAGTTCAAAATGTGCGGTGTCTGATACTTTATCATAGTGGGACGCACTAGAAGGCTATGAACAGCTCTATAAATGTAAGTCGATGTCGTTTATAACAATCAGGGCTGACGGTGTTGCAGTCACCAAGTGCGCGTACAGCAGAGACACAGTCTACTACTTTGGATGTTGGCAAATTGACTCTAAGTCAAACAAGTGATACCTTGGAACGCATACCACAGGGTGCTGATAGGTCAACCCACAACATTTCTCGATCAGATCAGCCTATGGGAAATATGGTAATAGGCCCAAGAAAAATATCGCCGGAATGCCAGAGTGAACCTCAAAGACAAATCGTTTGTGCAGACGAATTTGAGCCCGAAAATCACAAGCTACAACAGGATAATATGCGAATTAGCGATGACGAAGCCAAGGCGCAAAAAAAATACTCCTATGTTATCACCAAATGCCTAAGACCGTATGCACAGACTAAGGGTTTTCGTTTCACAGATCGCGATGAAACATCCATGAATAAAGTCCTTAATCCCCTTATTCATGATGCTTTGCGAGCAGATGCCCTCGATAAGGAATTCAGAATGTTGAAAGGTAAATTCCACAATCTAGAGAGGGACTTAGATAGTAGCAGGGCCCAGTCTCAAACTTTGCAAGAGCACAACAAGACATTACAAGACCAATTCTGCCTGCTGCAGAAGGACATGCTCGCTAGAGTCGATAAAGTGGAGACTATATCCGATGACCAGTTTGCTCAAGCCTTCCGCTCACTAGCAGGGTCAGTTAAGTCACTGAGTCGCTCATTCCACGTCCCTGGTCAAGTGAATGTTGTGGATTTATTCCACAGTTTTGGATTGTTTGAGGGTGTGTCCCCGTATCTCTGGGACAACCAGACCCAAAGAAAGAATCTGGTTGAAGCCGGACTTTGGGTGATCTTATGGAAATCCGTGTTCAACAATCCATTGGGATTCTTTGGGGACCACTATGAAGCTCTGGGTGAGGTATGGATTCAATTATTTGGCAACAAACATTTACATGGCTGGCCACGTCCAGCTATGCGATGTGAATCATGGCGTTATTTGACAGCAGAACAGTTTGTGAAAACAGCTGGACGCGAAGCGATCACTCAAGGAAAAATAGGACCAAGCCCAACACCACTGCAACTAGGAGTACGCAATACTCGCTGCCGTATGGGCGATAACATTGAGAGGTATATTCATGAATTGGCTCCTGGTTTCAACGTCACAGGGATAAATGAGCTAGTTGACAAAGCATTCGGGCTTGCGGTTCAGATGGCTGTTCAAAAATCGCGCCTCCAAATCACGTTCCCTACAGTTGGAGCACCATTTTGTGAGAATGAGATGTTATCTCTACCCGATGAAGATATTGAGGGAGATACGGAAGCAAACCATCCAATAGCCTTTGTCGTAAATCCAGGCCTTACAAAGTGGGGCGATGCGAATGGTAATAACTTCCACGATCGCTACGACATTGTTCCTAGTCTCGTGCAGCTCGAAGCTGTTAAACAGCAGCCAGAACAGTTGCCTGGAATCAAGGTTGAGAACGAATAGACCGGAACAGAAACAAGGGTTGAACAGGATTATGATCACAAGTAGGATTACGGCCACCGGCAACACATCAAAGCAGAACATGATGTTGAAAACTGAGGAGGTCTAGGTTGCAAGGGAGATGGTTCATGGAGTGATGAGTGATTGAGAGAAACCGCCTCGGAAGGTTCCCGAGGGATACGACAAATGCAAGGCATGTGTGCCTTTCTCGTTTAACGTTTGGCCGCGAACATTCTGGCTTTATGGAATAGGAGCCTAGCCAATGGACCACTGCCATCAGGGAGTCTGATGCACAAACACGGATACGTGCTTTCGACTTTAGGAGTTATGGAAAAGTAGTTTCAAAGAAATGCACGTTTGAATCGATGCTACGGCAATTGTTTGCATTTGTGACTGTGAGAGCAGAAGTTGACAATTTATGGTTGGGTGGCGAGAGGTGGGGAGTTAAGTGGTTCACGTCAAAGGCGCGACTTGCGCCATGCTACTTTCGACGTTAGCGCCATTTTCACGCGTTGCATTTCCCATGACAAGTTCACGTAACTATACGAGCACCCGCACCCACGCATACCCACTGCCTTCTCTGCTTCACCATATTCCACTACTCTTCTATGTTATTCTTTCACCGATCCATAATCATGCAATGAACCTACTTGTTTCCTAATTATCCTTCATAACCCGCCAAACGCGTCTTCACACGCGTATTTTCCGACCTCCGCTTGCAGAGCACGCCGATCCGACTACAGACGACAATGTACCTCCCACGAAATCTAATTGCACACCTCTACAACAACCTCATAAAACGAACACATGCCGCCGCTCCTCCGGTTTTACTTCTTGTCGCTCTTGAACCAGACGCGCTCTGTGCCTGCCGAATACTTACCGCGTTGCTGAAGCGCGACTATATACCCCACAAGATACAGCCCATAGCCGGATATGGCGACCTATCACGTGCAGCAGAAGACCTAGTCCGGCCGATGCGGACAACAGATGGTGGAAGCGGAGGTGTCGTCGTATGCCTTGGTGTTGGTGGCATGATCGATTTGGAAGAAACACTGGGACTGGACATGGACGAGAATGGTCAAGGTGGGACGGGTGACGTTGAGGTCTGGGTACTCGATGCGAGACGACCGTGGAACTTGGCGAATGTTTTCGGTACACCAATTTCCGAGGATCCTGTCACTGGAGAACTCATACGAAGACAGTCAGGTGTAGAGAAGGGAAAAATACTGCAGTCATATCAGACATCAAGAGGCGGCATTATAGTGTTTGACGACGGAGACATTGAAGAAGAACTTCAGGTGGAGAGGACGGCTTACTGTGCACTAGAAGAAATGCCAGAAGTTGGAGAAGAGGAGGACTTGGATGACGATTCGGATGATCAAGATGACGAGCCATCCTCCGCACAACTACCCAAGAAAAGAAAATCATGGGGCGAGGAAGACGATTCTGATGACGACATGTCAGATGCTGAGCGACCACGACAACGGCGAAGGAGTAATTCGGTATGTATAACTAGGATGGAAGTGCGAGACGATGTCTGATAACTGCATAGGGAGGCTCAATACCGTCATCACCCGAAAGAAGGCCAGCACGAAGAGGCTTACTCATCGAGAATCAACTCGGTGGATCCTCTGACTTTTCAAGGTCCGACTCGCGCAGCCGCTCAGCATCTCCAGCAATAGCTGCACCGAAGGAGAAGTCTGTCAAGAGTCTTCGAAAACAGCTCATGGTAATGCGGAACAAACACACTAGCGTCCTGGACAAATACTATCAAATGGGCGCATCTTACTCGGAACCCGTATCTTCACTGGTCTACAATCTAGCATCTGAACTTGGTCGCGAAGACAACGACCTTCTCTGGAATGCTATTGTAGGTGTAAGCAGCTTGGAGCTTTACGGGCGGACAGGCAGTGGCGTTGGCTTGAATCCTCTCTCAGCGGCCGGCGGCTCAGCGGGCTGGAATGGAAACCGTGGCGAACAAATACGCTCCGTTCTCCGCGATGAGGTACGCCGACTTAACCCCGTCACAGACCCCCATGGCGTAGCTCGGGACGCCAGCATGGGCGAAGCAAGTGGTGTCATTCCTACGAGCGCCCGCTCAGCAACAGATAAGTCAATTCGGCTCTCTCCCGAGCCACGCTTTCTACTCCTGCGGCACTGGTCGTTATACGAAAGCATGTTACATTCTCCATACCTTTCAGCAAAGCTGCACATTTGGAGTGATGCTGGACAGAAACGTCTTGCCAAGCTCCTCGCAAAGATGGGAGTATCATTGACAGAATGCAAACAAAGATATACACACATGGACATGGAGCTAAAACGAGGCTTACGAGAGCGGTTACTCAAGTTCGCACCACAATACGGCCTCGACGGTCTTGTTCCACCACCTCCACGCAGCGGCGATATGAAAGATGGTTGGGGGTTTGTCCGTTGCTGGGGCTGGAAAGCCTGCCTTTCTGCAATTGACGCTGGTGTCATTCTCGGTGCAATCCTCGAAGTTGGCGACGCAAAGGATTTACATAACTCGTCCTTTGACGTCTCAAACCACGTAGGATCAACACAAGATCATTCCTCTGAAATCACATCAACGCAAGAGCAACAAGACGCAGCTCAGGAACACATCACATCCCGTTTCTGGACCGCCTACGACGCCCTCAACTCAATCGATCTCCTCACCCAACACATCGCCACAGCACAGCATCTCCACCGCGCCATCCTCCGCACAGGCACCCAACTCATCGAAAAGAAACAAATCCGCCATCTCCGCGCCTTCCGCATGGCCGTCGTCAAAGAAGGCCCAGACGTCCAACTCTTCACCCACCCCGGCGCACTCACCAAACTCGCCCTCTGGATCGCCGAAGCCATCGTCGAATTAAACGGCACGAAAGGCAAAAACCGTGGGAGCGAACTCGTCATGGCCGGCCTCGACGAATCCCGCGAACTCTACGTCGTCGTCGGCCTCGGCGGCGGCGGCGCAACGGAATCTGCGAAGGAACGCTTACTTAAACGCGATGCACGTGCGAAGGAGAAAGAAGCGAAACGTGTTGCGAAAGCCGCGGAGAAGGAGAAGAAGCGGCAGGCTCGGCTTGCGCGGAATCTTGCTGCGGGGCTGGAGGAAGATGAGGTTGAAGACGATACCGAGGAAGAAGACGATTCTGAAGATGATGACGGAGACGACGACGATTCAGACGACGAAGATTCGCACAAGAAAGCCGGGCGAAATCGTTTTGGAAATGCGTTCCAGGAAGTTGTGCGGGAGACGGGGGCGCGGGTGCGGATGGATAGTTTTGAGGCGTGTGTGATTGAGATACGGAAGGAGGACTTGAGTGGGTTTTTGGAGCGGTTGAGTATGAAGGCTGTTGTTGGGTGAAGATTTATATTAAACGAGGCAGAGGGGTTTCACGAATGGTTGGAAGTACTCGACAGTACCACTTTTTTTTTTCGTTTGTTTTTACGTGTGTGTTTTGGGGCATTATTGCGACATAGCGTGGCATATATTGGGTCAGCGTTGAGATTGCTTCACTCTACTTGGCATGTGGGTGGCATTTGTTGGACAGAAGGGAATTGGGGTTGAGCAGATTTGTATGGAAGGCGATGGATGGATGATGTTTGAAGGTATTTCTAGCATGGCAAAGTGTAGCAAATCAAGCGATTATATTTCTTCACTCGCCCGTTGTTACAGATACTCTTGTACCAAGTTGTGTCCTTTGTTTCTACTGTCCAGCCTAGGAAAGAATAGAAAATGTGGTATCACTAGTGAGTAATGAAAGCCCAACAGTGCAGCAACCGCAACGAACTCAGTTACCATGTTCCCCTTTTCCGTCCCATTGTCAGCCCTTCTGCCTCGTCGTCACCGCTCTCGTACCCATCATCCCCACTTGCAGCACTACTGCTGCTGCGTTTCCCTCTCCTTTGTCGAACTCCGTCCTTGAGTCTGCGCTTCACCTCGTCTAGATTTCCGTCAATCGTGCTGAATGGCTTAAGAGTGAAACCACCCAGGTTCGCGCTAGACGCATTTCTACTGCGGCTTTTCTTTGGTGTATGCGGATGTGACGAAAAGATGTCTTGGTTTGCGAGATCACCAAAGGATTCGTTACGTGGAAGATGAGATGACCGACCAGGTGAGACGGGCGAAATGGGAATGTCGTATGTTTCAATGTCCTGTGGGCCTTCTTTGGCTGCCCCCGCATCGGTTTTGGTCGGTGGTGATGTGGACTCTTCAGAGAATGGATCTTGAAGGATACGTTTGCTATAAAAATCGTCGTACATTTCAGGACCAAGCTCGTTGATGATATTGTTGACACGTTGGGCGAGATTATCGCGCCGTTGTTGCAGTTTGGCTAATTCGCTATCGGAAAACGGATTCATGGCTTTCCATAGGGGACCAAGCGATTTGACAATATCCATTGCGACTTCACCGAAGCGAAGAGCACCATATGTAACTGTTCCATAGAATATGAGTTGAGCGACGATGAGATATCGCTTTCGAATACCCGCCCAGAGGTAGCCGTTACAGTTGTTGTAGCGGTACCAGTAGAGTCCAATGATGATGTACCAAGTGTAAGCGACAGGGGCAGCAACCATTGCTACAAGAAGTTTCCAAGTTGCCATGACATCTCTGGCTTGCACTTTGACGTTTGAAGCGGCGAGTGCTTCCTTTGCCTTTTTGTTTGAGATTAACTTTGTTGCAATGAAAACAAGACTGAATAGTAGTGTTCCGGGAACGACAAGAATAGCAAAGAATATTAGCTTTGTAAGGCGCCAGATCAATTGCCCAAACGCTTCAATTGGGTGCTTCTTGGCATACTGGACCTGGTGATCTCGTATGCCAAGGGCTTTGAGCTTGCCGTTGTAAGCAATTACTTCCTGCTTGAGTTCAACAATTCGAGGATCGTCCTTGTAACGTTCGTAGCCTTGGACAAGACGACGATTGAGCTCAACAACCCTTGGTAAAGGAAGTTTCGTGCCTTTCGAGTTATAGAGGCGGCGCACAGCTTGAATAAGCTGGTTTTCAGGTGTTAGTCAAAATTCAGAAAATGAAAGTGCTCTTTGCGTACCTGCAGTGTGTCATAATCAGGAGTAGTGACAGTGACACCTAGAAGGCCTTGGCGGACGTTCTCCAACATCTCGCCAATAGCATCGCGCCGGGCTGGTCCTCTGAACTTCTTGGCAAGTTCATGTGGTACGTCGATCGCTGTCCCGAACTCAATCACCGCCCTAGAACGAAACTTGTGGGCATGGAAATAGTTCATGCCGACGGGGATGATCTTCAGATTGCAGTCAGGTTTCGCTTCTACTGTACCAAGGGCCATGATCGCCACGCCAGCTAAGGAATGTTAGCAAATACGCACGGTTTGAGCATGTAAAGAATCACCTTTCAATGGCAAAAAATCTGTGCGATCATGACTACCTCCCTCTGGAAAGATGCCAATGCTGCCGCCATGATGAAGGACATCATGTACAGCATCATAGACCTCTGTCTGATCGAGCTTAGGAGCAACCAGAAAATTAGTTCCTTCAAAGCCTTCAGCGGTGCCCTTCTTGGCGGCAGCGCCGTCTATGAATGTGCCGTCCTTGGTCATATCGTTGCGTCCAGTGAGCTGTTGCATCGCGACCCCTCCCTTGAAGCCACGCTTGAGTAGAATTTCTTGGGGGCTTCTAATTTCGAGAATCTCTGCTGAGGCTGCCTTATTTTCCACTTTGGGAAGCGTAAGGGAACCGCCTATCTGGAAGTTTTTGTCCTCAAAGTCGGTATCAACACCACGGACTAGGCAAGGTTCATTGATAGGGTCGGGGAGGTAAATCTTGCCCTTGGCCGGCTTTGTCAAGTCCATTGCTCTGCCCACAGGCACGACACCCGTCAGGCCTGCCATGGCGCCAATGAATTTGCGTTTCATCGACTTCTCAGCTATAAGGAATTGAATTCGGCGATTAGACTCCTTCTTGACCACGCGCATTAACATTAGGGGGTCAACAAACTGTATTGGTTAGTATAAATCGGTCTGTCGGTGCGGGATGTGGGTGACGCACTTGATTGGCATGCGGTGCGCATACGAAGATGACGGGCCCCTCTTTTGGCACCTTCCAGCTACTACGCGGATGGACCTCGCGGAAGAAGAGTTCCACCAATATAGAGAATGTCCATAAGAAGGCATCATAGACATACTTGTTCATCTGAGCAAGTTTCTTGGCTTTCGCCATGGTGAATGTCTGGCCTCAAGGAGAGCTGCTACAAATACGATGTGGTGTGTATATTGGAGGTGGATAGGTGTATATGGGTAGTGATTGTGGGTGTTGTGGTTTCCGGCTCAACGATGCGCAGCGATACGAAGCTGAGGCGTGATGGTGATGATGAAGACACAGTAGATGCTACTGCCTGTTTGTATATATTAGCTATTTTTCATTCTTCCCTTGACTAGGTACGCACTATCTTCTCGCACCTGCACTCTTCGAACTGTGCAATGTTAGGAGCGAAGGTTCGTCGTGTGCATTCCAGAGTGAAATCACGTCAGACCATATTTTGGGTGCAGATAGGCCTAAGATAACGAAACACTGCGTAGCAGATAGCCGGAACCCGGATAGCCACCTCGTTTGCTGAGGAGGCAATCGGCT
The DNA here is from genome assembly GCA_021365335.1 of Phaeosphaeriaceae sp. PMI808. Lineage (NCBI taxonomy): Eukaryota > Fungi > Ascomycota > Dothideomycetes > Pleosporales > Phaeosphaeriaceae > Phaeosphaeriaceae sp. PMI808. The sequence continues at coordinate 817,400 of JAJTIZ010000006.1, forward strand.
ATGTGCGCGTATCTAAGACGCTATTTCTGTTGTTGAGCTCGGATATGTGGAGGTTTGCATGTGGGCCGGGGTAGCACAAGTTGCTTGGGCGCGATGTCATCGGAGGTCCAACATTGGTAACCGTCAAAATGTGGCGTTCTGCGGGGCACAAGCTGAGGCTGCCCACTACCCACCACAGCCCGGCTATGGTACATCGCAACATCTATATTTTGAGAATTTTGAATTTTGGAATGATTTGCATTATCGTGCACCTCGACATTTACTGTCATGTAGGTAGCTATGCTGAGTTTCGAAAGACCGTTATAGGTCTAGTCTATATGTGAACCATGATATATAGTTGGACTCCCATCTGACAACTTCAATGGCTTATGGTGGGATATGGAACAGATGAAGAATAATACGATACAAGACAATGCGACCCCCTCAAATAGGTGAGAGAGAAGCCAGGGGGTAGAAGAGAAAGAAGAACACCATCGGTAACCTACAACAATCCAGCAACCATGGCCATCATAACAGCGCCCAACACTGAGGCGCCAGACACCTTCATGTTGATTGCACTACCTTGAAACTCCAATGGTGGGCTGGGTCTTGGGACGCTACTATTAAAAGCTGGAGCAGGTACCAGAGAGGTCGAGATGATGGGCGCGCCTGGTGCGGATGGTGTTGGAGCAGGAGCAACGTAGACAGTTTTTGTGATGCTTGGAGTACAGGTACATGAGGCACCTGACTTTGAGCATGAAGTTGAAACAGGCTTCTCACCAAATTGACCACCGGGATTGGCGGCCGAGCTGACACGAGCTGGTGGAGTCGCACTTGTGTCCGCGCCGTTCGAGGACTTGGTAGTACTTGAGGGAGAGGGTCCCGAGGGAGGGCCCGCACTTGAAGCTACCGGGAGTTGACTTGACTTGGGTGGTGCAGGTGCAGGCGCAGGCGCAGCTGGAGATGATGTGGGCGAAGCTACTTTGCTTGATGAAGGCTTTTCGCTCGGCGATACGGGTACGGGGGCCTGGCTGGACGAAGCTGGAACGGGTGAGGCGGGTGGTGTAGAGCTGGGCTTTGGGGTCATGGTCGTTGGAGGTTCCGGGTTAGATCCACTGTTCTTGACAGGAATAGTGCCTTTCTTGATCATCATCAACGCTTGGGTGACCTCAAGGGCCGCCAGTTGCTGGCCAACACCTGAGGTGCCATCCCAGCTGCCAGTGTACCATTTTGATCCACATGTAACACCATCAGCACCGCCCGAGCAGGATTTTGCGGCACCTATGGCAGATGTTTTGAGGTATTTCGTAATCGTATCCTTGGTGAAAGGAGCCATGATGGCTGTTTTGGCCATGAAACGCGATAGGTAGGCCTTGAATGACTGCTGGTCGAGATTGCAGTGGCGTCCAGATTCGCCAGTCTCGCAAGCCCACTCATACATAATATCCGTAGAGTTCTCAAATGGGCGGAAGAAGAGCTTCTCAGCATGCTTCAAGAACCCAGATGTTCTGTCTTTCCATATATTGTTACCGTTGGTATAGTCGAACATAAAAGCTGAACCATGCAGAAACATGGCATTGTTGTAGGTCCACTGCGTCTTATCGGCAACGGCGTTGCAGTTAGTTTTATCATCGGTGCCGTCAAAAACCTCAAATGTGTTTGTGATCAGTCCGACCTTTGCGGTCCAGTCGTAAATCTTGGTTGCCCAATCTGCGTACGTTTGGTTACCGGTGTAGCGAGCGAGACGCGCCCCAAGCGCAAAGGCGCAGCCGTTGGAGATGGAATTTTTGTAGTTGAAACCATATGCGTTCTCCTTGTAGATCTGCCACTTCAATCCTCCGCCACACGAGCCCTCGTCCCATCGCCCAACGATGTTGTTGAAAGAATTGATAGCAACATCCAAGTATTTTGCAGGGGCCTTCTCCGGGTCTGGGAACTGATACTCGAGTGCTGACATGACAGCAAGCGCCCAGAAGGCTTGGTCATCGTTACCCTTTATTTCCTGTTAGTACAAAAAGGCATTGCATAGGCTAGGGAGTGCTCAACTAACCGTTTGATCCTTGCGGTAGGACAGTATAAAATCATTGGCGGGTCCATAGTTAGCAGTCAGGGCCTGTTGGAGGGTCTTGGTATAACTCTGGTCCCCTGTAAACATGCTGTATTCGATCATGCCACCCCAAGCAGCGCCACCTTCCCACCAATAGTGTGGTTTTGGCCATATGCCAATGTCTTGGATTGCCGTGTTTGTAGCATTGTTTTGGTATAAAGACATCAACCCATAAGCATATTGTCTTGTGGCCGCGCGAATTGAATCTTCGGACTCTGGGTCAAATTGAATTGATGTTGCGATCGACGCAAGTGATAGAAAGGGAAGGAGCACGGCTCCAGCAAATTTAGAAAATCCCATAATTTGGAATGGGAGGAAGCGAAGGTTGAAAAGAAAACAAAAGAAGGAACAGTGGAGAGAGAGAAGAAGAAGGAATGACTGAAAGCAAGCACTCGCTGTTGATGTGAAAGAAAGAAAGGTGAAGGGAAGGAAAGGGCGATATAGTGGATGGGGCGGTGCTGCGTCATATAGAAGTGCCCACTTGACTCATTCGGCGGTACTGCCACTGCTGCCACCACCTCCTGTTGTTTGCTTTACTTTGCATTGCATGACCGCGGTCACCGACGAGTAAGGCTTACACATTAAAGGTCAAGGAGCGCGCGGCAGCAAGGCGGCTCCAAGGGCCACGTCCCGATTTGGCATGGGGCCGTTTCGAAGTTCACGACCAAGAAATACCCACAGCCAATGGGGCCTCGCATTCCATGTTTCAAACACACAGCAATGTTTCTTGTTCTGGTCCTCAATAGAAAGGCATCTCACCCGGTTTGTGATTGGGTCTACTTTGGAATTGAAGGGTAGCTATCTTTGTAGTGCAAGGCCGAGACTGCGTCTCACGCCTTTGAATTGAGTTCCATGCCCAGTCATTGCCATGTACCAACCGTGTGCAGCCTTGCTAGGGCACCTCCATACAGCACAAACCAGCGGCCAATTACTTTCACACCGAGACATTCCACACTACCATGTCAACTACTGTAGAGATACCGCATATGCCGGTCAAGTATTTTGGCTCTCTTACTGCGACTCCGTCGTTGAATCTGCCCTATCAGACTCGTTCCCGTCAAAAATGATGCGCCCATCTCACCCCAAGTCTATCCCAAACGCCAGCCGTGAACCAACTGTGCTTCGCGATACCACATAGTCCGCGCACTCGGTACGTATCCTCTCAATTAGCGCCGGCCAATCGCTTCTCCTTGGCCGACTTCTCGGATTCCTGAATAGCCTTCATATCTTCCTTGGTCGCGTTGTACGATGCAGACACCTGGTTGAATGGATTATCAGGGTGTTTCTCAAACTCCTTCCTTATTTGCTCAATCTTCTGGTTCCGTCGCAGACCCTTTTCGTCCTTCATCTCATCGAGTCTCCGTTCCTCGAACTGAGCATAGGCAGCCTTGAATCTCCTCTCAGGATGTCGGTCAAGCTTGTCCTTTGAATCCGATGTCAAGTCGAGAGCGTCTAGTGCGTTATCGATACCAGAGGCGTTGAGGGAGCCGGGCTTCGTATCAAACGACCCAAGAGCCGAGTCGATGCCCTTGGACTTCTTCTCTGCTTTGGGAGCCTTTCCCTTAGGCTTTGATGGCATAGAAGCCTCTTCTTCGCGTAACAAGGCATCCTTTTCGGCTTTCTTGCGCGCAGCCTCTGCTGCCTTTTCGGCCGCAGCTTCTCTGTGTTATAGTCAGCCTTCCATGCGGTCCCAACATGGAGAGTCAACATACGCCTTTGCGTTAGATTTGGAGCCCTTATCCCACTTCTCTGACTCGGCTGCCTCTACTTGTTTATCCTTTGCTGCTTGCTTTGACGCAGCGGCGTCTGCCTTGCGCGCCTGTCCTTGCGCCTTCTTTGAAGTCTCCCCGCCCCCACCAGCGCCGCCTTTCTTTGCCATACCCAACTTGGACTGTAAGTATTTTCGGAATTCGGGTAAAAAGGTGAAAGTTTCAAAGGCTTCTGTCTAAAAGATGTGGTTCCTGAAGCAAAGTTTGGGTCGAACGTAGCGCTGGCAGAGTAAGTGCTAGCGCGTGGCGCGATAGTGGGGGATAGCGTCACTGGCGGCAGCACACGGGAATGACTCAATAGCGCAGGTGCATGCTAGATGCGATGCCTAGAAGACACTGCACGTGAAAATTGTTCATGCTGATTGTTGCATCACCACACTAGTCTATATTGCATGTTTTACAAATTATCCATACAACACCCTTGGGGATCAAGCCATGAAATGAACAATACCCCTCACATTGAATCATCAACAGATTAGCGACTCATACAATGCCCTCCTCCTTGTTTCTCCTCGAGTGCTCTCTCCGAGCTCGCATTGCATAGCCTGGCACAAAATACTTCAAGTCCAACCAAGGCGTGTTTATAGGGCTGGGTCCCGTAAATATAAAAATATCATATAAGGCTCCACCAGCAGTACAACCCAGAAACGGAGCGACCATGGGTACCTAGCGGTGTTTATTAGATTATGAAACCTTTGCTCGACAGTGAGAACAATTACATACCCAGAAGTAGTAGCTCCCAGCACTCCAGACTTCGTTGCCATAGCCTACAACATAAGACATAAGTCTTGGCCCGAAGTCACGGGCAAGATTAATTGCATAACCTGTTTGCCATCCAAAGCACGACCCAAGACCAAAAATAAGGAAGAAAAGGCACAAGGGAAACCATTTATCGCTCTACATCCCTGTTAGCCTCACATCGCTGTCGATAATATACTTACACCTACCTTAGGAACGCCATTGTTACCGGGATCCTTTAGTGCGAAGATAACAAACATCAGTATCGCGCTAGCGATGAACTCGGAGAAGAACTGGCCGGCAGTTGTCAGAAACGGCTGCGGATATGTACAAAGATGCCAGCGGTCGCCTTTTTTGCAGGTGGCACTGTTCGAAGGCCACCCTCGTACCAGTCAATAGCGGAATAGTAGTTGCCATAGACGATACCACTGCCAACGAATGCACCAAGTACTTGGGCAATAAAGTAAACCGGGAACCTTCGCCATGGAAGCTGTCGGAATAGGCAGCTAGAGAATGTGATAGCAGGATTGAGATATGCCCCAGAATCACCTGCAACGTATATGCCTAGCATAACACCAAGACCCCAACTATGGCGAGGTTAGTTCTAGAGTTTCGTGGAAGAAATGAACAAAGCTCACCCCCAATTGATAGATTGGTAGCTGCCAAAGCCCATACCACCAGGCGCTGTCTGCCCTGTAGAAAGTAAAACCTGGGCAACGGAACCATCACCAAACATGACCATAATCGCCACACCCCAGAATTCTGCAAAAGGTTCTCTTAGTACGGTCCGTATTCGTGACCATAGAAGTTGGGATTGTGGATCACTATCATGACCTTCGCTAATAGGTGCCTGAGGATGGAGCCCAAGTGCCAACCGGGTTCTCTGTGCACTTGATGATGTCCTTCGTGGCGAGAGTCCGGTGGAGCCTTCGGAGTACCGAGTCGGAACTTGGGTCAGTAGTGTAGTGCTATTATCAGAAGTAACAGCAACGAGTTTGCTTTCGCTACTGCCATCGGCCCAGTCATGGGAAAGTGAAGGGCCTGGAGCCATTGGCCCATTGGAAGTGGCCATGATTGCTGGAAAAGAACCACTTGGTCCTAAAATGGCAAGTCTCAAGTTAATTCAAAATCAGGAAAAAAAAACCTGCTCTAGCAAAAGAAGTAGTTACGAGTCTCCACCGTGTCATTGCGGCCTTCTCGCATCTTAGAGAACTGCTCCTCCTCCCTTTGGCTCCCCTCGGAACGACGTCACGGTAACACCCCAAGAAAGGATTGCAGCGCCTATTGGGCATGACCATACCACTTCCCCGCAGTATTCAAAGGCGTCCCCGTCTGGGGTAAACTGCCGCGCCGTCAGCTTAGCTGTGACAGTTGTGCGCCAGGAATGACGTCTGCGCCAGTCTGCAATACGGAATTGGCACTACTCTCCCGCGGAAGAGGGAGTACCACGTAGTCATACGTCTCTGAAATAGAATCGCTTGTACAAGTAGTGTCTCAAGGCGTGGTGTTGGTAGATATATATGGATTGAGTTAACTTTTCTTTACAAACCATGTCAACATTTGAAGTGGGTCAAAAGTGATGCAGCTCTATTGTGGGTTTGTCTGGGGTACATAAATCAATCATCGACCCACTAGTTCGCTTGCATCGGTGTGGCGTCAGCGGCACTTGCCGAAGCCAGGGTTTTCCGACAACTTCATCCCTCCACTCGCCATCCCTCTTTGTCCTTCAATCATGTCCTACAAACCCCAACCACTTCTACTATACATTTATTAGACCTGAATAAACTATTTACAGCTCAATTCATTATTTCTTTTGATGGAAGTTTGTCGATGCCAATCAAAGTCTGCGTTCTCGTCCATCTAGGAGCCTAGGTAATCATGTCTGGAACACATATTTCCAATATTGCTTTCATTCCTGTTAATTTTTAGAGGTATGGAAATACATTTGGACCTTCTAGCTCTCATAAAACCCCCCACCTTTACTTCCCTGTTCCCGAATCCTGTCAGGTCAGTCGAAACGCAGGTGTGCTTCAGCCTCACCACAACCTACCGCCTCAACCTCACTCACAACCTACTGCCAACAAGTGTTTGGCCCTGTTTATTCGACTTGCTTACCGAAAACTTCTGCCTGTATCGTCTCCATAACTTCTTGACACCTTTGACTTTTGGGATCTTAGGTTCTCCATTTTTCTACCAACACTTAAAACCTATTCCAATACAGTCCAACCTTACAACTTGCCGAATGCCTTACAATAGGAAGTAAATGAGTGGACTCGGTTTCCGTGGTATCCTTTCGCGATGCAATAAGGCCAAACCCATCTTCACCAATGTGAAGCAGAGATACGATTACGAGTGAACAAGCATAACAACTGGAAAGCTTTACCAAAGATGTCACATATTTCTGGAAAGAGACGTTGTTGCGGAAATACTGTTACCGGACCTTGCTAACAAGATTAGTCCCTGCTCATTCACTTGACAAAATTTTCACCTACGTGAAGCGTTCTTCACTTGGAGCAACACGGCAGTAACCTGCACTTCTTGCGCCCTCTCCCAATGCATAACACATTCCTACTAGTACATTAATCAATTAATTTATCAAATCCTTCAAGTTTATTCCAAGGGGAATCTGGCGGAGCGGTCGCCTTTCTCACCCGGAGCAAAACCTTAGACTCGTTCTGAGTACCCAGTACGCCCCCTCTTGGAATAAGCCCGTAGAGTACAGCAGTGACCTTCGGGTTGCCAGCCTATGGAACTACAAAAGCTAGCCATATGGTGGGTCTAGCTTTTTGCTGAAGTTCGATTCTGTCCAGTGCGCAAATAATTTTGTGAATAATCTTTTGCGTTGCCTTTTTTGCATTCCTTCTTTCACTTGCATTCATTGCTGGTTATTCAGCAGGTAAGTCGTGAATGTGACGGGTTAGTTTCACGTGACGTTTCCGAAGCATGATCACTAGCAAATCATTCAAGCTGTAGCACGAGCATAATAGAAGATATAAGTAAGATTAATTAGAGACCGAAAATGCAGTATTGTGTATAGTGTAGGGCCAGGCTGCGAGACATGGAGAAGTTTTTGATGCAGGAACAAGTCGACGTTTTTGACATTCATTGATCAAAATTTTGTCTATGCACAAACGTTGAATGAGTTTCAACATTTCATATAGCTTATCAAGGTTGTTCGTTATCACTGCATTACTTTGAGCATAGCGAAATAACTTGGAATGTGTCCTAGACGTATGCTGATACATGATCTGTCCAGGAAGTTTACGTAGCTTATGCTTAATTGACATTCATGCGACCGCCTCGCAACAGCAGCAATACAGTCTTGCCATCTGGCGATGCAAATCGCCACTCTTTTGTCAGCCCATGTATCCCGTTCACAGACTTCTAGACCAAGAGCATGGAGAATCAAGCCTTTCGCATAGACTTACACTCGCGGAAGGAAATCTAAGTCGAATATGGTAAGCCAAAGGTACACATTGCATTACAAAAAACACCACTTGTGAATATAATGTCAGTTTAGTTCCGTCCTCAGACGACGAACTGATGGTCCAAAGTGTGTGCGAGAAGCTATAAAAGCGAATGTAGGATACGAAGGCGAGGTTATAAAAGTGTGCGAAGTGGGTATCATTGAAGTATACTAATCAAACGATCATGGGTTTTTCTCTACCTCATATCGACTCAAGAAAACTACCAGCAAGCCATACCACACCACAACCAAACAAAGCTGCAGCACCAACAATCTGCTTATTCCACCTTTGCTCCTCGTCGACTCTCACGGCCCCTTCTCTTCGTACATTCGCCGCAGGCTTTGCTTCTTCAACAACATGCTGCGCCTGCGCCTGCACCTTGGCATTCAAACTCTCATTGTGTTTCCTCTTTGCATCCAAAATCATCTTGTCAATCGCCTCCAACTCTTCTTTCCACTGTGTTTCATTGCGCCCCTCGGCTTGCAACTCGACATTCTGCACGTTGCCAAAGAAATCCATGACTAATCTGCTTCTCGCGCCTTCTTCCCCTCCATCAAACAGATCGTATCGGATGCCTGCATCGGAATGCATTTTCTCAGAGTCGTAGCTGTTGAACAGTTCGCCCATTGTGAGTTTCGAGGTCGGGGTGGTGACTTGTGTTTCGAGGAATTCGAGGTTGTAGTATGTATAACGATCGATGACCGCGACACCGACGTCGTTGTCGGCATGGTGGGAGTAGGAAGATTGGTCAATTTCAGAGGAACCAGTTGCAAGAATGTTGGGCGAATAGAATTTGGAGTACATAGTGTTGGCTTGGCAGGTATCGATCATGAAGAGCATTTCGTGGTAACTGCACAATACCATATTAGTACATATATAGAATAGTAATTGAGTTGCGGGGGTCTTTAGGGACTGTACATACCGTTTCTTCTCCCACATCTGCCCAAACGCGTCTGCAAGGTCAAATGCGCTAATTTCTTCCGCGTCTTGGAATTTGAGAAACTCGTTGCCACCATGCCCAGTCATGTATACTAGGATATTGCTTCTCTCATCCGTCATGAGCCTTTTACTTCTTGGCATATCCTCGCCGACACGATCTGTCATTAGGCGAATGAAGTTCTCGACAGTGACCTCATATCCCCGATAGTCCACTTCGATGTTGTCGCCGTATAGATCTAGGGCGCGGTCTGCATTGTTGTATACGGTGCCAGGGAATGCATTGCGCGGGTTGCATGCCATGTCATCCGGTAGCATAAGAATAATCTGCGAGTCGGGGATGCCGAGACGCTTTACTGTGCGGTATAGAGATAAGACATTGGCTAGGTGACGATAGTTGAACCAGAAGCGCGAGGTGGAGACAAGGACGGCCCAGTTGGAGGTATGTTCGCTTGCGACAAATGGGGCCGCCAGTAGGGGCAAAAGAGCGGCGGAGAATTTCATTGCGGATAAGAAATCTGAGGTGGAGGTGGAGTTGTAGATGAAGGTCGCGAATACACCCAAGGAGGCGCAGAGGTGTGGTTGGTGGTTGTGAGATGTGACAAATCGGAGATAAGCCGCACCTAACAGCGTCAATCATCTCACGTGCAATGGCGACATGCGGGCGTCATGGCGTTTTCTCCATTCTAGCACCAAACATGTCTAGCCTAGGATGATCCATGAGGAAGCTTAATCCAAAGTCCCTTCTTGTTTGACAAATTCACCGTGTCTGTCTCTATCCCTCTCCGGAACTTGCCAAGCATGGCCCCTGACCGAGGCTCAGCTTCATTTGATAACGAAAGCGATGGGAATCATGGCCATCTCGATGAACTCAGCCGAAGCAGATCGGGAGCCCGCAAATATCTTGCCGAACAAGCTGAGCAGCCGCAAAACTTTACGATTCGAGGTGTTCTCGTCGGCCTCGCAATCGGCGTTGTAATATGTTTTTCCAATATGTACTTTGGTCTGCAGACCGGCTGGGTATCTGGCATGGCCATGCCGTCTGCTCTTATTGGATTCGCCTACTTCAAAGTAGTTGCCCGTACCCTGAAGCTTCCCTTCACGCCCGTGGAAAATGTCCTCGTTCAATCTGTTGCTGGCTCCGTGGGCACGATGCCCCTAGGCTGTGGATTCGTTGGCGTTATTCCTGCGTTGAACTATCTGTTGACGGAGGAGGAGAATGGACCGCTTGATATTAGTCTGTGGAAGTTGATAATATGGTCTGTTGGCATTTGTTTCTTTGGCGTTGTGTTCGCTGTTCCGCTTAGGAGAGAAATGATTATCAGAGAAAAGCTCAAGTTTCCAAGTGGCACAGCCACAGCACTTCTGATCAAGGTCCTGCATGGAGATGAGAAGTCAAAGGCAGTGGTTTCAGGGGAACAAAATGATGATGAAAGAGAGGAAGAAACGCAAGGTTTATTACAGGGTTCGAGTAATCAACCTCAAGAACCGGACTTGAGGCCATCACTGGATGGTCAAAGAGTTGGACAAGGGCAGGATGAGGAGCTAGGAGACGATGGAGATTGGAAGGACAAAATTCGACTTCTGTTGATATCTTTTGCTGGATCCGCGCTCTTCACTGTTGTTTCATACTTTGTTCCACAATTGCACGACCTACCCGTCTTCGGCTTATCCCTGGCAACTAAGTGGCTCTGGACTCTCAATCCATCGCCTGCCTATGTGGGACAAGGCATAATCATGGGTCCAGCGACCACGCTACACATGCTCCTAGGCGCCATCATCGGATGGGGGGCCCTCTCGCCCCTTGCAAAGCACAAAGGTTGGGCACCAGGTCCTGTATCCGACTGGACCAATGGCTCCAAAGGATGGATAGTATGGATCTCACTAGCCATTATGTTATCAGACTCTCTCGTCAGCCTAGGCTGGCTCCTCCTTCGCCCCCTAATCTCGTTATCAAAACAATACTACCCAATCGCAAAAGAAGCATTCCAAAACAACACGTGGAAAGACATTCTCACCTTCAACACCACACGAAACCAACAATACACCCAACTCTCCACAGATACGACCGAAACGCGCAACCCCTCCACCAAACACCCCAAGCCAGAAGACGAAGAACCAGACGCCCCACCCTCCCACCTCATCTCCAACCGCACCACAATAATCGGCCTCATCGCCTCCCTAACCCTCTGCATAATCGCCGTCCACATCACCTTCCCCAACCTCATCCCCTTCCGCCTAACCCTCCTCTCCCTCGTCCTCGCCCTCCTCCTCTCAATAATGGGCGTCCGCGCCCTCGGCGAAACAGACCTCAACCCCGTCTCCGGCATCTCAAAACTAACCCAACTCGTCTTCGCCCTCGTCACACCGACCACGGGCCCCGGTGCCAAAAACGCAGTCATTATCAACCTTGTTGCTGGCGCTATCTCAGAGTCCGCGGCCCTGCAGGCTGGCGATTTGCTGCAGGATCTGAAATGCGGGCATTTACTTGGTGCGGCGCCGAGTGCGCAGTTTTACGGCCAGATTATTGGGAGTGCGGTTGGGGCGGTGGTGAGTGCGGGTGTGTACAAGTTGTACACGCATGTATATACGATTCCGGGGGGCCTGTTTGAGGTGCCGACGGGGTATGTGTGGGTTTTTACAGCGAGATTGGTGACGGGGAGTGGCTTGCCGCCGATGGTGAAAGAGTGGGCTGGTGGGGCTGCTGTTATTTTTGCGGCGAGCACGGTGGTGAGGGTTTGGGGGAATGCGAGGAAGAGACAGGGTTTGAGCGGGTGGTGGATTGATTTTGTGCCTGGTGGTATTGCGGTGGCGGTTGGTACGTGTTTCTGCTCATGAGATCTGGTCTTGTCTATTTGCTGACTGTTGAAATAGGCATGTATAATACCCCAAGCTTCACTCTGGCACGTACGATTGGGGGTCTTATTAGTCTATGGTGGAGGAGGTGGAGGGGAAGGAGTGAGACTCCGATTATTGTTTTGGCAAGCGGATTGATCTTGGGCGAAGGTTTGTTCAGTATTGTGAATCTGTTGTTAGCTAGCTTAAAGGTCCCACACCTATGATTTGTTGACGAGGGTCACATGTCATCACTATAATCGCGACGAGTAGAATCATACTAATGATGGGCAACATGCACTGGGTTGAAATTGATTACTACTTAGCGAACTTTCATATGTGTGATCCATTCTTCGACTCCATGCAATGAGAAGCCTGAAGGGATCATACGTAACACCCTGCCATTAAAAACGCCAGTAGGAATTTTCGTAAAATTCAAAGAAACAACGTCACCCCTCATTGAAAACCCGCAAAATCGGCCCAATCGCATGGTGGCCAAGTGTCATCCGTAAAGAAAATATTAGTGTAGAGAGTTTCGTGTTCTTTAGCGCATCGTAATTTATGACTTCGAGTTACTGTGCCATCCTTGGCTTTGCTTTCAGAGCGGCAGGTGTGACAGTTCCAAACCCCTAGAATGCGTTGTAAGATCTTCCGCCCTGTGAGCCATCCTGTGAGCCTCCATAAGCCATCTCTTTGAAGCCTGTGGGAACAGTCCAGCCATGCATAGCACATGCACGCATGTATGCATCAACCGCTTCGCCAACACCATAGTCCAGGCGTCCGCCATCCTCAAGGCGAGCGGGCCTAGGATCGAGACTCGATATGGCCATGCGGACCTGGAGAAGAACGGATTCAATCGATGACACTGCGCTCCAGCCATCGTTTGTCAGAAGCTGCATACACATGGCACCGCCGGCAGTCACATGTCCACCTCCACCCTGCTGGAAACCCAAAAATCGAGGACGAATTACGCGGACAAAGGGCGGGCTCATGGGGTATTCTTTACCGAAGCGGAGTTCCAAGACGATGCTATTTACGCCCTTTTTCTTCATGTCTTTCGCTAATGGTAGAGTGGGATCGAAAGAATGCAACTCTACAATCCACTGGTAGATGTTCTCGATCTTGTCCTCGTCGATGTGCCAACCGAGCTCATGGGCTGGAGTTGTGTTCTGCACAGTGATCATATCTTTGAAATCTTTCATCAAGCGTCGAGTGGCGGCATTGGTAGCCCATGCTGGCATCTGGAGCATAGGAAGACTACCATAGTCCAATGTACCGGGTACGTAGTCAATGGGAGGCTTGGAAAATGTCACCTTCGAGTTGAACATCTTAGATACTAAACCTCCTAGTTTGGACTTGCCCTTATCACCCTTAACAGAGTTAGGGGTTGGAAGCGAGCATTCTTCAACTTGAAGGCTTTCATCATTTTCAAAAATATCATGGTCTTCTTCCAGGGTGGTAATGCTTGCTGTGTCGTCGTCTCCGTCAATTTCGATAGGGTCATATTGGCTACCACCTGCAGCCTTCTGACGCTTGTTACTCTGAAATTCATTAGTATATGATCATTAGCCATAAGCTATATCACGTACATTTTTCATCTTTGGCTTTGGTCGCCGAGACCCTGATATGGCATGGATTGGAATAACGAGCATTTCTGAATAACCTCGCGGAGTCATTGATGGATCTTGTTCTAAGAATTCAAGCGGCTTTGGACCTTTATCGTTTGGTACAGCGGTGTTGTAATCCTGCTTGGTCTTGACGAAAAGATAACGGGTTTGGATCCAGTCGAGCTGGGCAACAACAAGATGGGGGCTAGAGCTTGTGAACTCTTTCGGTGCGTTCACAATCTCGTTAAGTGCTAAAGCCTGCTGAATCTTAAGATCACTATTGGGCCAGTCAAATTCACCGAAGGTACTAGCTGTATAGCCCAAGCTGGTGTTGGCATCAAGTGCATGATACACGCCATTGCCATAGGCACGCCCATGGCTAACCTCGTTGAAATGAAGGCCCTCTCTGATGATGCTATGCCAGTTTTGAATAGGACTACCATGCCAGGCAAAGAGCGTTGGATACTTCAGATTGAGCCTCTCGGATGTAGCTCGCACCGCTTGTATGAAACGGCGCTCCTTATCAGGAGCTCCCATAGCAAATCGGAATTGCGCCCAGCCAGGCATGCCGTACAAGCGATCTTCAGCTTTGCGACTATTATCGGCCTCATCACCCACTTGCATGATGCATGCACGATTAGAGGCAATAATCCACCGTAGTATTCCGAGCACTGCAGGAGACAAGCGATCGACCCATGTACCTAACGACGACTGAGCTTTCCGCAGCAAGTACGTCCTCATATCTTGAACCGGGGGAAGGAGGTGAAGGAGAGAATGTATTGTTTGCCTTTTGTGTTCATTGGTAAGATCATCGAAATTTTGGTTATAGATGAAGAAACTTGCTGTACGAAATTCATTCGCTGGCGGGCGGGACGACGACGCCTGTGTTGATTTGTTTGACTTGTATGAAGAGGCCGGTTTTGCATATGATGTAGCGGCGCCTGAGTGGCGAGCATTTTCTATTTCCGTACACGCTGGTATAATAGGGGCTGATAGCTTAACTGTTGGGAAATATGTGGTCTCAACGACGCGAAAGTGCATGGGTTGGTCTGGAGCCTCCTCCGTTCGCACTATAATCCAATTGGCATTTACGACGGGGCATAATTCGCCTTTCTCCGCATAAAATAATATTTCGTTGGTGGCTGCATTGAACTTCACCTTGGTTGACTGTTGAGGCAGGCTAGCACTAGCCTGCTCTGTTGAAGGTAGAGATTGAGTGACGACCCACGCTCTCTCCTGCAAACCCTCACTCGCGGGGTACATAATATTTGATGCTGCTGGAGGAACAGCCAGGCTAAGGCCTGAAGGGAAGTCTCGTAGTCTACCCTGGCGGGCACTAGCGTAACAGAAGCTGATGAGAAGATCTACGACTTTCGGCTGAGAGAGAATTTCATGTTCGATACTAGGGCCGAAACCTAGCGACATGTACTGATATAGGCACAATGGGTTATCGCAGACATAAGGCTTAATGGCTTGCAAGTCGTCCGGCATTTTGCGAAAGCAGATGAGGCAGAATTCCGTGCAGCGAACAAAGTGACGAAGCACAAACTGCATGCCGACGACCGGAAGAGAATGCTCAGGCCCAATGGAATCTCGAATATGATCAGCCATGACGAGGTTGGGATACAAGGTGCTGAGTTGCTCCGGCAGATAGTACTCGTCTCTTTCCCCAGTTCCATGGGTGGTGTAAGACGATTGGAGAACCTGGTCGTTGTAAAAGGCTTCAGCACCGCTCCAGGGCATTCCCCCATACCGATATTTTAGTATCATACAAAAGCGCTGCTGCAATAGCTCATTCAACGGCCTCGAAATGAAAGAATTGCGATATCCCTTTGTCAGACTAGGAGCTTGCTGAGACTCGTTAGCTTGTGATGCCTCACGTCGCTTTTCTTCCTCTTTGCTTAGGACTGTGAATGCTTGTATTGCCTCTTGCATGGTGGGCTTGTAGAATGTACAGATACCCATGCGTATGGCGAAATTGCGTCGCGCCAGAGATGCATCGTAGGACTTCAAGTCGTCCATGCTTTTGTACCCATTCGGATAATGGAAGATAGTGACAAGATATTCATTCGGTTCAAGTTGCCATGCTCGCATGGCCTCTTCGGAGATGCCTAGCTTAGCAATGCGGATAGAGAGGCTGACGTAACATCCCATCCCTTCTAGGAGACCACCTTGGTGTCCAACTTTAAAGCCATCCTGTTTGGCGGCGGAAAGATCGCGCCGTATCCGGGCCCGAAATTCTGCTGTAGCCTCTGCCAAGACAGCCCCTGAATGTTCTCTTGAGTGAGTGGCTGTCAAAGGCTGTGGGACTAGGTCTTCGTCTCCAGGGAAATACTCGTCCTCATAATTGTCGTCATCATCATCATCGAAATCGTCGAAATCCTGTGAATCAACCATTTGCTGGTCACCATCTCGGTCGGTAGACTCAAGTTTGCTTGATACAAGCTCTAGAATTTGCGATATACTTTTACCGGTAGCGGCATCTGATATACTGTTGAGTGTAGTAGCAACACAAGCTGGCGCATTGTCCGGGGCGAAGATCATGCACATGTGACTTGAAGGATAATCGGAGAGTTCTGCATGGGAGATTAGCCTCTGAGCGTCATGTGTAGTAAAGTGGGGAGTGTACCTGGTATGAGGACAGAAATGCTGAGCTTTTGGCCGTCTGCGACACACGTGAAAGTGAACTCGCCATCATCGTTGCCGGTCTTGACATCTGAGATGCCCGCAATCGATACGCCGCCAACTGCCTTCTGGAGATCGGCTACGAAAGCCTTACGTGGCATGTCGTAATGCTGTCAGTTGCAAACTAGGAAGAAGTTGAGTGAGTGCGGCGTGATGGAGGAGGCAAATGGAGAGGAAAGAGCCGCACAGTAATACTAGTCAGTCCAGCAGCATGTGACGTCCAGGGCGTGGTTTGTGCGAGTTAAACTTGAAGACATAAATGGGCTGACTCAACAATTGGCAATTGCTGGTAAACTAGAGGTGAAAGGTGAAACCTATGGCAATGGTGGGCGAAGGGAGGCGAAAGCGAAGGACAGAATAAAAGAAGAAGAAGAAGAAGGGGAAGAAGGACGCGAAGAAGCACGGCCACGAGAGACACACTTGGCAAAGGGAATCTGCCTTCTCTCATGTACGACGGACGCTGCCTGGCGGATGGCAGTGTTTGGAGTGATTCAATCAACAGTGGAGCTCAAGGCAGCAAGCTGGATGGAGCTTGTGTTAGCGGCCATAGGTAGCCCACCCCGCACTTGATGGTCTTAATGGCCTCGCCTATGGATTAGGGCACATACTTAGGTACTTGACACATATATGGGTTTGAATAGCCTTTTGAAGAAAAGCAGGACGAGGGCATGGTTGTGGCTTTCTTACTTGTTGATAGAGATGCACTTGTTCCTTGTATCTGCCCACCCCTCACCCCCACTATGGAATTAAGCGGCGGGAGCGAACTGATTTCGTCCAAAGACGTCCCGGGCGGCCGGCACCTAAACTTAGCTAGCCCTGATTAGATCCAGGGACATCGAATTGATGGAATTGTTCATCACTTAAGTACCTAGTAGCAACAACCATGGGGGCAAGTAACGACGGCTCGGCGCCCAAATCCTCCCACGTATCTGATGCTGCTCTCGCGCCCTTCCTCCAACCACAATTCGACCCCGCCCACTATCTCAACACAACACTACCTTCACTGTCGCTATCATCCGTATCTTCGCGCCCTCTGAAATCACAAAATGCTGCCTCTTTGGCGGAACTTTCCTCCCAGACACAAGACTTGCTTTCGCAACTGAATGCACACACCACGCGTCTGTCTGCCATCCTCACCCAATTGACCGACGACATACTGCGCAGTGGAGCGCGCCTGGCATATGAAGTTGAAGTCCTTCGAGGCGAGACATTAGGACTTACAGATACTCTTACCCATGGCCTGAAGGACGACGTAGGGAAATTTCTCCCAGATGGTATCCCTCTAGCAGCAGGCCAACCAGACGACGTGACCAAAAGCCCATCATTGCCAACAGACACAACTGGACAAGACCCTCAAATACCTAATGTAGCACAAGTAGAGTCCGACGATACTACGCCCGAGTACATCTCCGACCTCCGAACCCTCACAACAGTCCGCACCCGTCTAGATACCGTAATCAAAGTCTTCGGCGAAGCCATGCAATGGACCATTCCACCCAGCGACATCTCCCTCACCTCCTCCCTCATCTCCGTCTCCGGCCCCGAGCCCGGAATAGACCACGCATCCCGCGAAGAAAAAGGCAAAGAGTTCGCAGCAGCTTTGCGCTCCGAGATTGCCCAGCTCATCACCGGCGACCCAGAAGGCGGCATGGAGAAGGTGGAGACGAGGATACAGGCGCTGCGCGATCTAGCACAAGTGTGGAAGGGCACTGCAGAAGAAAAAGCAAGGACTAAGTTTGTCGATGGTTTGATTAGGCTGGCGGAGGATAAGCAGCGTGAAGTCGATAAGGAAAGGGAACGGAGTAAGGATAGAGGGCAGCAACGTCCTGCGAGAAGTGGCAGTGTACAAAAGCCGTTACAGCCCGTTGTGCAACAACAAAAATCTGGCGGCTTCTTGGAGAATCTACAGAGGATTCGCGGGTTTGTAGAGTAGAAATGCACAGAATCTAGCGCCAAATTCACCCATCACGCTGTCACGTGATATCGCGTTGCGTTCCAATAATCTTGCCCTTTTCTATGTACATGCTACGTTGATGTGATACCTAGGTTGAACAATGACTGAATCGAGTATGTTATTGTTGCATACCGCCTTGAAAACTACTCTGTAACTAGTCATTACCCATAGTCACAATTTCAGAACATGGTCAATGCATCACGATGTAAAGAGCAGGATGGTAAAAACTTCGTCATTCATTGAGCACATGCAAACGCAACATAAACGGCAGAAACAATAGAATCCACCAGTCACACCCCCCTCTACCTGGCTGTATTAGATCATCCCGCGGGAGCCTGCCCTTGCGGGCGGCTGCAACTCAGCACAGGAATCACCTCAAGCCTCGATATTGGGAAAGTGCAAAGGCGACTCCCAAAAAAAGCCACAAACGCCCATGTCCAGCCAGGGTATCATAAACGATTGAACGCCGCCCAAAAATTCATCCTACACACTTCCATAATCATCGTCTTCGTCACCGTTAATAAGTGGGAATGGCCTCCAACATGGCCAATGCCCGTTTGCCCTGAGCCTCAAACGCCAAAATCTGCTGCTCGCATGCTGCTCGCAGCTTTTCCTCTCCCCTTTTTGCGTTATACATGACCCATTGCTCAATGTTCATTTCCTTTTCATGGTCCGTGAGGCCTGCTAATACTGCAGTTTGAATATCCTCAGGTGTTGTTCCGGTTGTGGTAAGCTCATCTAAGCCGGCATCCACCATGATGTTGTTCACGAAGCCACGAGCATCATGCTGAGTGTGGAAGAAGGCGTCAATATCAGTAGGCTGCCATGCCATCGTGTTGTGGGTCATATCGACCTCCCGCAAGTGAGACGGTGTCTTCTTAGGGGTTCCGACCAGCAAATTGTCGGGGAGGCTAGACATGGTAAATGCGGTTTGGGCTTCTTCGGCCTCCCTCAAATGAGATGGTGTCCTCTTAGGTGTTCCGACGAGAAGATTTGATGGTAGGCTTGACATGGTAAACACCGCATCAGCAGGCCGTTGCGAAGCATTATTGTGAGTCTCCTCAACTTCCCTCAAATGAGACGGTGTCCTCTTAGGTGTTCCAACGAGAAGATTTGATGGCAGGCTTGACATGGTAAATACAGCCTCAGTTGCAGCCTCAGTTTGCTGCTGCGCAGTGTTATTGTTATTGTGAGTCTCCTCAACCTCCCGCAAGTGAGACGGTGTCTTCTTAGGTGTTCCGACTAGCAAATTATCGGGTAGGCTGGACATGGTGAATGGCTCGGTGTCCATTTCAGTAGGCATTTTCTTAGGTGTACCAACTGGTAGGTCATCAGGAAAGTCTGAAATATCAGAATACCTCATGCGCTTTGATGTGCTCTGGAAGGTTTCGGAAATGGAAGATTCCTCAATGGCCTGACTTCCGCGCTTCTTGCCACGGGTTGACTTCTTCGTGGTAGTTGTAGTAGTGCTGGCAGTTGATGATCTGGTTGAGGCCCGTTTTGCCTTGGTGGCACGCTTGGCCTTCTTTGGCGCAGGCTTTGGAGCTGGATGGTAGAACTCGGCAAGCGAGAAGAACAGGCAGTCTGATGAGCGGCGTCGATGTTCCTCCATGGGATCATCTCCAGCATCCCAAGCATCTAGCGAAAGCGAGCAATATGGGCAAGTAACCCCATCTGGTGTCCCATCCGCAGGGTCGTAGTACCAACCTGCTGCGACCAGCTGCTCTGCTGAGGGATAGCCGGCGTTGGTGTCCAACGGCCATAGATCGCCAAATGTTTCGCGCCTGGCCGCAATCATCGGTTCACTGACTGGGTCTTCTTCGGTGCGGCCAGGATCGCCATGTCGAAGGCGGATGCAGGTAACCATCGCGAACCCACAGTTTGGTGAATGTGTCAAATGCTCGTAGGCAGGCACATCTGCCTCTTCCCAGCCATCCAACTGACATGTGCAGGAAAAGCATTGTACGTTGTCCGGGCTGGCAGAGGTCGGCCTCCACACAAATCCAGCGAATGCCAGATCTTCGGCGCTAGGTGATGAATATGGCCATGCGGCTTTTGACTTAGGTGCTGCCTTCTTTGACCGGGAGCTTGAGCGCCTGGATTTTGTGGCAGCGGCTCCCTGGAAGGAAGCCAGTCGCGCCTGCAAGCTGACCATTGAGGCGTCCATTGTGTAGTGTGTAGAGGCAACCAACGCGTTTTTATGTGTTTTTATTGCTGGATTGTGATCGTAGGACCCGTAAGACTCTATAATACCAGTTTGGTGAATATTCAGAGTGGTGTTGATATTCGACAGCAGCACAATATGTATGGAGAGTGTGATGGAGAGGAAGTCGCTACGGAAGACACGTCAATCGCGCGTCGGTGGCTAGGCGTGTGCAAGCTCATCAACCACCTAACGTAACCAGTCTCTGAGAACGTATAGAACAACTACCAACGCGAAAACGCGTATATTGTGTACTTTGTTGTAATCCAGAGATTTATAATAGTTGATGACTCCAATTTCGTGAAATTCGAAAGTCGTGGTGGGTGGGGTCGCTGCTGGAGTGTGAGTGTTGCGTGTGTTGAGAGGAAGGCGCGGAGTAAACAAAGTCAATCAGTCGTTGCCGCCAAGCGGCTCGCTTATGTCATCCGCTTACGTCACTCGCGATCTCTCATCGCAGCGCCTCAGGCATCATGCTCGATACAAGATGAATCAACTTCGGCCATTAGTGCGTATAGCATGGTGCAGGCGCCCATTTGTTCCCATCAATCGCCGCTGCATATCTTCGCAAGAAACTCAGCCCACCGATGCACCCCATGAGTTCCAGTCACTGCCGCCAGAGTGGGAAGATGAAGCTCCATCGCTATCAGACTTCACGCAGCTCCCCAAAGGCTTTGGGCAGAATCAATTGATGCAGACGAATGAAGAATTTAAACGAAGCCTGAGGGGCATTCTTAGACAGTTCCCGCCTATTACTTATGCCTTTGCCTACGGTTCCGGTGTCTTCCCCCAGTCTGCTGCGACAGCGTCGCGAACCACCCATTCGCCTCATCCGAACCCCCCTGAGGCGATTCTGAAATGGCAGAAGGGCGGAGGGAAGATGATAGACTTTGTTCTTACCCCGCGCTTCTCTCAGCACTTTCACTCTCTCAATCTGCGTGAGCACCGCGACCACTACTCCTTCCTCGGCTCTTTAGGATCAGGGGTTGTCAGCCATGTGCAGGACAGATATGGTGCAGGCGCATATTTCAATCCATACATCACAGTGAATGGCACCATGATCAAGTATGCGGTCGTCAACTTCGACACCCTTCTTCGCGATCTAACCGAGTGGGATACCCTGTACCTCGCAGGGCGACTGCATAAGCCCGTCAAGATTCTCTTCGAAGAGCCCAATATCCGTGTCGCAAACCAACGTAATCTTATCTCTGCCGTCCGGTGCTCGCTTTTACTTCTCCCAATAAACTTTACCGAGAAGGAGTTATACTCTACAATCACAGGTCTAAGCTATCAGGGTGATCCGCGCATGCAGTACGGCAGCGAGAACCCTAAGAAGATTTCCAACATTGTCAACAACCAATTACGACACTTTAGAGCTCTTTATCACGACCTTATCATGTCGCTCCCGAATATGCGATACATCGATGACCAAGCGATACGCAAGTCGGGCTGGATGGAAGATGATAGCCTTGACCTGAAACTGGAGCAGGATATGGATCCGGAACGACGAGGTAATATCGTCCGGCGATTACCAAAGAAGTTCAGGGAAAAGGTCTACTTTCAGTACCGTGGTAAGTTCGGCATCTCGGGGCGCGAATACCAGGAAATGTTGGAAGAAGCGAAGGATGAGGATGCAAAAGGCGGGTTAAAGAAGCAGTTTGGTGGTGCATTCGAAAAGAGGATCGCTGGAGAGACAGATCTACCGCAGATGGTTACGAAAGCGATCAACCAGACGGTCAAATGGCCATCGACTGTACAAAGCGCCAAGGGCGTATTGACTGCTGGTTCTGCAAGGGCGTGGAGATATTTCCAAGAGAAAAGGCAGAAAGGAAGGGAAACGTAGGCTTCTAGACCTATAGCAGTCGAGCATCAAACACCATCGTTAATCGCCATTTCATTACAACATTACCGAAGGAAAATACAGACTAGCATTCAAGCGATTATTGTCATGGGGTTGGATTAGCATTGCTGGCAGCCGCCGTTCTGGGACATACGGGTCAGGCTTGTAGACAGGGGAAAAGTACTAGTATGCATAGAACTGAAATAATCGATGTATAACACCAGAAATTCTTATTGAGTCTAACATTGATCAAACGATTGATATTTCACACTATCATGTCCAGTTATTTTTTTTGGGGAAGATATCTGCTATCTAAAAGTCCAACAAATACTTATCATAACGCAAGTTGAGTTAATTGAACAAAAATGATCCGCACTCATCGCATGTCATTATCCTAGCTCAAATCCAACAGCTCAACTTCGCTTTCCCGCCACCTTCTCCGTTCCTTTTCCTTCTCTTTCGAACTCGCCTCCACCCCTTCATTCATCTTATTTCGCGGACTGTTTATATCCACGAAGTCCCAAGCTCCAGCAACACTCTTTCTCAAGATGATTTGGCGCTTTTTCTTCTCTTTTGCTTTCCATGCTGCTGGAGGGCTTTTTCGAGTCGGTGGGTCAGGTGAACTTGTGGCGTGGTTGCGTGGTGAGCGGCGAAGAGAGGGCCCTGATAGAGAGCCTTGTGAAGGTGATGGAGAGACGGGGACAATCGAAGCTAGCTCTGGCAACAGGGGAGAAGAAAGCGAAAAGTCTATGATTTTGGTTTCTGTCAATGTTGTGTTAGGTTGTGGGGATGTGAGATCCAAGGTTTCAACTTCAGACGATGCGGACTTGACTTTCCGTAATCGTGGCGAGGTACGACGGCTTCGTGATGCGGTCGAGCTGGCTCTTGAGCGCCTGTCTTTTGCTGAGATTGTTGATACTGAGGGTGCCGTTGAAGCCGAAGATGCATTGGCGCACACAGACTTCAGGGGTAATCGTACTGCAGATGTACGTGTACTTCGTGTTTGATTTGTAGAGGTATTAAGTTGTGTCCTTGATGGCTGTGGCCACGCTAGGGGTGAGAGAGTTAGGTCAAGTTCATCAACCTTATCGCGCGTTGGTTGCAGCCCTGGTGGTGCTGGTATCGGTGCGGTATTAACTACCAATTCTGTAACACGTACTGCAGTTGGAGTCGCTGACGCTCGCCATACATCCAACGTAGTCTGTCTTGTCTTGCCCGGCGATGAGTTTACTGACATGCCACGAGCTACTCTATCAATTTGAGCAGTCATAGTGCGAGTCTTTGCCTTCTTTGTAAGGAGTTGCGATGGCGAAGGAAGAATTGGTGAGCTTAGTAGATCTAACGTCTCTATTATATCCAAAAGTGGAGGTGTTCTTGTACGCTCAGCACTGATGCCCATGCTACTTGGGAGCGTGTGTGATCGTTGCATAGGCGCTCGTCTTCTTCGCTTTGTGACACTAGCTGGCAGTTCAAGTAGAACGGGAGAATGCGACTTCTCACGGGTTGCCCGTGTGTTAAATGTTTCGTTCCTACTTCTTGTGGGCGACGAAGACAATAAATCAAGAACTTCTACCTGTGCGGGTGGCTTAGGGTGCGCGGGTAGGGGTAGAAGCTCGTGGGAGCTATCTTGTGTCTTCGCCAATGCGCGGGCGAGCCTTGTGCCAGGTTTCGTCACCTTTGCAAAGCGTTCAATAGGCGCCTGCGGCATATCCCCCGCTGTCTTTGTCCTCTTTGCTTTGCTCGCCTTAGGGGCGTTGCCGATCGGTTCTTGTGCTGTCGCAGCTCGCCTGGGCTTCTGCTTCGTTTGTCGCCCAGCCTCCCAGTCTTCCACCTTCAAAGGTACACCCACCTTAACAATAGATTCCATGACCCATATCCTAGCAGGCTTATGGGGATCAAATTTTGTCGGCCCACGCTTCTTGGGAACCCCATCCTCGAGGTCTAAGGCGACCTCGTCCTCAAGATCGACTTCAGGCGCCTGTGAGTTCGCAGGCGGTAGGTCAGGCTCATCATCAGGCTCCTCTTGATCCAAGTCGATGGTGACAAGCTCGATAGGTATGAAACCAACACGTAGCTCTCTGCTATTGTCAGTGTCGGGATGCTGTCGTTTGCCATGCAGGCCTTTAACTAGTCGCGATTCATCTTCTTGTATCGCTTGAATATTATCTGCAGGCAGCCGATCGAGTCGTGTGGATCGAATACGCAACTGACGAATAAGTAGAGATGGTGCAAGACTGCGAATGAAATGCTTTGCGCCCTCGAGTTTAACCCAATCAAATGCATCTTGGGTAAATTCACGAAGGCCTCGGAAGTCGAGATCTTGGTCCCAATTAATTGCTCGTCGCAACTTGTCCAGACCAGCTTGCTTTGATATAGCAGGGTGAGTGTAGTATCCTAGAATATCCAAACGGGGAAAGTCGTCCGGTATCTTCAGTGTACCATGCTTGCGCTTGAAGAGCTTGCTTTCATTTGTTTTGAGTTCATGCTGTAGTCGCTCTCGCCACTCAGACATAGCTTTCTTGTCATCTGTAGGAATGCTACAGAGATCGTGTCCAAAACCAGCCTTTGCAGCTTCGCATGCAGTCTTCGGTCCGCATCCTGGTATACCCTCGGGAACGTAGTCGCCCCCACTCATCAATGCGACCAAGATCATGCCTTCCCGATCCAACCCCGACGGCCCATTTTTTGTCTCCACGGCGTCATACACGTTGACGTGCGTTGGTGTTTTGCCGCTCTTCTCAGGCGACCAATTTCGGATGGTGATGCCACTTCCAAACATCAATGTGTCCACATCCTCACTCAAGACAGCATCGACAATGCCTTCGCGCTGGAGTAGCGCGCATTCTGCCTCGGCCTCACCAGGCGCCAGATGAATTGGATATCCAAATTGTTTTAATAATTGTTTGGCGAGAAATTCGGGAATAGATGCAACAGTAGGGCCAGTACGCTTATTGCGCTTGAATGGCGGCTTGTTAGGGCCATCGAATACAAATATGGGGTGGATAGAGAGAGCGATTAGGCGGAGGAGGCGGTAATAAAAGGTGCGCAGAGCCGGATTACTGCCACCTAAATGTTTGTCAACATCAAAGATTCAACGCACATGAACGTATTTACATACCTTTACTTGCTTGAATCTGGAAAAGCCATATAGATGTGTCGATAGCAATGCGTAACGGCCGTCCAGTGTCTTCGAATTTCGCGATGGCGAGTTTGGAGAGTGCTACACGTCTGCCAGGCCCAATTTCTTTGTATATACTGTGTGCACATTAATAAGACTGTAAGCATTCATGGAGGCATTACTTACCCATGGATACCCATCACAAACCCATGCCAAATCGCAGAATAAAGTCAACCTATTGTCAGAGTCTTGGTAGTGTGTCACGGCGGTCTCAGTTGATAAGATTGTTGCTATGACAACGACAACGCGTGCGATGCAAATGACGGCACGCTTCCATTATCACCATCAGCACCGCCACCAAACACCCCGCACATTCCACTGATTCAGTCATGGCTTACCGTGGTCGCACTACGATGGCAAGCGACGAGGTCGACCGCAGTTATGAATCGAGCCCTGATCCACTGGCTCTCTCATGGAACGAAAACACAACAAAATCGACGCGCAAATCAACACCAAGAAAGCCATTGGCCGCGACATCCCCAACGAAACAAAACCGCCGATTAAGTGTCTCAGAAATGCAGTTGTCATCACCATCAAAGGCCATGATCTTGAATACTCCAAGAATGGGGAGCGCAAGTCCCTGGCGGATCAAGGTCACTGTCGAGGCTGAGCCCGGAAGTGATGAAGAGAACTTACAGTCGCCAAGCGTCAAACGCTTCACGAGGACGCAAACCACGACTATTCCTCTAAAGGATCCAGATGCCTCTTCTCCAGTCAAGCGGGGCCGTGGTCGCCCGAGAAAGTCAGACATCATAGCCGCTTTAAAGCCCAGACGAGCTGGAACACCAATCAAAAGGCCTGCTCGATCTAGGTCCCGCGATACGAGCGTAGGAGCCAGGGAGTCCAGTGTAACAGAAATCGATACTGATGCGCCTCCAAAGAGAAAGAGGGGCCGTCCGAGGAAGAGCATTCAAACTCCGATCGCAGACGAGGATGCCCTGATGGTTCAAGCAATGCAAAGCTATATCGAATCTCCTCTGGAACCGATTACCAGGCCAAATCCTATGTCAAAGGCATCTATCTCCCAGAAGAGCACGCGCTTTGCCACACCTGAGGTGCTCGCGCCTAACCTCGAGACCACAGATGTGACACCGCAACCACTATCATCAACTAGGCTAAGAAGAAACGTTGCTATAGAGTATGAGTTACCTATTGTGGATACACCCCCACAAACAAACCTAACCAAGATGTTACGTGCGCGCAAAGGCACTCCACACTCCAAAAACGTTGTGACTATTGAAATCTCTTCTGATGAGGAGTCAGATCAAGACAGCGATGCCCTTACACCAACAAGCGGCGATGAGGATGTAGGGCCAAAAGAAACGGGGGAAAAAACTGTGCCTACAGAAGCTCTGGGCAATCTAGAAATCGATGCAACTGTTCCAGCCATAGACAAAGACACGCTACATGGTGGTCAACCGTTTGAAGCTGATGAGGAGGAAGACAACCCGGATGTTACCAACTTTGCTTTCGATGAAGGAACGACCAGAATGCCAGATGATACAACCTTGATGGATAGTGAGAGCTTCAGTATGATTTCCGTAGCTTCCCTGCCCAGCAGTGGTGGACTTACCAGTCCACCCAAACCGGAAGACAGTAAAAGCACTACAAATCAGGGAGGCTTGGTGCTAGAAGAGAGACTTCTCGGGCCTTCAACAGGCAATACACCGAACGCCAAAAGTCAGACAATTTCCAAGCCATCGCCAGCACCCTCGAATGTCTCACCCTACCTAAAAGCCACGGGAGAACCTTCGCGACCGGCACTCCAACGCTACATAACACCATTCACTGAAACTGCCACCCCATCAAACCCACCAGTTATTGAGCCAGTCCAGACAGTACCTCCCAAATCTGAGACCCCACGGCTTGGTCGTGTTGTGACTGCTGGTGTGGCTCTTCAAGGCCTTTTGGATCCCAGTCGTATAACGCCCGAACCTTCCCAGAAGATGTTGGATGAGAAGCGTGATAGACTAGACGATCTCTTCCGTGGTTTTAGTGAAGGGACGAGAAGAGAGCTACAAGCAGGGCTTCGTCTTGGAGAGCAACTTGCAACAGGTCAAACGAATGAGCCATCTGCACCTGCTCATTCTAGCCCTATCAGGTCACAGCCTAGAACAGATCCTCCAAGGGAAGGGGTATACAAAACCCAGCGAAAGCCCCGGCAACCGCGCCTCCTCACACCAGAAGATCAGGTTGAGGACATCATTTCTTCAGTCATACAGCCTGAGAATAGTGATGTGCCCTACCCATTGCTACCCCCTGCAGCCACAGAACGGTCACTTCCTAGTCCGGAAAGGAGTGGAGATGAAGATGAGATGAGTTGGCGTATTGATACCCCTCCCGTAGCCACAGGAAAAATGGAGCACACGCATTTCGATATAATCGCGAATGAGGCCCAGGCCAGGTCGAATAATTCAGAAGCCACTGCGACATGCGAGGCAGGCAAATCCTCCCAACAAGAAGATTACTCTGACATCTGGCAAGAGGAGGCAAGTCGTTCATCCAACTCAGCTGAAGTCGATGACGTGTCGCAACCACAAGACATGTTTGAACCTGGCCCCGTTGTACCGAGTCGAGGGAAACTCCCCAGGACTTGGCGGCGTACTAATGGCAACCACTTCCACTACAGTGACGAGGCAAAATCTCCCCAACAACCCATGCATGCAAATTCAGTTTCGGTAGTCGACATCAATGATGACAGCGATGAGCTAGGGGAAGAAGAGGGCGCCGGTAGTGATGGAAGTGACGATACTGGAATGTTCTTTCAATCGAACATGCCCAACGTCTTCAGCAAGAGACATTCTCGCGACCTCAAACAGAAGAAAGCAGATAAGTTAGATCTTACTCTGCTTATGAATGAGGGTGAAAGCTTGGCCCCAGAATCATCCCCCCCAGCTATTACCAAAAAGCCCACTTCTACAACAAAGAGCAATCCGTTTGTCAAAACACCGCCTCGCTTCCCGGCAGTCCCAAGTTCGCCACAGAAGAGAAGTCCCCTTCGGCGAGAATTACACAGCTCAGACATCTCATCTGAGGTTCAATCACACTTCCAAGATGAATCTTCACTACCACTCGTGCAAAGTTCACCATTCCATACGTTCGTTGGTGGCGAGACCATCATCTCTGTAGCTTCTGATCAACGTCAGTTGCAGATGGAAATGGAGGGAGTAACGGACTCCAGCATCCGCCACTTGCGTGATGAGGCGGATGATTACCTCGAAGCATATGAGCCGCAAGAACGCAGCTTAGACTGGATCGAGGAAGTGACAGAGCCCAGTAGAACCTGGCACAAGAACACAAGTATGGTTGCATCAAGCCCACCACAGATGAAGATACTTTCGCCTGTTCGTAGGCGCGTTTCACTCTTCCAGAACACACCGGACAAAATCGACGCTCCGCCACCTATGGTTCTTAAGCCTACTATGAGGAATGAGCCTAAAGAACACGAAATGAGTGAAGGCATTTCATCTTATAATCAGCAACGCAACGTCACTATTACAATTCCTACTGAGCAACCACCACAACGATCCTCCGGCCTCCTAACACGCATGACGTCCACATTGTGGTCTGCAGTCTCCAAGTCTGCAGCTACCAGCACGCCCGAAGCAACTGGGCCAGTCCCGCATCCCATTCTTACGAAGCTTACTCCACTCCCCAAGATAGAACCCTGGACCAAAACACACTACAAGACCCTCGACCGGCTCTTCAATATCAACCAGAAACATACTGCTCTCTTCTCCCCTTCTGTCACTCCTGCTACTCCCCTGTCGCAGACTAACGCACACCTTCTCAGCAAGTTCCTCACCAACAACAACCAACCCTACGTCGGCGCTGTTTTCAGCGCATGGGGCTACGAGTTCGACATGACCGAAGAACTAGTCGTATTGTGCCAAGTATTCTGCGAGTTGATGAGCCTGGACAGTATCGAAGCGTACCAAACATTGAAAGGCAGGGAGATCGAGATGGGTGATTGTTTACCCGGTAGAACCGGCGAAGCGATTGAAGCTGAAGAGGTAGTGAGGCGTTTGGCAACCGTAATATTAGGCGAGGAAGTGAGAGCAGACGAGAGGCGAGGTGCGACAATTGATAGGAGGAAAGGGTTGGAGGTGCACTGGCCGCAGTGATTGGGTACGTTTGATGAGCACCTACCGAGGGATTGCTTGCGCAAGGGTATTTTGGGGGAGTACTGATTGATCAATTTGGAAACATGTGGTCACAAATGTTCGATTTTGTATATTTGGAGTTTGGTGGACAGACCTGGATATGATACCTGACAATAACGACTCTCATCCTCAATTTCATCATTTTAACTTGATGTTCCAACAATAATGTCGCGATCCACTTGCATATGTTTTACTCTCAATAAACTGAATGCTGAATTACTTGGTAGTTCAGCCCACCGCCTTTGTAAACGCACATTCCCCACTGTCTCCACCCTGCCTCGCTTCGTGCAATCATGCCCACAATACATTATTATCCCTATCAACCTCGCTTCCCTCGTACTTCATGTAGCAATTAATTTCTTGCTGACTCATCAAGTAATACATGATCGGCCGTGTGGTCTAGTCGTATGATTCCTGCTTTGTAAGTTACACCAATCAACTGAGATACATTGCCTGATTTAACAACAAAGGGGTTCCATATTCAAAATGCAGGAGGTCCAGGGTTCAATTCCCTGCTCGGCCCTAGAGTTTTCATTTTGCATTCTTAGATGCTTTTTTTACTGTTTGATATGTCCTACATCCAACAGCCTGTAACTGTTGCCTTTTAAATTATAGAATCTTATAGTAGGGTTTAACTTAGATAAGCTACTATCCTCTATAATAAAATACTAGGCTTATAGAGCACTTTGGTAGAAGCTATAGCAACCCTGCCTCGTAGTAGTACAAGTAGGAGGTGAAATATAAGGATGCGATAACGTATTTTAGAAGTAGTTAGACCCTTTATTAGCGAGCATTACAGAAAGAATTGTAGGGGCGTCGCGATGCAGAAAGAAACGCCTTACTCTCTTTAAATGAGTAGCGTATGAGGTGGCGACACGTATTAAGAATCCTAGCATGGGGCTGAGCCAGGAGCATGGCGTGAGGCTGAGCCATGAACCAACATTGGGGGCTACCTGCAAATCACCGACGCTTCTTAAGATAGCCGTCTTCGTTTGGTTCAAGGGAAGAGATATGCAATCGTATTGCGAATCCCAATCTAGCATAACTTTCATACTTTTAAAATGCCCAAACGTCCGCAGTCCTCGTCTTCTGGGCTCTCGGATGATGATATTACAGCATTACTTCGCTATCAAGGCATAGACGAATCTACACTTAGAAAGTTCAAAGCGTCGTCTAAACGAATCCGTCAACGTGTCAGAATTGAAAATTCAACGGGCGCATCCTGCCCCAACTGTAGCAAGATCACTCTTGAGAGTCTTTGCAAAGGCTTCACGATATCGAACAGCTTCGCAAGTCTAAGGGTCTTATCGAAAGTATGTCAGTTATGCCGCCTTGTGTTGATGAGCTTGCGCAACAAGCTGCCTGAAATTGACGCAAAACTTGCCGAGGATGGTTACGGGAAAAAAAGCGTTGAAGTGGCCTTTGACTCGGATGGAGGTACTGATATTGAAGGAACCTTGTCTCAAATCGATACAGTGGAGCAACGAAATCTTTCAGAAACCTTCTGGCTCACAGTTGGCGACATTGCAAATGGCATCATACGAGTCCGAGCAAACATAAATTTGAAGTCTGATAAGCGTCATGAATATCGAAAGCTACTTAGCCTAGATAGTGTTATTATGATTTACACAAAAGATGGCTAGTATTCTTTATCCAAGCAATGGAGCATCCTGCTAAGAATTTAATTAGTGGAAATAAACAGAAATCTTTCTCTCCCACTTGATCCACGGCCAAGGGCAGAGGACAAGTTCTCAATGATGAAAAACTGGCTATTAGAAGAAAATATATCGCCAACAGTGCTTCCAGATCGAAGGTCGGAAAGTTTATCTCTCAGTCTGAACTACTGTCTCCCGCGACGGCTCATCTATGTGCCTACAGATTTCGCAACAGAGTGTGGCCAACTAAGACTGATCGCCATAGATGATCTCTTGAAGGACCAAAATCAAAACGATAGCTTGTATTGTCCTCCATATCTTACCTTGAGTCATCGATGGGGAGCTACTCACAACTTCGTGACAACCAAGGCAAATTTACCTTCTCGGCAATGCGGTTTCGCTTTACAAGCGCTTCCCAAGACATACAGAGATGCAGCAATCGTAACAGCAAGACTTGGATATCAATATATTTGGATTGATGCTGTGTGCATTATACAAGACGATGCTGAGGACTGGCTTGCGGAATCCGGGAAGATGGGAGCAATATACCGCCTTGCGGTTTGCACCATTGCTATTCACTGCTCTGGCCATGACAACTGCGGCTTTTTGGAGGCGTCCCTTTCGAAGAGAGGCTCCATCAAATTTGGGTTAGTGTTCTAACATAAATGGAATGATGGGAGTAAACCAACAGCTAACTTGAATCCAGGGACTATAAAAAAACGTACCTTCGCTCAGCTGCGGATCTTCAGCTTGATATAACGAAAAGTTCGCTCTCAAAACGTGGCTGGGTTCTGCAAGAAAGTCTCTTATCTACGAGGATCCTACATTTCACAGCAGGTATGATTTATCTAGAAACACAACAAGGGGTCAAGTCTGAAGACGGCCAGGCTCCGATCAACTTAGCTCAGATAACTGCAAACTCTTCAACTCTTCTTACCGCTGAAATATTCATGTATCACAAGCCACTGTCGTTACATAATTTTTCTAATTTTCTAACGGAGCCAATTTCGAGAATAATTCGGCCTGACAATTACCAAAACGATCCAACATCTCCCATGGTGTGGTTCGCGCTCTTGGAAATGTATTCTACATGCTCGTTATCAAAGGACTACGACAAGCTCCCAGCGCTTCTAGGTATCGCGAAGATCATACGCCGCAATCCTGATTCGCTATACCTTGCTGGAGTGTGGGATGATCGCCTGGATTTTGGGCTAATGTGGATGAATGTTGGACATCCACTTAAGAAACCAAGCTATGACAGAGCTTCCTCTTGGTCATGGGCCGCCTATAACGGACCTATTCAATTTCCTCTAATTCGCCAAAAAAGGCCTTTTAAAACTTTCTTCCATTTTATCCGTTCAGAAAGGAATCATTCAACATCGCTGAATGAACACTCATCGCTGACACTCAAGGTTGACATTCTTGACCTTTCCCAAGCCCTACAGTCTGGAACTCTTGCCATATCTCTGTACCGAGAAGAATTACACCCGACAAAATTAAAAGCTTGGGAGAAAGAAGACCAGTCACTTTTTCGGGACCGAGCTCTAAACATCTACAACGTTTTCAATGCGCGTCGATTTATCTGGAAAAGTGAGAAGTTGGCACCTAAGAGGGGGGATGGAAGCTGGATTGTATTTGACACCGAGGATTTCCAGAATGCAGTTATCAAAGAACTCACTTTTGTATCCCTGGCATCCTTCCAAACTGCCGAAGGGCAGGATGTGGAATTGCGCATGGGGATATTCCTCATTCCTGCCCAAGTACCCAGGTCTTATAGGAGAGTTGGAGCTGGTCTTATGCGTCAGACTTTGACGAAGAACCTACAATACTTTGGCAACCAGGGGTGTAGAATTCATCAAGAGGAGATCACTATTTTATGATATAGAAGAGGGTTCGGCTTTAGGCCTTTAGTCTTCTAGGTCTATAACTATTATTAGAATTTTGATACCACCTTTGAAGTTGGAACAACGCACCACAACCTTCTCCAGGGCGTCTCAAAAACTGCAGAGACGGTAATATATCATTTGAGTGATTTAGGACAAGTCCCAGTAGCATGCGACTCGAAGCTTGTTAGGGCCTATTGTAGTAAAAACAGGAAGCAAATGCTCATCGTTGAGGTTTCCCAAAAAAAAATATTCAATGCAGACGCAAAGAATGTGGCGAACACAGAGAGCTTGGAGGAACAATAAAAAGTAAAAAAAAGAAGATGGGGCCTGACCGGGATTCGACTGTATGATTGTTAGAAAACATTCTTAGCGAACCGTTTTGAGTGCAACTTACACCCGGGGCCTCCTGCAGAATAGGCATTTGTCCGAAGACGTGGAACCCAAAGCAGGAATCATACCACTAGACCATCAGGCCGATTGATGTTGATTTGGAAAATAAATTAGTAGATATTGACAGGAATTTGATGGGGGAGGAGGTGGTAGGAAATGCTTGTCTGATTGGAAGGGTTCAAGGGTTAAGCGAAGTCGCAAAACCACACCGTCTTTTGACTTTAGCCGTCTGCCGAGGGACTCTGAACAACAAGGGATAGAATGTAGGCCTCGTCGTGTGATTGGATCGCTACGAGCATCATCTCCTATGTTTTTAGACTCTCATCTTCTTTGGAATCCTTCCTTCAGTTACTTTCGTCCTTTTGCATATCATCTTGCGCCGTTCTTGCTGAGTCATCACTTTGGTGCTGTGGTGCAGCCTCCGTTGTTTTTCTAAGACCTGTTACAGGAGTAGGAAGTCTATATCAGTGTTTTTAGTAGCAAGTGTGTTAATCATTCTTTCAATCCCCTGTACATTTACTATGCATAGCCTCAAGGTTGCTAGATATCAAGTGTACTCTACCATTGTGTTGCGTCGCACAAAGTGGCTTGTTTGCTCGAAGCATTTGTCAGTATAGTTCAGTTCAACGCACTCAAATCTCGCACTTTGTCCTGCGCACGATGTGGAAAACAGAACTGTTGTGATATTGTTGCATTACGCATCGAGGATATCAACGATAGGGTATCTCACAAAACGCCAGGACCCTACAAAACATGAACATCTAGCCATGACCCAACTCCTAATGTGTCTTGATGTTTTGCCGTGCCAACCACAAAGCCACACTCTCCCTAGCGACATCACTGCCCCAAACACCGTCTGCCCCTCCGCGTCTCCATTCTTCACCTGACGCATCTTCTCCGCCGCCGCGTGTGGCCTCCCCAAGTAGAACCTCGAGATCTCGCTTCTGAGAGGAGAGCCAGCGCTTGAAGAAGGTGACAGGATCCTTGGACATGCTGGTGAAGAAGGCATGTTTAGCTTTAGATTGTCCAATGGCACCCATGAGGAGAACTAATTGCTCGTCGATCTTTTGAATCTCCTGTAACGTCTGAATGCTATCTGGTCGACGGAGGATGTCCTGGAACAGGGGCTGCATTGGATCTTCGAGGGCAACCTGGACATCATAGATGCTGGGTTCTGATGCAGTCTTGCCAGAATCAGCAGCGGGTGAGATGTAGTCCTTGTCGACCCGTATGGTATATTGCAATTGGATTGGTGGCAGACTGGTAAGGTGGGGTTTGATAAGCTGAGGTAGGTTGGGGAAGTAGAATGAATCCTGGCCGCCGAAGAGAGCCTTGAGCTTGGCATCACAAGCGAATTTGCGCTCGTCGTCGTCTTGCTGGAGGTGTTGCGACCTTGCATACTCCCAGATACCCATCAGTACACCAGCACGATCTTCTTCGTCGGTATCAAGTAGCTCGGCGAGCGGCTTGCTAAGCCGGAAGAGCTATACGTGAATGCGTTAGCATAGTAAAGTCAAGAGGGATAGAGCTGCGAGGGAACAAATCATCCGGTCCCAAATAGAGTCCTTAGGTTTTACGTACCTCTGGATTCTGATATCGTTGCAAGTTGATAGTAATGTTAATGTTCTCATCGCCTTTGCGCTCAAACTCGATCTCGCTGAAATTGGCGTCTTTGGCGGTAGAGGTCTCTGGTCGCTTCCACTCAATCTGGGTGAAGTTGTCGGGTTGCAGGCTCTTGGCGCGATCGAAGTCGATAACAATGGAGTTGAAGTATTGCGAGAAGGGTTTCGGCTTGACGGCTAGTTTGGATTCCTGGGCGTCGGCGCCATCTTCATCCATGGCATCGGCGTCCTTGTCGGAATCTTCCTCGTCCTCAAGACCCTCGTCGGCCGGTTCGTCTAGTAGGCGACCCTGGATCTTGACGCGATAGGTAGCGTTGGTGTCGCTCTCGAAGTTGAAGGCGTCGGCGTCAATGCCACTGCTCTGCCAAGGCTGATTGTCGACGGTGTTGGAGATCCATATGCGCATGGTACCGTAGCGCGAGGCGCGCGTGTGGTGCTTCGAGTCCATAACATCGAGCTTTTTGCGCATCATAGTTGCGTCGAGCGTGCGCTCAACCTCGCGCAGCTCCCGGTAGCGAGCGACACCATCGCCAATGCAAATGTCTTCTACACCGTCGGGGATGTTTTTGTCGGTTGGGTTCTTTGCGGTCCGGCGCATCTTCTCGCGACGCTCGGCTTCGGCGCGCTGCTGTGCCTGCATGTTTGCGTTGTTGCTGTACTGCTGGGCGGCAGCGTGTTGAGGCGGCACAATGGCACCTTTACGAAAGGCAAACGCCAAGTCAGACTTGCTAATCATTTTTTTCTCGTAGTAGGGGAACAGCGATTGGGGGCAGGTGCTGTGCAGACTAGGAATTCACGGGTCGTTACTTACTAGGCCCTCTGCGACCGGCAGGCATGGCCATTTGCTGCTGCGGAATATAGTTGGTCCGGAAACTCGGCTGCATCTTGGGCAGGAAGGAACGTGACTGTGTAAACGGCAGCGACGATGGGTGGGGGAGCGACGTTCACGATGAAGGCGCAAAGGGTGGAGATGTGGAGAGACAGAGCGAGGGAAGGTGGAAGAGTTGCTTTTTGGGAAGACGCGTTCGAGGTACCACTTAATTGGAGCTTTGGCCTGATTCGCGCGCGTCTCCTTTTCTACATGGCGGGGCTGCAGCACGCTGGCCAGTAGCCACCCCGCGAAATTGTCTTCAGCAGGATACTTGATCGCTTCTAATCATCAAGACTCGCTGACTTGATCTATTCCATCGCAAACATACCTGTGTTATCGGCCTATGATGCATTCTATGCCACATCGTCTCAGGCCCTTTCACGCTGTGAAGGCCTCTCTCTTGGCACACGACCTGCAACCTACACCAGGTACATAGGTAGGTAGTATGCCCTATTTCGTCTAGATTCCTTTGGTTCATCTCAACGTCATCCCCCTCTTCCTCGTCCTCGTCTGCACTCGCACTGCTTTTTTTCTGTCTTCATACTCAGTACCTAGTAACATATCTTCCAGCATTGTGGCAAGACCAGCAAAAGAGATGGACCAAGACCGTGATGACGACCAAGGCACAACCACAGAGTTGAGAAAGATTGCTCCCGTGCGAATCCCGGGCAAACCCCCCTCAGAGCTATGGGACATCAACATCGAAGATAAAAGAATATCCTCGATCGTTACCCACAACAGCTCACTCAATATGCATTCACTCCATGTCCTCGATGGGAGCAATCGACTGATAGCACCATCCCTATGCCATGCACATATCCATATCGACAAGTGCTTCCTACTTCAAAACCCCAAGTTCAGTGACCTGCAGATCGAAAGTGGCGATTTTGAGGAGGCCATGGACATAACAGCCAAAGCAAAGTCAAGGTTTGACAAAGATGATTTGCTTAGAAGGGGCGGGCAACTCATCAAAGAGAGCATTGAGCATGGTGTGACAGTAATGTGAGCGTTCGTTGAGGTGGACCGTGTGGTGCAACTCAAGTGTCTACAGGCAGGGCTGAAATTGAAACTTGAATATAAAGACCGATGTGATATACAGATTTGTGCATTTGCACAACTTCCACTTTTCTCTGGTTCGGACCAGGGCGCAAAGACAAGAAGCCTGATGGCTGTTGCCGCTGCTGACGAAAATGTCGAGGTACTAGGAAGTACGCCGTACGTAGAAGAGAACGAAGGAAAGTCTAGAGAGAACGCGCGTTGGATAGCTAGCCTAGCGCTGGCACAAGGAAAGCACTTGGATCTACACCTAGACTACTTCTTAGAAGCAGACAAGCAACCTTTTATTTGGGATGTTCTCATACTGCTCAGGGAGGTGGGCTGGCCACAGTCAGGAAGCAAACAAGTCACACTCGGCCACTGCACGCGGTTAACACGGTTTGAAAAGAAAGACTGGCTGCACTTGAAACAAGAGATTGGCGATCTCCCTGTATCATTTGTTGGCCTACCCACGTCCGACCTGTTCATGATGCGTACACCCGAGAACATGCGTGGCACCCTGCCAGTAGTTGAAATGATTAAGCAATACAGTCTGAATGGGGCCATCTCGGTTAACAACGTCGGTAACGCCTTTACACCGCAAGGAAATTGTGACCCTTTGAGTGTAGCTCAGTTAGCAGTCGGTTTGTATCATGCCGGCACGAAGCAAGACGCGGAATTGCTCTATGTAGGTGATCATTCAACTTACTGTCTTAGACGCTGCGTCTAACGTGGCAACGTAGGAAACCGTCTCGTCTCGGGCGAAGGCTGTCATTGGTCGCGAGCCAACCTACCTGAATCTAGCATTAGGACAACTAGCGGATTTTGTTCTTTTCGACAAGTTGGAAAGCGGGTGGCGGTGTAGGAAGAATATTTCCCAAGTGGTTCGTGATAGTGGATCTGTTCGACAGACCATCTATCATGGTCGATTGACTACATCTCGGGCGTCTCTTTGATCAATCTTGGCCCGACGAGGAGAACGTACTGCATTGCAGCATAATAGTCCATAAGTGTTTTAATTTGGCAATCCATAAGAATATTGTGAGGCTTTTGGATTGCTGGTACAGCTTTTCCTACACACTGACCTTGTACTGTTCCAGCTTCTGTATCGTTTTTAGGCGGAGGAGTGATGGCTGAGAACTTGATACAAGGGCTTACCCTTGAGCTTGGCTGGGACATATGCATCTGGCAAAGTAGATAATACGCAGGAAAAGAGAAAGTACGGGCAATACTTCACGCTACGTTGATGACACTGGGTGAGTGTGGCTTCTATCCTCAATCACCCCCAGTGGGGCTCCTCGCCATATTCGTCTCTGCATGTACCCTTGCTCCACAGCAAACAACAACGCTGTTTCTACGAATCACTCCATCAAACGAACAGTCGCCACTCTAGTAGCGAATAGTAATGCCGAGCTGGTGTTAGGTCGCATCACCTACCCAGGTACCTACTTCCAGTATACTACAACACGACGCGCATACTTAGCTGCAGCTTCACGGCTCAAGGTTGCCCACGAGGCTTCGAATAGTGTCCCTTCCACAGGCAAGACGACTGTCAACACTGCATCTCACCGGCATGGAATAGCATTTGCACCTCGAGCCAGACTCTTCCAGAGTAATAGAACAACCGCGCCTACAAGACAAGATGGAGTGTACACATCTACATTCACCTCGCGCGCAGAGCCGTATTTGCAGCGATGATATAGAGCGCCCTGCAGCTACCGAGGAAGAATCTTCACTTACCCTTGGTGAAACCCAGCTCTTAACTATTGGTGAGCTCTCAACGAGATTTGCAGAGAACGTAAATGCCAAATTCGGCGAGCAATCCTACAAATCAATGGAAATCTATGAAATACTTGCGAGGTTCAAGAGTGGCAAGATCCCCAAGAAAGAGGCAGTTTCGCTCATGTTTCACACTTTGAATTCCCATCGCGATCTTCAACATGATCTAACGGAAATTCTTTATCACAAAGACGCACGTTGGGCACTTGGAGACTTCGACTTTCCTGACCTTTCACCACAACCTATACCTCAGTTCCTACAGCCGGTCCATCAGCCACAATTGCGCCTCCTATCAACTCCCTCAACATGGGATTCTACCGACCACACTCTTCAGCCCCTCAACCCGGAGGTACCGAGCAGCTTTGGTGAATATAATGGCTTTCAACAAGAAGATGCATACGACGCCCCTCTTATTCAAGCGGAACAGGAAGGTTGGGCCGCATCTATGTATCCATCGTCTATGGTGTCGATGAATACAAACAACTCCGTTCCCACTCACTTCACTTCACCAAATTTGAGCCATGAGCACAGCTACACATCCTACCCATATCGCGATCATATGATAGTGACAGTTCCGCAGCATCTGAAGTTGACCAGTGCACCCACATCAGCTGAATATCTGAACTTTGCACCTGGTGTAGACTACCACAATATTTGGAGCAACGTTGGACCTGGCCAAATCTTCGATCAGGGAAAGCCTTTAACAAGTGATCCAACTTTCCCCCACCCTGTACCCCACGAAGCTAGTCATACGGAAAGTGCAAGTTTTCATCGCGATCACTCAGCCTCTATAACTATGTACGATTCGCTTCAGACACAAACTGGCCTTTCAGCGTTACCATCAAACGAAATTGCCCCTCAGTCCTACATGTTTGGGGACCCACCACTTCCTAAGGAGTGCAACCTCAACACTACCAAGGGTGATGCTGGAGACAAAGACAAGGTCAATAGCGACGAGTTGGAAGATAGTCCGATTGATGGTGGTTCGGCCTCCCATCGATCAAATACATCGCGAGCTACTACAAAATCGTATCAAGATCAGGGTGGCCTTTTCGTTCACAATCTATGTGGTAAAGGCTTTGCAACCCGCTCCAAGGTCAAGAAACATCACTGGGGCCAAAAGCAAAACGATATCAACACAACTACTGGGTGCTGGGCTAAGCATAGAAAACCGAATGTAAGTTGGGATGATCATCCTAGTTGTCAAGTGGAGCATCAGAAGTCGGGCGCAACAGCGACTAGGCAGTCCCAGATCCAAAGTCCAT
Source organism: Phaeosphaeriaceae sp. PMI808 (assembly GCA_021365335.1). Classification (NCBI taxonomy): domain Eukaryota; kingdom Fungi; phylum Ascomycota; class Dothideomycetes; order Pleosporales; family Phaeosphaeriaceae; species Phaeosphaeriaceae sp. PMI808. Next base: position 857,361 of record JAJTIZ010000006.1, read on the forward strand.
TGAACCAGAATCAGTTTAATTCTGCAATCACCTATCACAGCGCCCCCGCGGCCCCTTCAATGATTCCAAATCACATCAGCATGGCTCCTGGATTTCACAATCTACAGGAATTCCCTCGAAATGTTGTAGAAGCACTCAGATTACCTCAAACACCTTCACAGTACCGGCAAGATCGCCCCCTTGTTTATCATAGCCACCAGCCACCATCTACAAGCCCTTTCGAAAGTTTGTTGACAGCTGTCAATGTTGCTGCAAGAGTCGAAGCTCCAGTAGAAAAACTACGAAACGACTCAGTCATCTCTTACCTCAACGCCCAAGCTGCGGGTATAGAGCGTGGTACGCAATTAGGTGAACGCTCAATGGCATTTCCATCACTCCAAAATAACGGCAATCTTGAGTATGCGGGGCAGTTTGAGCCTATTGGTCATAGAGTGGGTCTTAACATGATGGATCAAACTTCACTCGGGCCAATGGCTACGACAGTTTCTTCACAGACAGGCAGGAGTGGATACGCTTCGTTGATAGTGTCGCCTTCCGAACCTAAATCCGACTTTCAGGATCTAATTGCCGCAGTAGAGCAACAAGAAGAAAATGAAACTGGCTATAGTCGTTACGCTAAGCGGAGTCGGTGGTCAACCGGATATTCGGCCTCAGTAGAACCAGAAGTAAAGAGAATGAAATTGTAAGTAACAATAGTGGCTTACAAGAGCGTCAGGGTAAGGGAGAAGTAGTTTGGTGGCGTACGGAATATCTAGTGGAAGGATGGAGCCTACATATTGCGCACATACGGGGATGTTTTATGGACAGGGTCTCGAATGGTAGTGCCATGCTTGCACACACACATGGCCTGATCCCAGCCTGTGGTCAATCGAAAGTCCGGGTGACGGGAGACGAACGTGTATAGAATGAATGAAAGGTTAATGAAATAAAATGAGATTTTGATACTCGGTTAGACTGCTTGCTTTCACTAGAGATGAGCGTTGACGTGCCACAAGGGCCTGCAGACATTGGCAAGTTGGAACGAGGATCCAGCATCCTGGAGTCTGGAACCTGGACCAAAGTGAATATCTGAACAAGAAAGCTGCATCGTCGGTTGTTATGCGGAATTGATGCTGGTTACAGTATGCCTTCCCCATAGGCGATAGTCTTCACTTCCAATCACTGAATCTTGTCCTTAACCCCGCCCGCACGAGCCGCTTGGGGGGGGGGGGGGCAGGGATGAGCCGACTATCCCCACCCGGGGCTCCGCATCCTAATTCAACCTCCATACGATCAACGCCTGTCATGCCTGGGTGCACAGATATTCCGCGAATCACCTACCCAGCTTGTTTTTATTATCCGGTGCAAGCCATCGAAAGAAGGATGAACTGCGCACTGCTTGGGAGCTATGACGTCTGGAGCTTCGAAGCTCTCTCCCAGTCGAGTGTCACCGTAGCACACATAAACAGTAAGAATGTGCAACGTTGTGACCATAACCACCTGCACACATGGCACAAGCCAGGCCTACCCAGACAGTAGGTGTCAGATCGCTCGCTTCTTCCTTGGGTCAACACCATCACCACGTTAGCGTTGTGTTCCTTGGGGTATCTGACATGAGTGAATCTTTTTTGCCGGGTGCGCGGGATAACAACAGTCGGGAACTTGGACCAACCTCCAGGTACGGCCTGTATCCTCCAATAGGGTTGCGCTTCAAGAACCTTCGCGTGAACGAAACAGAACAAGAACCCTGGACTTGAATTGGTAAAGTTGCGCTAGCTCCATACCCTCTTGTCCCCATATAAACGCTCGCCGCGTCGACCGTTGTGCTGTACTCCACCTCATCGCCCCAGCCTTCCCCATTCAATTGCGGTTGACAAGCACACCATGTGGAGCAAGACTATTCTACCTCTTTTCGCGGCTACTGCCCTCGCACAGTACGCTACCACACCAGGCAGCAATGGCACACTTGTTCCTGACTCCAATGGCAAGTATGAGATCTCGTCTAAGGGCATTAGGGGTCTGTTCATCCCCTATGGCGCTTCCATCTCGAGTCTCTTCATTAAGGGCAAGGATGGCGTTGAGCGAGACATTGTCCTTGGCTTTGACAAGGCCATCGACTATGAGGGCGAAATGCACCCTTTCCTAGGTGGTGTTCCCGGCCGATACGCCAACCGCATCAAGAACAGCACTTTTGAGCTTGACGGCAAGCAATACAAGATCCTTTCAAATGAGCTTAACAACACGCAAACCCTCCATGGTGGGCCTAACGGTTGGGATCACCGTAACTTCACCATTGTCTCACACACCAAGGATTCAATCACCTTCTCGATTGTCGACCCAGATGGTGAACAGGGCTTCCCTGGTGAGGTTGTCAGCTATGTGACATACACAATGACGCCCAACACTTGGAAGATCAAGATCGTGGCCATGGCAACTACCAAAAAGACTCCTATCATGTTGACCTCCCATGTACGTCTATTGCACTAATCAATTATACTTCTTAAAAGCTAATTTAATAGACCTACTGGAACTTGGACGGATTTGCCAACCCAGATACGCCTCTTGCCCTCAACCACACCTTCCACCTGCCTTACTCTGGCCAACGCATTGGTGTTGATGGTGCTCTTATTCCAGATGGCTCCATTCTCCCCAACAAGAAGTACTCCGTCAATGATTTCTGGTCGTCCCCTAAGCAGATCGGTGCCAACTATACCTCACCCGAAATTTTTGAGAACTGCGGTACAAACTGCACAGGTTACGACAATTGCTGGCTTGTAAACCGTGCCCAGAATGGCCCCTTCGACTGGCGCAAGAGTGGACCCGTAGCTTCACTTTGGAGCAACTGGTCCGGTATCAGGGTTGATGTCTTCTCAGATCAGGATGCTTACCAGATGTACAGCTGTCCTGGCCAGAAAGGTATATGATTCTGTTTAGAAGCTGAATTTTCATCGCTAATCCAAACACAGGTGACCAACCCATCAAGTCTACTCAAGGTGTGAAGGGTCGTCCTGCATTTGTCCAGAAGAACGGCTGCGTTGTCATGGAGGTCCAAGACTGGATCGACTCGATTAACAATCCTTCATGGCAGCGCGAGAAGAAGAATATCTTCGGCCCCGGTACCGGAACATATACTCTCGAGGCTGACTATGTCTTTTCTACCGCGAAGTAATGTCATTACTTGACCATGGCCCAATCAGAGAGTTGACGATAAGATGACAGCGCTCTGAGCGGTGTCATGGAGCACCTCAATAATGGGTAAATAATCAGACTAGCTAGGCATCTACATTAGATTTGATAATGGTAATGAGGACTAATTTCACCTTCACTTTTGTCACCGTTTGCAAAATTTGATGCCGCGGCAAGTGATTCTTTGGTGAACAGGAGTGCGTGTATCTTATTGTAACTTAGGACCCACTACATTGTCTTCTACACCACCTCCGACTTTTGTGTAAATTGATTTTTTTTGCTGTCTTTTGCTAACTAACATAGTTGTAAGCTGGGCTTGTCGCATATCACCATGTCAAGTCGCGGCGCAACGTGCAACCAGTGCGGAAGTGAAACTACGAAGTCTTCAAACAATGCTAATCTGCAGTCACCTCTTTGCCTACCGGATTTGGACACACCAGCTTCATCTTCATCTCTCACCTACCCTCTTTCTGACCTCACACCACTAGCTGCCGCCTTCGACAATCTCGCACTCGTCTCCCTGAATAGACCTTCACATTCAACCACAACAACCCCAATAGCTAAGATGCGTCCTCCAAGGGATATTGCGCCTGGAGGTCTACCTCCGAAACGAGAAGAAAAAGCCCGTGGACACGGCCGAACTGAACCAGTCGACAACTATCAAAACTCTTTCAGTTCGTCGAAGATGCTACAACAAGTGCTTGCCATCCAGCCGCCGGAACCTTTCGTTAGCCCACCCCAGATGCCGGCCAAATTTGAGCAGAATTTCATAGCCGGACTACAGGAATATGGAATGGATATACAGATGCAAGTAAGTAACCCACTAGGTGCCTTTAGTCGAGCAGCAGGGATGCAAAGCATGGGGTCAATGGGTGGAGGAGGTTCGTACGGGAGCGTGCTACATGATATTGCAGAAGAAAATGAACACCGTGTCGCGGCAATAGCGGGTAAGGCAGATTCAACCGGAGCCGTAGAAGGGCTGAGGATATTCCCGCCAGCATACCACTCAGGGCACCAAGCGGTTGCAGGGCCAAGTCCTGCGTTTGTACCACCAGCCACGGATTGGCCATCTACTTCATTCTATAATGACGCTTATAGTGACGGCAATGCTGCTATGGGGAGCTTCGAAAATCTCGCTTTCGACCCATACAGAATATCTAATTCTAATGCTGCCTTCGCTGGTGGTCAATCGTCTCGCCTTGGACGCTCAACAGTGGCTAATGTGCCTTTGTTTTCACCACAGCAGAACTATAGCAACTTTGACGCAGGGTTTCTACCTTCCCAAAGCTACAGCAACTTGAACAATCCAAGCAATCTACCTCAGTTGGTTTTGTTTCCATCCGCTAGCATAGGAATGAACCCAACCTGGGAATTTGCACACACAAACAGTGGATTCACTCCAACTAGTTCCAGTAAAGAGGGTATGATAAGTAGTCTCATTTGATTTGTACAAGCTAACTCGTCAGTTTCTGTACATGACCAATTTTCCAGGCAAAATCAAAAAGCAAGAACAGCATCACGTGCATCTGGACAAGCACTCTTGCCTCACATGATGCCAACGTCAAAAAAGCGTGGAGCTACTTCGCAAGATCAGCTTGAACCAAATCTACCTAAAACTCGAGCTTCCAATTCAACAACAGGTCTACCTACCCTCGCGGACGACCTCGAGAGGACTTGGACAGTGAAGTTTCCAGGAAATACATATGCACTGTTGACGGTCATTCTTCAATGGTCACTCACTTTACAACGCCTTCATAGGCAACTTCCAGATCCTTACCTATTCTCCATCAACACCGCATTTCCATATCCAGTCAACCCTCCCATACATCAGAAGCTTGTCTCTGTAGCCTTCTACGATGCCCTAGGCACACCACACAAGGAGATTCGTTATATTGGCCCTGGAGATGGCGTAGATATTAGCTACAACGAAATTGATGTCTTCACTTATCCCGAGGATGCCTACGTCGATCCAGAGCAGGCAAAGCACGATGAGAGATTTGAGACCATGAAGCGTAAGCTCGGTATCAAAGGAAACCAAAGCACCAAAGATCCCCAAAACACAGCCATGCGCCAACGCGCCACCAAAGGCGAAGGCCGCTGGGCATACATCATGCTTCAAGGTCACCGTAATCCTGTTGATATGAATGAAACGCCTCCGCATGCTGTCATAGCTTGGCACATCACTGCAACGACCGAAGCTTCCGAATGCCTATATACAGTCTATCCGGACCATTACAAACCCTCCAGCCTTGCCGTGCCATCTTCTATCAAAGACCCAAGGCGCTTCAGCTCCCTACAGAACGTCAACACAAGGGCTAACGGGTCACGCCGTCTCTACCAAGATCTGCGCTCAGCGAGCAGCTCTGAGGTGCTACCAAAGGGTCTTGCGGTTCATATTGCGGCCCCACCAGGAGCATTGACGTTGAAGAGGGAGGTGTTGAAGATGCAGAAAGCGGGCAAGATACCTCTTATCGAGGGATTTAAAGTGGATGTGCAGAAGTTCAAGGGCTGGATGGATGCAGTTGGAAAGGGTAGGGGAAAGGTCGTTATGTGGAGGAAGGCCGATTAGGAGAGGGGTGTCAAAGCGGTGACATGGGATTTTGGCGGAGTTAGGAGGGCTTAAGAGGGTAATGCAGATTCGAAGTGCATGGAGGAACATGGAGAGTACCGCGATGAGATTTATATTATCTCGTCGAAGCATGATCGATACGGTGAAGGAGTACGATTTTGGGATAAGATCCCGCATACGATCTCGTCTTTACCAATGCCTTGACACTAGGTCGTCGATAGCTCAAATGTATGACATCGACTAGATAAGCGCTACTGGCGAGACTTATCTGCATCTCTCATTGGCTGGTCTCTGGAGGCATAGGAGTCAAACTTCAGCCTTGCGTGCCGCATCCGAACATAAAAGCTCTGAATTTGTACTTCCTAGTCACTTCAAATACAAATGAGCAAGATCTCATAACATCCTCAACATTTTACTCATTATGTCTACTCCGTTCCGAGAAATGGTCCCCACGAGCGTTAGCGCTGTGAGAGAGGGGTCGGGGGAGATTTGGAATGATGCTGAGCGGTCTGAAAAGATCAAAAACCTCATTAGGCTACTATGGTATTGGCTAGTAAGATTCTTGATAAAGTGGCTTTCTGGTGAAGAAGTAATGCAGGGGGTTTTCAACAAAACACTCACCGCAGAACGACACGCCCCAATTGAGGAGTGCTTAATTGGATGCACCCCAGCGGAATTCGGAAATAAGGGGTTTGACGAACATGCACAACCCTTTACATTTGGGAAAAGAGAGGTCATCCAGAAGTCCAAGTACTTGCCGGTGATCGATACATCCATGACGATCAATCCATGGGCTGTAGAATACAAGCCAAATCCAGTTATATTTGCCCACCTTGCGCATCCATGGGCTTTGGAACATACGCCGGATCCAGTTGTGCTTGCTCATCTTACAAATGAAGCTTCCACTTCTGACGATACGGAGGCTTTGCCACTACTTAATCCGTATTCAGATGAACATCCCATCGTTGGGCCTGGCCTAATTCGAGGAACATACCGAGAATCCAAATACAGAGCAAGTAATTCCAAGATCTCATCTCAGCGCAAAAGAGGCCTTGATGCGGACGAACTCTCCACTGACGGGCAGTCAATGCATCGAAGCCGAATTCTGCGCCTTCTGGGCCCCGACACAGCGTCTGACATCTCAGTTCCGCATGAGAAAAACGGTCCCCGGTATCTCATAAAGGGACATAACATAGAAGATGTCAAGCCTTCGATAATTTCTCAAGAGCCAGCAGAGTCGTTGCCTCTCATAAACGACACGTGGGAATGTCCTGCAGATTCCCCTTTGCGTCCAAGTTCTACTCAGTCTTCGTCTATTCTATCAGACAGTGCATTACCCTTTTTCTGCAAAAAATGCATCGCCAGTTTCCGCACCCGTGGTCAGCGGAGGGAGCATGAGAATCGCAAACATATCCGCCGTTTTGTGTGCAATGTATGCACTCTAGGCTTTAACCTTCGAGCGGATCTCAAGCGCCATGAGAAATCTGTTCACAAATCTGGTTATACTGAGCGAGACCAGTGCGGTTACTGGTTGAAGTGCCCAAACGTAGGGTGTAAAAGTGCAGATAAGGTCTGGGATCGTAAGGACAATTACACTAGGCATGTGGAGCGGTGTAGAAGCGCCATCGAGAAGTCATGTGCGGGTATTCATACCTGAGCAGTCGACTCTTCCATCCATCAAACAGTTGAGAATTTCCAGAAATTTCAAGATGTCAGTAACATACTTCAAGAGCGAGTTAAACAATCAAAACTCTGTTGTTTCGAGTACAATGTATCATATCTTAGCCGATATTACAAGAAGTACTACAACGAATAAGGATAATATTTATTCACATGATGGGGGGCCTAACATCTAACTACGTAGCTGTTTCAACACGCTAGGAGGCCGCACACTGTCTCACATGTATCTCGTACTTTGCTCACATAGAGCTTACTGTATTTGCTTTAGCTTTTCCTCCTAATCGGTGTAATCTACAACTATCCAATCATCAAAATGCCTCAGTACAGCCACAGTAGTATGCCTCCAGGATCTTCAGCCTCACTGAACGAAAATCATAACGGTAACCCGTGCCATCTTTTGCCCATTGAGCTCAAATTGTATTAGTATGCCTCTAACCTGCCTTGCTTTGTTTAAAAGGCAAGCCTTGTGTTGTATCAGAGATCAAGTTTTCGCTGACTCTAGATCATGTCCACTATGACTGCCTACAGTCAACTTAGCCTCGCGGCGATTGTTGGCATTACTATTGGAACTTTATCGCTCTGTTTCTTCATTCTTGTTTCTGTGTTTGTTATTTGGAGAAGACGCAACATTGATCCACAGCATGCAGGCCAACCAGAGGAAGCTAGCAACCATGATCAACACACATATAGAGCGACTCCAAATGATCAGAGCGCGCAGCTACAGCTTTGCGAAAGCCTCAAGCTTACATGTGGGAATAAGATCTATTTCATTGCAGCTGCATCTGAGTCAGGCGCAACTACCTCAGAAAATAAGTTATCAGACACGAGTAACCTGAAGAGGATTTTACATCTCGACAGTGCTTCGTTTTTGGCAAACCTACACAGACAATCTAGTGAGTGAATATCCAGGCCTGTTAAATAAGACCCTCTTGACTGATTAAGGACAAGGCCGATCCTTTCCTTTGACCGTAATACCTGTACATGTTGCAGTGGCTTTACATGCATCCCCAGACATCGCAGTGCCAACTACAATTAGAGAGAACTTAATCGAATTTGAACACACGCAGACAACAAGCAGAATCAGCTCGTCGTACGTTGAGCCGGAATCGGGCGTCTCTTCAATAAATTCCTCCACCAATAATGGCATCAATCCTTGGAGAATAGAGTACGAGCCAAACCCAGTCCATTTTCCACATCTAGCGACTCCGACTCTCTCGCGACCAACGGTTTTGTCGATTTGCCCTTATTATGACAGTGAGGACAATACCCTACCCGAAAGACTTGCAAAGGCTAGAGAAGTTCGAATGGCGGATACGGCCCTTTTGCCTGACTTTTGCGTTGCTGAAGAGTTACATATGACAGCAGACTTGTTCGACGCTACAGTGAGCCTTCAAGCGATGGAGTCGTGGAGCTCAGAAGACACTGCTTACTCTATGACTTCATCTACTGTGACCGCTATAGATAATGATGTGAGGGATATATCAAGCCTCTGGAAGATAGTTGAAGATGAAGCTATATCCACCAGGACTATAGAAAATGTCGATACAGCTTGTTTTGTTGCCGCAATTCCTGAGATAGATGTCGGCAAAAAAGACCTCCCAAATTCCTGGAACACAGCTGAGGACAACATAAATTGGGTCGTGGATGCTACAGGATACTCTCTAGACTACTCTGAGCCATCGCAGGTCACCTCAAAGGAAGAAAGCACACTCTCATCAACAGCACTTACAAGGAAGCCCAATGGCTCAAAATACATTTGCCCTAGTTGCAATCTTGAGTTCCGCACGCAAGGTTTGAGAAGGTACGTAGCCAAGCCTCAAATATGAACTCTGAGCCAAACTCACTTTTCATATATAGAACTCATCAAAACCGCAAGCACAATCTGCGCTTTGTTTGCTCTATCTGCCATACAGCATTTGGGCTTCGCGCAGATCTAGAACGGCACAAGGTCACGAAACATAGCGATGACTTTCGGCCTGACACATCCAAGGTATACCGGTGTCCCAACAGTGGATGCGCGACGCCTCAAAAAGACTACTTTCGTAGGGACAATTTCAAACGACACGTGAAGCGTTGTCAGAAAAACACTGCAATGGCGGGATCAAAAGAAACGAGAGCAGAATAGATTCACGAGAGACCCCCTGACTTAATCCACATTTCAGTCTTTGGCGTAAACAAGGTTCCTCGGCGTTTTTGGAAGCATTTGGGAGGCTCCTTTTGGATTAAGCGTATAGGCGAAACCAATTGTACGGGTCTCTCGACGTAAGTGTATTGCCCAAGCTCTTCAAGTACCTATTTCAAAACGTTCGTCTTTAATTTCGCACACGTATTATCATGTGTGGAAATTGTTGAAGTTACTGAGGTAACCGCACCTGCGGTCAGTTGATCTGCCCTTGCGCCATCTGGGGAGCTGCTGGCGTATATGGGAGATATGGAGGGAAGCGGTGTTGGTTTCAGTGTTTACATCCCGGTTTGGGGTTAGCGTGGATACTATATAGGCAGCTCAGCCGAGTATTCAATCAATCACTTGTTAACTCAACTCCTTATTTCAACAGAAATGACCGATATAGACAATGGCAGCTCAATTAAAGAATAAGGTGAGGTTCGATGCGAAGCGGATGACACTGTAGAATATTCGAAGAAATTCGAGCTAATGCGCAATCACCAAATGTTTTCGAAAGGGACAAAAGGTCGATTCTGATAGCACTCACAATTAGGAATGGCAATATAATGTATTGCGGTCCAATTTTCTATGTATGCCGTAATACTGTAATTTACCACGAAAACGGGTTAAAAACAACTGGTCCGTGTACTAGGTACGTCGTCTAGTACCGTCCTAACCAGATGGAGTTCGATCAAGTTTAGTTGTGCCCTACGAGTAATCCTAAACGGGTGAATTGATCGAGTCAGGTGTCCTCCATCTTATTGTTGTCTATCGCATCACCTATGTCCTCCGCCTGGCTGAGTGCACAGTATCTTTATGCTTACCTCAGCGCGAAGTCTTCCATGGTTAGTGGTGTTTGGATATCTCAGCACGAGTACCTAAGTATCTCTATACGCAGCATGGTAAGCCACCCACCAGGGGATTCTCATTTGAGCGAGGATAACATGGCTAACATGCGGCGTTTGACTCGAAAATAGGAGAGTCTCCGTCCTCCAGTAGTGTTACCCCGCAAAAGACTTGCACATGCAGTCCAAACACGGTCATGCCGAGCTAATCACAGCGCGACACTCGGGCCAAGAACAAGGGGTAATCCCAAGCCATCCTCGATTTAGCCGTACCCTATCTGTCTCAGCCTTGTCAATGATACGAAGAGGGCGAAGCATGAAATGCAACGACACCTAATAAGAGTCTCATACGGCCCGCTTACTCGCCGCGCGTTGCGGCTTCCTTCAGATCTAAGATCTTTGGATCCCAGGTTGTCTGCAATTGTAATTTTGGACATCCGGATTCCTACCCTGTTACTTTACTCAGAGCAACCATGCGTTTTCTGGGGAGGAAAAAAAGTGAACCTGGGGTGCGGATGGAAGAACTTACGCAAACACAAACCAACGACGATATATTGAAGACCGAAGAGATCCAAGAAGTTGTTCGCGAGCAGCGACCTGGTGAGTCGAGTATGGCATCACAGGGAAGAGCTAGCGAAGAGGTAGCGACCGAGCGCACAGGACGACGACGATTCTGGCAAAGGAATAAAAAGAGCTATAGCCATGCGCATTATAGGGTGTATAAGAGACGGTGGTTTGGACTCGCACAATTAGTGCTGTTAAATATTGTTGTGAGTTGGGATGTAAGTACACTCCATCCTATCGGATTGACAGCACGCCCCGCTGTCAATCGCTGCTTCTCCAGGAAACTAGAGGAGCATGCACGCCACCAACGGCAATAGGTGCGAACGAAGCGGTTGGTCGCTGCGAGGAAACAAACTTTATTCGTTCACCCTGAGGTGGTCGCAAACTTTACATCAACAAATAAATCTCCTCAGCTAACATCTACAGTGGCTCACATTTGCCCCTGTCTCTACGGACGCTGCTACGTATTTTCGCACCACCGAATCAACTATCAACTGGCTTTCGACAGCCTTCCTCTTTGCATTCATTGTTTCGTGCCCAGTAACAATTTACGCTCTCCATCGCGGCCCCAAGGACAGTATCATAGTCGCCTCTGTGCTCCTCTTAGTCGGAAACTGGATTCGCTATGCTGGCACCGTGGCTGATGGCGGAATATTCGGGCTTGTTATGGCCGGCCAAATCTTGGCTGGATTTGCACAGCCATTTGTGCTTGCGGCGCCCACGCGGTACAGTGAAATGTGGTTCACTGAAAACGGACGCATTGGCGCGACCGCGCTGGCGAGTTTGGCGAATCCATTTGGAGGCGCTGTGAGTAGTACTCTAGACATCCCACCTATCGTTACTTACTAAACTGTCGCTAGCTTGCACAACTCATCAATCCAGTTTTCGGCTCAATACCAAATATGGTGCTCATTATATCCATCATATCAACTGCAGCTTGTATACCATCCCTCTTCATTCCAGCTGCTCCCCCGACACCTCCAACCGCCTCCTCTGGATTATCAAGAGAGCCTATTATGTCTTCGTTGAAACACATGCTCAGTTCCCCACCAGCCTACGTTGTCTTGATAGCGTTTAGTGCCTTCGTAGGGCTCTTCAACTCCTTCAGCAGTCTGCTAAACCAAATCTTGTATCCCTACGGCTACACCGAAGACGAGGCAGGGCTGTGCGGTGCCGTTTTGATCATAGTAGGCTTGGTAGTTGCAGCGGTCGCCTCGCCTATCCTCGATCGAACACATGCCTACCTCTTAGGCATCAAAGTTCTCTGCCCGCTAATTTCGATTGCTTATTTGGGCATGCTCTGGGCACCAGAAACAAGGACCATAGTCGCTCCATATGTTCTGAGTGGAGTATTAGGTGCAGCTAGTTTCACCCTTTTGCCCCTTGCGCTGGAATATTTGGTTGAGATTACGTATCCGGGAAGTCCAGAGGTCAGCTCGACGATTTGTTGGGCTGGTGGTCAGCTCCTTGGAGGCGTGTTTATTGTCATTATGGATGAGCTCAAGGACAAGCGCGATGTTCAATTCGACAAAGTAAGGGAGCAGGGGAGAAGGGCTACTGGAGATGATAGACCACCTGGAAATATGTTCAATGCCTTGATACTTCAGGCAACTGTTGCAATGGCGGTGTTGCCACTGCCAATGATGCTGGGGATCAAACGGCTTAAGTTGGCCCATGGGAAAGGGAGGCTGTTGGTTGATGAACACAGAGATAGTATTGGGGAAGGGGTTGTTGGGGCTCTGCTAATTCATGAATAATGATTTAGGTGAGTCTATGATATGACATGATACGTTCAGGGACTTCAGTGCTGCCTCTCGACTTAGACGATGGAATTCATAGAAGTTAGTGTAAACGTGTAGCAGGCAGTTTTGGTACATTTCTCTGCGTACTTCGAAGGGCCTGTTTAGTTGACTAACCAGTCTTTCAGCATTATATGTGACTTGGGACGTAGGACTCTCCGCCAAGTGTCTGTCGCAACAATGAATTATGCCTTACCCCTAATTTGCCGCTGATACGGTCTCTCTAAAACTGTAGCTTAGTTGCGCATTTAAAATACACTTGAGATAGATCTGTAAAACTGTGTATCTTGGGAACAAAAATAGCCAGTCAAGAGAAGCCGAAAGTTTAGGTATGTATATGAGAGATTAAGCTTTAAATCAGCGTGTTGGCAATGGTGTCTGTGGGGGATTTTTTTTTTAAAATTATTCAGCATAGTACGCTTCCTACGGGGACTCCAGCAATTTCCCACAGCGGTGACAGCACGCAGTAAATAGGTACATGCGCGCAGAATGATCATGGGGCATGAGGAAATAGTACAGATATTCTAAACATGACTTCGGTATCTACAATCATTCATGATGTGTCTTGTCGTATTATTTGATTCCAAACCCCGCCTCTTGTGTCAAACTCGATGACGCACACGACGTCCAATCGCTGCCGAGTTGACATACTCTATTTGAGCTGAGCGAAGAGCCTGGGGGCAGCACATTGGGTCGCACAGTGAGCAAGATGGAAGACTAAGCAGGTCAGCAGTCGCTCGAGTGTGGATGCTGGCGAATGACTTACATTCTTCAACGCAGTCCTCTGAGGCCTTGCCGTCATTATCGATCTGACCTGTTACACGCTCAACGCACTCATCGTAATGATGCTTTGCGGGGTGGCATTCCTTGGACTCGACGCATTCTGTTGTGTAAGAGTTAGTCCAAGTCCGAAGCTTCCACGTTATGCCGACTGAGGTTGAAGTGTTGGCCACAGTAGTATCATCAATTGCTCATCAACAGCCATCTTGAAGGCCACGAGCAATGGTTGAATATATGTTAACTCTAGTCTAGGTAGACTCACCCTTCTCAAGCTGCTCCTTTGGGTCCACTGTCTCCTCTTCCTCTTCCTCCTCGTCTTCGCCCTCGTCCTCGTCGCTGCCCTTTCCACTCGGCTTGTGTGCCTGCTCTTTGCTTTCTCCTCCCTTATTCGCGTCTTGCTTGTTGACTTCGGCCTCTTCGCCAGACTCCTCGCCAGTGCCGGAAACAGGTGACTTGGTGCTGGAGCCGCCTTGGGGTGCCTCGGCGTCGGGTGAGGGGTGGGCGAACGTCTCCCAGACGTCAGTGAAGAAGTCGGTAAAGCCCATAGTTGGTGTGGAGGGGCAATTGGGTGTTAGAGAAGAAGGATGCTGATACGGGCGGTGATAAGGCGGTTGGAGCGTTGAAGCTTGCTGAAGTTCGATCGCGAAAATGGCGGTGCCAAGACTACTAGGATGGCAAGTGCTTGTCATTCGATTTGCGTGACATCAGATTGACCCCCCACCAATTCACAAAGTTAATAAATGTGTCGGAGATATTGGTTGCGGAACTAAAAGAAAGCTGTTCACTTCTAGTATTAATTGTTGCTAACCTCGGTGTCTTTTGAAGGCTTCTTGCACACTAATGCCTGACTCGACCTCCTCGATGACCTTTTCATCAGCGTTGACCAGCTTCGGTAATAGCTCAAGCAGTTCTTCTATCTTCCCCTGCGGCACTGCAACAACTCCATTCTCAAAAGGATCAATCATGACAATATCTCCTGGCTCAACTGTTGTCTCACCAATCTTGACAGGCACATTACGAGCGTGAAACTTAGTTTCGGCTCCTGCTCCAATTATACTCGTGCCTCGCGACCAAATCGGTAGTTGTGTATCGTTCAGCGCAATGACATCTCGTACTCGACCGTCCACTACGATACCCTGTGCACCCATATACTTCATCCGAGCTGCCATAATGCCGCCTACAACTGCACAGGATTGTCCAACTGGCTGGCTGATAATCACTATGGTGTCTTTCTCAGTCCAGTCAGCGTACGGCCGTGGATCTGGCAGATTTGATGCTGGAGCGTCCTGTGAAAGTGAAATTGGGTTGGGGAAGCTCTTGGTAGCCTTTGGCAGCATCACAAACGTAGATGCAGGGGCAAGTATCTTCTTGAACCCAGGTTTTGGTGTGCTTGATGTGTGAAGCAATGGTTCTACATGAAGTTAGAGTAAAACTGTCTTCTGTGATATTAGAAAGGTAAGTTGTACGTATGTTGACAAGAAAGCCAGCGCCAGGTACATGAAGCTTGAGCAGACCATCCGCCAACTACAGACGGTCAGCTGTAGGTTCAACGCGATTTAGGGTGCAACGTACATCACATGCGGCATACCTGTATAGTTCCTTCCATCTTGGGGACGCCATGGGATGTAAGTAGGAAGATGGCTAGTATTTGATAGTGTCCAAGAAGTGCTATTCTATATTATGCCTTGAAGTTTCAACGTTCGAGCCCCACTATCTAAGCAGATAGAGATGCGCTAACCAGTGCCAGTTTTTCGAGGTACAGTGCAGCCGTTTCTCATGGGCATAGCAAGAAAACATAGTTGCGGTAGTGCAAACGATTTGTTGTGCAGTTGTTCGTTGATAGAGGCCTGATACTTGATGTGGTTCAATGTGTCAAGTGCCTAATCTGTCCTCAGGTACCTGGGTAGATATTTACATGTAGACGCTAGTATATTTCATGTACGGTCAAATTCAATAAGCATTTCATCCTCATTATAATACAAATCGCTCTTCAAAAGGTGAAATGTGTCAAATTCAACGTCTGGACAGTCATCACGTCAGCGCGCACGTGACGGCTGTCACGCTAAGAGAACCAGGGTCTATTCATCATCGGTCAGTGCACAGATATTCCGCCGCAACTTCACGGACGACTGCACCACGACCGTCGAGCGACCCCTCGCCGCAGCATCCACATCCACAATTAGTGCGCCTTCATTTCTCTTCACCTATCTGATACTTGTAATTCTTTTTCTGCGGCCTTTGCCGCACTGCGACACCCAACATGGCTTTCAGCGCGCCTGCTGTCTTTGTAAGTTTTGCCACGGGTTCCGATACCGCGTTGTAGTTAGGCAATCCAACTAACACCCACAAAGAACCTTCGTCCCACTACTACTCAATTATGGCCAACTATGTCGGCGGCTCTCAGGTCCGCTGCCACAGGCACTAGGACTATGCACATGTCACGGGCTGCTGAGTTTGTGCCAGCACCTCTGCTGGCGCAACGCTCCATGCCCGCCGTTCTCCAAGCAACACCGACAGGTCAGTCGGGCATGATCAAATTGTATAGAATATATGCTAATGGTATTCAGCGGCGTGGAACTCGCTCGGACTAGGTCGCCCTTTCGTCAGAATGCCACCCTTCGGATCTCTCATGGCACGGCAATACTCGACTATGCCGCGCAATACCTCCCTATCGCAACTTCGAACACTATCAAAACCAGGAATGGTTGGTCTGAATCTAGTGCAGCAACGCTCGCTTTTCGGCGGATCAACACAAGGCGGAACAACACGAGAACAGCTTGCTAGGCTTGAGGAAGCTGCGAACAACAACCCTAACAGTGCAGCCTCACAACAGACCTTCTACTCTGCCCTTATGCGCGCCAATATGCCACAACTCGTCGTCAACCGCTATGACTCCGGACACTTCGCTACAAATTCCGTGGTGAACAGACTCTATGAAACTGCACTGCACAAGCTCGAATGTTCGGGCAACGTCAACAACGGCCAATCTAGTCAAGGTCTTTCCCAACAGCAAATGCAAACTATCGGCCAGTCTGTCGGCGCTCATCTAAGCGGCGGTCAGATTGGAAAACCTACTTCTGGCACTGGCATGAAGAGCAACCCGGTCTATGTCGTTGTTGAGGAATCTTTGATGAATGTCATCTTTAAGTGGGTTCGCTGGATTTGCGGTTTCGCCTTGGCAGCATACGTCTCCTTGATCCTTATCACTCTCTTTGTTGAGACTAGTGGCGTACTGAAGAAAGTTGGCGGAACGACGACCAATGAAGTACGACCAGAACAACAGAGCACCCGCTTCAGTGATGTTCATGGCTGTGACGAGGCCAAGGAAGAGCTTCTTGACGTTGTCGACTTCCTCAAGCACCCCGAACGATATAACAAGCTTGGTGGCCGTCTTCCTAAGGGTGTTCTCCTTATTGGTCCTCCCGGTACTGGTAAAACGCTGCTCGCACGTGCTGTTGCAGGCGAAGCGGGTGTTCCCTTTTTCTACATGTCTGGCTCTGAATTTGATGAGGTCTATGTTGGTATTGGCGCCAAGCGTGTCCGCGAACTCTTCCAAGCTGCTCGATCCAAGGCCCCCGCAATTGTTTTCATCGACGAATTAGATGCTGTAGGCGGAAAGCGAAAATCTCGGGAAGCCAACTACCACCGCCAAACTCTGAATCAGCTCTTGAACGACCTCGATGGATTCGACCAAAGTACCGGTGTTATCTTCATCGCCGCGACAAATCACCCAGAGCTCCTTGATAAAGCTCTTCTTCGCCCTGGACGTTTCGATAGACATGTCCAAGTTGATCTACCTGATGCCAGTGGTCGTCTGGCTATCTTGAAATACCACACCAAGAAGATTCGTCTGCTTCCCGAAATTGATCTATCGACTATCGCCCGCGGTACCCCTGGCTTTTCTGGTGCAGAGCTGGAGAATTTGGCAAACTCTGCCGCCATTCGCGCTTCTAAGCTCCAGTCAAAATTCGTTACTCTCACCGACCTCGAATGGGCCAAAGACAAGATCACAATGGGCGCTGAGAAGAAGACTCGAGCAGTCCCACTCCAGGACAAGATCCACACTGCCTATCATGAGGGTGGTCATGCTCTTGTCGGTATCTACACCAAAGGCTTTTCTGATGTTCATAAGGCGACCATTCTCCCTCGAGGACACGCCGCCGGTATTACTTTCTTCTTGCCACAAGAAGAACATCACCACACGCGCCAACAGTATATTCGTCAACTACAAGTCATGATGGGCGGCAAAATGGCAGAAGAAATTGTCTTCGGCGCTGACAACGTTGCTGACGGAGCGTCCGGTGATATTCAACAGGCAACATCACTGGCATATAACATGGTTACGTCTTGTGGCTTCTCAGACGTCCTCGGCAATGTTGACTTCAAATCGAATTACGAGATGGTATCGCCAGAAACAAAGCGCCTGATTGACAACGAGGTCCGGCGATTGATTGATGAAGCGAAAAGTAGTGCCAGAGAGTTACTCAAGTCGAAACGGCTCGAGCTGGATCTTTTAGCAAACGCTCTTGTGCAGTACGAGACACTTGACAAACAAGAGATCATGAAGGTAGTCAAGGGCGAGAAGCTTCCCGATCGGTTAATGTCCATGCCGAATGCACCGATCAAAATTCCTGACAATCCCCTCCCGGCGGGGGTGTCACCAGTATCCAATGATAACAACGGATCTTCTGGACCAGGCGCACGTGCCTGAGATGATTGAGTGTATCATAAGAGTGACGGCAATCAAAAAAAGGACCAGTGTGTATATCAAGGTGAAGGGCGTTACTTAATGCCCTCGTCCCTCATTTGCGTTGTTGGCAACCTCACCACAAAGATTTTCGGTCACTAACGAAATTGGCTTGCAATTTCTTGTACATTATGTGCTTATCAGTTAGCGTCAATGAAACGCGCTTGATTTTTGTGTTTGTTTGAAAACATGCATGCAAGTGAGCAAAGTGTGGGTTATGGGGATGAGTTGGAACTGTGGCCAATAGATTGAGTAGGGGGACGATAGACTCATCACTTAGTGTTGTAAAGTCCGAGATTTTGTTATCATGAAGATATATATTGGATGATCAATAGGACAAAAACCTACCCCAAGCGTGAAGAATATGTTTACGCCACTTGTGCAAAAGTCCAAAACGATAGGCCTAGTCTACTATGAGATCACCAATGGTTTTATTTCTTTCAATTCCAAGTTTATACATTAGGTTTAGTAGGTTAGCAGTTGAAGGCAATGAGGGGTGGGCCTCAGAAGTAGTGGGCTCGTGCGTTGCTGTGCCGCAAGCTACTGTATGAGGTCAGACGCTGTCAACTACCAAACCATCACAGCTTCAAACTATGGCACCTAGGTTCCACTAAGGTGTTTATCGTCTTATCATGGACTTGCTGCTGCTGCTGCTGACGTCTGCTAGCATCATTTTGCTCACCTCCGTCTTCATCTTGTATCACTTGCGGGCTCGGTCGTCGCAAACAGACGCAACGCGGAAGCCAGAAAATCCAAGCTGTTAGATCTTGACCTAGGCCATTCGGGGTAGGCTCTGCAATGGAGAAAGAGGCTGGTAGAAGCTCTTTCCAATAGTGTCCTTTTACCTGAAGATGCAACCAATTTCAAAGAGTCGATGAACGCGTACTAGGCACAGCAATCATGCGAAGTTGTACCTGCATGTGTTATACGGCCAAGTAATGACGAAGAGCTGGTACTAGCCGTCAAGATATTAAAGGCAGAGTATGACGAGCAGAGCAAAGCAAATGATGGGTTGAGTTCCGATAGCCAGGGCCTTTTCGCTATTCGAGGCGGTGGCCACTCTCCCATTGCATGTGCATCTAGTGCTCAGGGAGGCGTACTTATTGACACGAGTCTTTTCAACGAGGTAACACTCGTATCTGATCGAAAGAGTGTGGTTATCGGAACTGGCTGCAAGTGGGGAAGTGTTTACGAAGTCCTCGAACAGGACGGCCTTGCTGTTGCAGGAGGAAGGAACTCGGCGGTGGGTGTTGGCGGGCTATCATTCTTCTCTCCACGCTCTGGTTTCGTGTGCTCCAACATTCTCGAATATAAAGTCGTACTTTCAGATGGCTCAGTGGTGGTAGCTTCGGCAACATCGTCCCCAGACTTGCGGCGCGCACCGAAAGGCGGGACGAACAATTTTGGTATTGTTACTCGGTTTACAGCTCGTGCTTTTCCTTCGAGTGATATTTGGAGTGGAATGTTATATATGCCATCCTCACAGAGCTCCAAGGTACTTTCATCATTTCACGAATTTCTCGACCGAGTCATTACAAATAAATGACAAGGGCAAGACATACGATGAATATGCTGCAGGCCCACTAGCCTGCTTTACCTATCTCCAACAGCTTGGTTTACACGCGGTTACAGTCGCTCTGACCCACACCAAGTCCCCAGAACCTGGTAAGAAATAGCCAGCATGCTGACAGAGCTCGGGCTTTCCAAAATCTGGCGCCTGTGGAGCACCTGTAGCGCGAATTGAGCGTCTTGAACCTGCCAGGGCGAAGGCACTATCAAGAATGACCTTGCCACTTTGGAGGCCGCTCACAAGGCGTATTCTGACGCGGTTGCGAGTATCTAGAAGCACAATATCGAAAATATATCCTGGACTCTTGTTTTGCAACCTATGCATCCAGATTGGGCACAGAAAGGCGACCATAACGTTCTCGGACTCGGTACATGCACGAGTGAGGCGCTTGTCAACGTGAGCTTCACGATGAACTGGGGGTTATCGAAGGATGATGACACGACACAGCGAATCACGCGAGCAGCGATTGAACAGATTAAGAGATTGGCACAGGCGCAGGGGATAGGGCACCGTTATCTTTATATTAATTATTGCGATAGCTGGCAGAATCGTCTGGGAAGCTATGGGCCCGATAACGTGGATTTGATGAGAGAGGTCAATAGAAAGTACGATCCTGACGGCATGTTCCAGAGAGGGAGCGTCGGTGACTTCAAGCTTGGGCTATGATAGCGGCCGGTAGTTCGATCCGAGGCGGGCAAATGCTGCAGCCACACGCCACCATTGCAACCCTCTATCTCAACGTTGGTTGAGGCGATGCCACGTTCTTTTAACCTCGGGTAAGGTACCGAGGATTGGAAGGCGAAAGGCGTAAAACAGCTCATTCATGAATAATCAACTGTGTTAGGAAGACAACGAGGAAAGTGGATTCATGTTGGGTCGGTAACTCGGTGATGACGGGTGATCCAAAGTAAGCGAACGGTTGACGATTTCCTTCCTGTTCAGGCCAAGCCTTGCAAGGCGCGCTAGACATGTGACAAGGCATGGATAAGCTCCAAACGCCAAATTAGCATCTGCCCCGCGAGATATGGTTAGCCAGTGCAGTGCTAGTCTAACAAAAGAGAAAAGATAATTTGCGCGCAACAAGCACACGATCAACCGCCACTCACAAAGTGCAGGGGTGTGTGCCGAGCGAGCGATTGAATAAAGCGTTGAAGAAGAAGACCCGCTTTGTTCTAGAAGAGAGTGGGTCGTGAAAGGTCCTACTGGACGGTGAGAGTAGGTTTTGCAGGCCACAAATTGATTGAGGCCCCGGCGAGCCCCCACACCTCGCTTTGACCGTCGCTGATCATGTGTTGCTTGAGATAAGAATACCAAGGCAGGTAGGTAAGCAGTACGAGCTCTCGATCTGGCCAGGCACGAAGACAGCCGACACGAAGGAAGGAATAAAAGGCATACCGTTGATAGCAACCATGCCGTTCAGCCGAGGAGGGGTTAGCGCAAGCTTATTGCTAAACCGTGGGCAGCCGACGACGGGATGGACATTTGAGCTTCCTGATGGCGTTGAATATCCAGGTGTGTGGTGTGTGGTGTCGCGTGCAGTGACAGACTGCATAGTAGGTACTGGGTAACCAGTGCAATGGAATCGAGCATTTTACCCCAGGCCGAAAACAGTTTAGTGTTCCCTATTCCCAGGGTCAGTTCTCCGCTGCAGCCAATCAACAACGAGGGCAAGTTGGAAGCGTTGGAAGCGTTGGAAGAAAGGCGTCTCGAACGCCCCCCTTTTCTCACGATTTGGAACGGGTAAGCTGGGATGGGACTGGATGAAGTGGGGATACCAGCATGGCCAGTTGTTAGAGCATGTTGTGTTATCAATTCATGGTGCGGGACGTGAGTTGGATCCTTTCCCAAACAGGCAGGAGCAGTGAACAAGTTTGGGTGGCGTCATTACCGCATCGAATCACAACAGCCGCTATGGCCAAGGCCGCGGTAGCTTCTTTCATTGCCACCAGTGGCTGCTTGAGCTCCGCTTGGTAAACGACTTATCGAGGCTTGTCTGCGACATTGAATCTCGGCGGAATAGTGCGAATCCGTACAAGGGCATGGAAGAACTTCCATGAATGGTCTCCTACTCGTGTTACCACCTCCTGCCTGTTACGGTTGCAGCGGGCATATGCGACGAGTTGATCAATTTATTAATCTCGCGCCCTCGCGCTCTTGCCAACCACCACGAGACTTTGCTTTCTCCTCGTCGGTTCTAATCTGTTCCACTTCAACTACTCCAAGGTTCATTCAACCAGTACTAGTTGTGTGCTTATCATGCCTACAGACAACGACACTGTCGTAAGTACCTTCCCATACAATAACAACAACAACTACTACTACGCCAAACCCAACCAATGACCTATAACTAACCCTCCCTTCCTATAGGTGGCTACTGGCCTTGACCCCGCCTTGATTGACCGTTCTGGTGATCCTGAGCGCAAAGACCCAGCTGCCCACCAGACTGGCCCTCCTGCCTACCTCATCTCTGAGGGCAAGGCTGGCGTTCATGATACCTACTCCAGCGAGGATGGAGATGATCTTCCCACCCAGGAGGAGCTGGCCACGCTCCGCCGTGTGCCCGCCGCCATCCCATGGAGAATCTACACCATCGCTTTTGTCGAGCTTGTAGAGCGCATGTCCTACTATGGTACCATTGCCGTCTACTCCAACTTCATCGCCAGGAAGAGGCCCACACCCACTGGAGCCGCTCTCGACCCCAACGACGATAAGGCAGTGCCTGGTGCCCTCGGTATGGGTAAACAGGTTGCCTTCTCCTTGACCACCTTCAATGCCTTCTGGGTCTACTGCTGCCCGCTCCTCGGAGCCTGGATTGCCGACACCTACCTTGGTCGTTTCAAGACCATTGTCTACTCCGTCATCGTCGCTGAAATCGGTCACATCATCCTCGTTGCTTCTGCTGCCCCATCTGTTCTCGATAAGCCAAACACGGCTCTCGGTGTCTTCGTTCTTGGTATTCTCATCATGGGTCTCGGAACTGGTACCTTCAAGCCTAATATTTCACCCCTTATTGCTGAGCAGGTTCCCCAAGAGAAGATGCGCATCGAGACTGTCAAGGGCGAGCGTGTCATTGTTGACCCAGCTGTTACCGCCACCCGCATTTACAACTACTTCTATCTCTTCATCAACATCGGTGCTCTGGTCGGTCAGATCAGCATGGTCTACGCTGAGCGTTACGTTGGATTCTATCTTGCGTATCTCATTCCTACCGTCATGTTCATTGTCTGCCTGCCAGTCCTCTACCTTTGCAAGAAGCACTACATTCTGAAGCCACCGAGTGGAAACGTCATTGGCCCCGCCTTCAAGCTGTTCTTCAAGGCTCTAGGTGGAGGTGTAAGTCTCAACCCCATGAGGACTTGGAGGAACTGGAACGATGGCACCATGTGGACAAAGGTTAAGCCTTCTAGCCTCGGAGCCAACAAGCCATCTTGGTACAACTTCGATGATGCCTGGGTTGATGAGGTTGCTCGTGGTTTCAGCGCTTGCAGTGTTTTCTTCTGGGTGCCCATCTTTTGGCTTGCCTACCGTCAAATGGACTCCAACTTGACTCAAATGTGCGCAACCATGCATCTAGGTGGTGTTCCTAACGATATTCTCTCCAACTTGGACCCCATTGCCATTATTATCATTGTGCCCATCATGGACAGCATCGTGTATCCCTTCCTCCGAAAGCGCGGCATCCGTTTCACACCCATCAAGAAGATTACCGCTGGTTTCATCCTCGGTGCTTTCGCTATGGTCTGGGCCGCCGTTCTCCAACATTACATGTAAATTGACACACCTTATTTTTCAACGATCCAATACTGATTTACATGATAGTTACAAGACCTCGGGATTCTATAAGACCGGCGATAAGGAATACATGTCTGGCATTAGTGTCTGGGCTGTCACCGGTGTCTATGTGCTCATCGCTATCTCCGAAATCTTCGCTTCTGTCACTACTCTTGAATATGCCTTCACCAAGGCTCCCAAGAACATGCGTTCCCTCGTCCAGTCTGTCCAGCTTTTCACCACCGCTTTCTCCGCTGCCCTCGCCCAGGCCTTCACCCCGTTGACCAACGACCCTCATCTCGTTTGGAACTATGGCGCCGTTGCCATCATCTCCTTCGTGACCGGTATTGCCTTCTTCTTCGCATACCGCACCATGGACAAGCAGGAAGATGAGCTCAACATGCTTCCCACCGGTCATGTCAACAACTCGACCCAACCTGCCGATGTCGAGAGGAGCGTCAGCGTCCCTTCAGAGACGCGCGCAAACCCCACCAGCGAGCTTGCCGCCAACGAGAAGGCCCAAGAGCTTCGTTAGAGGAAGGCTGATTCTTTGTGATGAGAATATGCCTTTCATCTTGATGGGACATTTTGTGTAGATGATATTACCCCTGAGTCTATGATACCATGTGCAGGCTTTGCACTCCATTACGCAAGTCTAAAATGCAAGCTAAGAAGTTATAATAAACACTTATATTACCTTTTGCTCTCTTGAAAATGATCGTTCGTGTGAGGCTACTATGTGGATGTTGAGGTGCACCAAACGTGAATGTCTCCGAAAAGAATAACTCGAGTAAGGTCATCAAATGCTGTTACCATGCCGCACTTGCTATCATCGCCCGAATCAATGATGTGATAGAGGTTAACTGCTGAAAAGATAAATTAGGATCTCAGACTTCATGCATGGGTAGCATGAGAGCTACCTAGAGTCTTGCACGCCAACTTATAAATATATCTGCTCATCAACAAAGTCCAATTCTAAACGCATGGCAACCCCTAGACCATCACCATATCCATGCCGAACCTGACTTTTTTACTTCAAAATCACTTTAACCCATTCAGGCTGGACTGCAGCCCAGGCGCCTTCATCCACTTCCCCAGTTCCGATACGGTGTGCAACCCGTCGCTCCACATCCCACTCCACCATCAAAACGTGCAACTTTGGCAGCACCTTGTGCACTTGAACCCTATCATGGACTCGAGTAATGACTATGAAATGGTGTAATCCTGTTTGTGCGCTGCTAGAACATCCATGTTCAGACATTGCACCTATCTTCAGGCTACGACTCTATGGATCCGTGAGCTCCCAGTCATACCCCATGTTTCCGAACACCTTGTGCGCGTGAAGCGCTGCTGTGCTCGTCCAAAATACCAAGTGTCCCGAATCACGGAAATCTTCGCTATCGTCTACTTCGATCTTGGCTGATCCTTTCCATTTGCTCACAATGCCCGGGTCCAACGCGCTGGAGCCGAGTGGCGTTGTGTATTTGTTGAAAAGCTCTGGAGGCATTAGAGGTCGTACTTCACCGCCAATACCGAGATTGCAGAACTCTAGTTCGGGGACGAACATTGCGGTAGGTGAGGGTAAGTTGAAGAGTCGGCCCAGTCCTCCATGCTCAAGGTTCCATCCAAGCCAGGACCAGCTTGGAAACTCCGCGCGATGGAATCCTCGTTTATGGTGTGTTTTGCGACTCGTCGTGTACAATCGCCACCCGTCCAAGCTAGTGACTCGTCGAAGCGGAGGAGAAAAAGATGGCCCCAGAAAGTTGTGGCAAAAGGGTGCTTTTTCGCCAGCCGTCGGAAATAACCTGGATGGCGTTGAGGGCATCTGACGGGTTTGTCACACTGGGTTTGGCGTATTCCATGACGATCTGATAGCAGTTTTCTGGCCTGAATGCGCTAGGTTGTTCCTCTTTCATGAGGTCGTAGCAGCCAAATACATTTGATGAGATAATCTTCGGTTCCTGGGCTCCTGCGGCGGATAGTTCGAGCGCGTTATTTTTCAACCCGCGTGCCAGTCTTAGCAAAATCGTGCTCAGCTCAACCTCGGCTTATTGCTGCTCAGGCTTGCACTGCCACTGCTTATACCGTACTTAAGCTTGCTCATAGTCGCTCGCGCTCTGCTTATAATTATAATCTTGGTGCCTCAGGCTGCTCATGCTTAACCTCTGTTCTTGAGGTAGAAGGCCTCCATGTGGTCGTTTTCGTCGAGCCACATGACCTGGTACAGCGAGTCGGTGAGCGCGCCGACGCGCTTGACCCAGATGACGACGCGCTCGACCGACGTCGGCGTCGGCGAGAGGAACAGCATGCCTAGATAATCCCACGCTCCCATGGGAGGAGCGCTGGGGACCTGACTGCAAAAAAAAAAGGATATTCAACAATATATGGAGCGAAAGTTTGGGGGAACAGATTATTGGTAAACCGAACTTTGTACTAGCCAACTACACGAAGCAAGCTAAGCTACACAGCCTCAACTCAACCGTGGCTCTAAACGGCCCAAGACTATCAACAAACCGAAAGTAGCAGATATGGTGCCACAGGAAGATATAAGATCCGCCCACATCGTCCATGAACAACCTTTGAAGCACTTCCGCTCGTAACAAGGTGTCCCGAGGGACAATCTTCACTCCACCTGCCTTCAAAAGAGACCGGTGATGACAACTTGTCGCTGACAAATTGAACTGAGGTCTATAACGAGTGGAAGTGGCCTGTGGAGAACGAGCGGAGGTGGCCTGTGGAGATTGCATAGAAGAGACGGAGGGAATAGAAGAGATAAAGGGAATGGAAGAGATGAAGGGAATGGAAGAGATGGAGGGAATGGAAGAGATGAAGGGAATGGAAGAGACGGAGGGAACGGAAGAGATGGAGGGAATGGAAGAGATGAAGGGAATGGAAGAGACGGAGGGAATGGAAGAGATGGAGGGAATGGAAGAGATGAAGAGAATCGGGGCAAAACGTAATATTTATGTACTACCAGATAGCCGCTATGGGCGCTCTCTTTCCTTTCTATAGACGCAGTTGCGCTCTTTAAGAAGGGATACAACTGCTATATATCCTATATAGTAGTGGCGGCTAGTATAATTAAGTAAGAACATTCGTAAGTTGAAATCGAGTAGGTAAGATCTACTGTAAAAAATTCAAACAGAATTCAAGTTCTTAATACACTAAAAGAAAACGTGCGCAAGGCTTTCGCACCAGGTGGCTCTTTGGTATCGCCAAAAGACTTCGTCGTCAGTGAATAATATTGTTCGCCGTGAAAGTGGCGATTCCTGCATTGTCCAAGCGCGACGTTTCCAAATTGAGTCTTCATAAGCTATTCCCGTGAACAGTTGAGTGCTGCGCATTAAAGATAGGGATTTTGGAATTGGAATCACTGCTTGTCGAGGATTCCGTATGAGATCCTTGCTTACTCCAGTGATTCCTATGTCGGCATGAACAGCACTGGCTGCAATAATCGTAGCGTATGCATTGGTATAAACACAATCCATATAGGAAAGCTGTCGCAACTTGTCTACGTCGTCATCTTGGATAATACACAGTGAGTCTATCCATATATACCTAAACCCAATTGACCAAGTAACAGTAAATGCATCCTGGATTGTTTTCGGGATATTCTCCCTTGTCAACTGGCCTGGCTGTAGGAAACGCTGAATGGTTTCGCGAGTGCAGAGTAACTTGTTTCTCTGTGCGGATCCCCACACATAGCTGAGTGCGAGATACTGGCAGTCCTTCGGGGCATCAACAATACAACCTTGAACTACATCGACCACTCTGATCCCTGGAAGCTGCGCGTCCTCGGAGGTTGTCCACTCAGGCTCCCAGCATGTACTACCATGACGATAATAGCAACAGGACATCCATTGCCGAATGAGACGTGGTTCGTAATAGTGACCGATACGGCGACCAGATGGCAGCAGAGGTGGCCTAGGTATTACTGGAAAGTCTGGTATCTCGTTTACATGAGGGATGGGATCAGCGCACGGTTGCAGCGATAGTAGGTATTGTCTGCGGAAAAACCTTGGTTACCAGAAAATTGAGCCGGATGCAGTTGACAGATTCGTCAGAACGAATAGAATACTTTGCAAAAATTTCGCGGTCAATGTAGCAGTGCAATGTCCCATCATCCCTCTGGCACTGTGCAATTCTGTCGTATGAGAGCTTTGCCAACAACCAAACAAAAGGTGCATTGTCGAGACTCGAATCTAGCTAGGATCTCTTGCACTGTTCCTAGAGTGGGCCTGTATTTCTCATTTCTTGATTCAACTGATTCGCAAAGGCGTCCAAAATCAATACTCTGGCACGGGCACGTCTGGCAGAAGCGTGATATAAGGAACAGGTCTAGAGTTCGTTGTGGCATTGTAGACGTCGAATTATATCAGCAAAATGCTTTCGCTCTCCTAGACATCAGGTTCTGGTTCCCTGTTGAAATATTGATTGACACCTGTTCAATAGCGAGGTTCTAGGTGTCGACTCTTGATCTCAACCAAGACTGAACCTTCAGCCGAGTGACGCAAGGCTAAATAAGTAGTGGGTCGTGCGCACCGCTTTGCCTGTGCAGTCAAACGGGAGTCTGCCGTGTTGGAGGCCTTGAAATATTCATTTCATTTACTTTGTTGTGTCATGGCTAGAGGTCGCAATCACCCCAGTGCTCAGCTTGAGACGTCTGAGCTACGGGCAGATTAATCCTAATTGATCCTACTCCGTCTCGTCACCGCCGGTAGAAAATGCAGGGATTCAGCAGGACGTGTTTTATGCCGATAAGACCTAAGTCAGAGCTTATGCTAAGTTCTTTTAATATATATGGCTATCATAAGGTATTTTGGAGTCAAAACTGAGTAAAGTAAATCCCTGCGACGCGAGACGCACCCTGTCGCGAGACAAACCATAGGTACTTCGAGTTCAAGCAACTCTTATATTCTTAGCGCGTTGAAATCTTCTAAAATCTCTTGATAATAAATTTTTAAGCCTACTCCAGACTGCTCTCATCCTTAGGCATATAAAAATTACAGTGGCGTTGATGCCTTCGCGCCCTGATCAAGAGAAGCCTTCTCTTATCTATAAACTAGGCCTGCGCCGTACAGCGCGATCGCTAACCACTATTTGCCTCTTAGACTCGTGCATAGACTTTACTCACGCTTCTGAATCTCACCACGAGATTACAAGTCATCCCCGGCCTCGTGGCGATTGTGGCGCGCAGATTCATGCTTGGTTGCCACCCTGGTCGGTACTTCGGATCAAAGCAGCTTCCCAATCCGGCTGGTGCGACACCAACCCCGCAGATCTCATGCGGTTAGCGTGTATTCTATTCTCCTTAGTAAGCTGTTCCGCCATGTGGCTTCATGCTTATGGCTGTGCTGACACCAGAATATGACAGTCAACCCCAAAGCCGTCAGCAATGACAGTGTCCAAATCTTAAAGTAGCATCTGTACAGATACAGTGGTTAGCGAATGCGGCTTCACCCTGTCACGCAGCCGCAACTCTGTTTCACGCAGCTCGGAACCAAAGCCCCATGTTCTATTTCCAAGCTCGAGCAACGACTTTAAAATCTATCATCTGCATTCATTCTCTACCAACAAACCTACATCTCATAGCCCCTTTACCTGCCTTCCTATGATACCGCGCACCTACAAAAGCACCACCAACTAACCACAGCCATACCCACCAAGACGAACTCTCAAGTACCACCACCTTACGCCTCACTTCCGCACGCCATACATAGCTGTGATTTGCACTCCGCGCACCAATACCGTCCGCAGCCCGTGCACCACAACCGCCATCCGACCTCTCTACGATATATGCGTCCGCATCCTGCGCACGACACTCGCGAAGCCTTTGAATCTACCCCTTCTGCACGCATTAGCCCCATCCGCAGCCCGCCACTCCCGTAATGCTAATTACAGCCAAACCCTAGCCGTTCTAAACATTACCGCTAGACACTCACCACCTTCGGCGCATTCTCCACTCGGAGGTCCGCCGCCCTGCCCCTCAACTAAAGGCGTTCGAGTCTTCTTCCCTGGCCGTGAACGGTTTGCGGTGACACTCGGCCGAACAAAGCAAGGCCCCTCGTTCCGCGTCTCTACCATCGGCGAAAGCCACATCACTAGTCGCGAAAACCACGTCTCCGCCATCTATAAAAACCACCGTCTTCGACAACGCTAACACGCACCCAGCTAAGAAGAAAGGGAGACTGCTCAGCAAGCGTTGCAGCTATATATGCCTGGCTGCGCGCTGACGTAGCCGACAGAAACTTCTAGAAGAAACCACGCCTTAGCGTAGAACATGGAACTCGCTAATTGGAGCGCGGGGTACTGACGGTTACCTTCGATATCGCAGCTACGTGCAAGGGTGAAACCGCATTTGCTAGCAATTATAACATAAACACTAAGCTTGTGGGATGTGTGAGAGGGGAGACGACATAAGATGATGTTGTTTGCAAAACAATGCTCCAAGATCTCAAGAGTCTCATGCCTCCCAAAGCCGCCAAAGATTAGTACACGGGGCCGTCCGTTAGCACGTTCCTTCGTTTCGACGTCAAAGATACGCTTGAGCCACTGCAAGCTGATGTTAGAGTTGGTATATCTAGACTTATTGCACGCATACTGCCATCTAGGAGTAGGAAAAGTAGTCTAGTTACTTCGATGGGTAGATGATTACAGGGTTTAGTTACCTACCGTTAGCGCTGATACATTTAACGGCGGTTACTGTCGTGCGCTTTACGCGCGCCCCTCTATAGTTGCGTCTATCGTCCTTACCTACAAGAACCTTTACAAAGCCTAGCATGGCAGCCCTACGGCATGCGCCACAGTTATTCTTGGACGTCTATGGAAGGGATAGCACCGAAATTTGTTACAAGCCGTATTATGCTATGTCAGCCGCATGGCTTAGTGAATGTAGTTAGAGCATTCCGTTTCGTCTACCCTGGACGGTTTCAAGCGCCTTCTTCTCTGGCCGGCGAAACTCCCGGCATCTACATTTTTCCATATTGAAGTAGCTTTTGATGTCAGAAAGATTATCTTTGTTTCTTAGGCTTTCTTCATAGGCCCCTGAAAATTTTATTAAGTTCTGGACTCGCGATTAAACAGGGGGTCGTAGCTGGAAGAGCGATCAACGGCGTTGAGTAAATGATCGACGACATAGCCAGTATTGCAAAGATCCGCACCAGAGATAGTCGTCCCAAGGCACAATAGCAATAAGTCCACAATGTGTTCGCTATAGGACTATATATTCGTGAAAGGGAGATTCCGAAGGTCCGAATTACAAAAGTGTCTCGCGACAGGGTGCGTCTCGCGTCGCAGGGATTTACTTTAGAACCTAGATATAACCTGTAGTAGTTTGCAGCTGAAATAGGGCTCTACCAGGTTACCGGCGCTAGTCTAAGATGGCGACGACTACTCGTCGCGACTGCGAGATGACAGAGATAATTGAGTAAAAGTGCCAAGCTTACCTATGGCGCTACTCACCAAACGTGTATTTTCCCTCGTCTGCGCTGAGGGGCAGTAGTTATGTCTCAAGCAGATCTTCACACACAAAGTAGAAAGCAGATTTTGGGATGTCACGGTTAGGTCCATGTTTCAATTTTGCCTTAGATACCTAGACTGCACAGTGCCAAGCTATCAATCTATCCAATCATTCATCTCTTCCTTTGCTCGGAGCATAGGAAATCGAGCGTACGCTCCGATCACTAGTCTCAAACCTTACTTTGCGAGCTCCGTAATCCTGCCACAGGTACTAATTACAGGCGCTCTAGAGTTCTCCACCGTAAGATGGCTCCTCGACCTTCCCTCCAGTAACCCGCTCGATATCTTCTACTACTAGATCCATGGGCATCATATATGAAGCGTGAGTATTATCATTAGCGGCAAAGCCAAGCCCAACAATAGGTACTCCAGGGATATTAGAGGCTTCATCAAGCAGAACTAGGCATCCAGAGTCCCCAGGTTTCATGAATTTTGGCTTCTCGTGCGTTCCTATGACACCATGAACGAAAACAATCTGTCTTGCCAATGATATCTCCTGGTTAGTCGGCACCGTTGGTCCAGGAATACCCTTCTCCTGTAAGCGGAGCGTTGACGCTATCGCACTAATAGTGCCTTTTGTCCAACCTGTTGTTCTTCCTCGCTTCAATACACTGTAGTTTTTCGAAGAGGATATCGTACAATAATGTCTGGCTTCTTGACCAGATTTTGCGTAAGCAGATTCTGGGACTTCTTGAAGTTCATAGGAAAATCCTCGTTGGTTTCGGCGAATCAAACACCAATCCAGAGCCCAGAGGCCGCCCTTATCAGTGCATGGGTTCTGGTAGGATCGAATTCCCGAGGCTGCATAAATGCCAGAAGAACGATCATGGCGTTTTATTGCCTCCAGGTACGGTTTGAGGTTTTGTGGTCTATGACCTTTGTTGGCCTGCTTCTCTAAAGCTTGAACTACGAACGCGTGATCAAGATCAGAGGGACAGACAGCGATCCCGTAGGAGTTTTCCGGGAGTGGATGGAATGGTCCAGATGTAGAAACTGGGAAGGCACTCCTGAAGATATGGTAATTTGTGATCCCTAGCTCAAGAGTAGCTGAATCTTTTTTCAGCGTAATCCTGCCACCCAAAGTTCCAGAGCCATTAGAATTGGCCAATGCGCATGAAGTTCCCATGGAGAACTCCTCCCCATAAAACTCCCATTGAATCCTGGCATCAGCAGACCGAAAATCCTCAGGAATATGAGGACTCGGAACGTCGCGGTCTAGGCTGTCCGCCACAGTAGGTGTGTCTGGGGTGTCTGCCATAGCAAGTGTGATGTTCTCAAGATAAAGAACGACGATATCAAGCGTCAGGTTGTGGACTTGCAGCAGTTGACGGAGGCTTGACAGAGTTGAGTCCCACAAAATGTGACTATTGGCATCCTGTGCACTTATGATGACTGTTGGTAGCATTCCGCGGGATGGAAAATCTCGGTACAGTACGTCAATCGCTTTCCAATTTCGATCCTCAATCATAGAAAGAAACTTTGGATGAACTTCATTCCAGTCGGCAATGAGCTCATGATCCTCTGACAAGATAGGAGAGGTCTTATGTTTCTCGCTTGAAGGATCAACCAACTCGAAAGACCGATGAATTCCAGACTGAGCTAAGTGGGTACGGATCTTTTGAGCTGCTTTCACCCATTGATGTCTGTGATCATGCTCATAATCGGCTACAAGCATGAGGGTGGGGTTGTGA
This sequence comes from Phaeosphaeriaceae sp. PMI808, assembly GCA_021365335.1. Taxonomy (NCBI): domain Eukaryota; kingdom Fungi; phylum Ascomycota; class Dothideomycetes; order Pleosporales; family Phaeosphaeriaceae; species Phaeosphaeriaceae sp. PMI808. The sequence goes on from JAJTIZ010000006.1 coordinate 890,224, forward strand.
GCATAATCTTCGAGTATGCGGCTGCTGCGAGATACTCGGTATGCAGTCATGTGGTCAATTAGAGTGACATTGTGCTTTGATAATATGTCCCGGATAACCTTGATGTGTTCATCAAGGCTTGGGAAGTACAACTCTTGTTCCATGGTGAATACTGCCGAGTAAACTGGATAAGCCGGAAGTTTTGGGTAACCAACCCTGTATGGGAGTCGTGAGTCTATTTCTTCGATGTCAGCCATATCGGGGTTTTTGAAGTGTGAAGCTGTCTTAGAATAGGGTGGAAGTAGTGGAAGCCATGGCGGAAGCTGTAAGAGGAGCTTTTGTACTTGGGTTTCGGACTGCATTGTGCATAACTAGACTTTGTTCGTTCGCTAAAACAACCAAAGTTGAGTAATTATTGTTAGTGGGCATTGAACGTAGCTTTATAGTCAACATAATTTGACAAATAAATCGTTCTAAAAAATAAACTGGCGATTGTGCAAAATTTACAGGGAAGATAACTTGTCTAATCATCTAACTGCATGCCTGACATTCATTGCCGTCGCGAATTTGCTACCTAGCATCGCTAGAGAAGAAACTTTTAATAGTCATGGAATAGACTATTGAAGATAGTGAATTAAGGAAACCTACTTTAATGAGCTATGATTATTTATTTCAGTAATTTTTTTATAAGTCTCTTCGGTAGTAGGCGACTTTAAAGTAGACATAGCTGATTCAGATTACGATGAAGTAACAATGAGCATGGGTAACAACAAATAATCTGACGTGATTGAATAAGATTGTTGTCCTGTGCGCGTGACGAAAATGATGGTGGTTAGTTTGGCCAATGCAGGCGTGGAGTCTCCATGAGTTTGCGGTGATCAGGCCACCCCCCCTTCGGCGCAGACGAGGGAAAATAGACGTTTGGTGAGTAGCGTTCATAAATAAACTTGGCACTTTCATTTAATTATCTTAGCTATCTCGTAGTCGCGATGAGTAGTCGTCGCCATCTTAAACTAGCGTCGATAACCTACTAGAGCTCTATTTTCGCTGCACACTACTACGGGCTATACCTAGTTTCTCCTCATTTTAATTCTAAAATACCTCATGATAGATATATATGTTAATATAACTTAGCATTATAAAATCGTAGAGAGTAGGAGTAACTTAGGTCCAATCGGAATAAAACACGTCCTGGCGAATGCCTGCATTTTCCACCGGAGCGTACGCTCAATTTCCTATGCTCCGAGCAAAGGAAGAGATGCATGATTGGATAGATTGATAACTTGAACACGGAGCAGGGAGAAGTGAACTCCGGCACTCATTTAGTATGTAGTTGAAGAATTCCTTAACCCACCCTTGCATTCCGTTCTCCAAAACACAGAAAAGAGACGTGAGGTTGCATAGTCATGATGTATGGTCAAAAGATGGTGATGAAGCAAATGGAGAAGAATATTCAAAGTGAAATAATGCTTATATTCTCGTTGAGCCATACTATAAATCTAATTTATTCTTTGAAAAATATATGAACAAGAAGTAAAGCGCTCCACTGAACTTAAATAACAACCATAACTTATGAGTACCAAGCGTTTGTGCTCTTCCAGTTCACAAACTGAGGACCAATCTGCTTCAGATCTCCAACACCAAGGTTGGCCGCGTCATTTGCAAGCTCATACTTCAAGATCTCAACGGCACGCGCGACACCTTCAGCACCATAGACATTAGCATACATAAATGGTCGGCCGACACCAACAGCCCTGACACCAAGAGCGAGGAGCTTCAAAACGTCGGTACCGTAACGTACACCACCATCAGCGTAGACTTCGGTTTGAGTGAAGATCTCGGGCGACTCCTGATAGATCTCTAGGGCAACCTCGAGAGCAGAGGGCGAGCCATCGAGTTGGCGTCCGCCATGGTTGGAGAGGAAAATAGCTTTGCAACCCTGCTTAACAGCCTCGCGTGCATCTTCGACGGTCTGAATTCCCTTGGGGATAAGGGGCAGCTTGGTCATACCCTGGAGTGTCTGGTAAAATTCCCAGGTAAAGAAGCTGTATCCAGTGTTTGCGCTACCGACACCAGAGCGAGCAGCACGGTGCCTGACACCATCACCAGGGGAATCGACAGTTAGGACAATGGCCTTGGCACCATCGGCTTCAATGTCTTGGAACAACTTTTGTGTCACGTTCAAGCTTGGGTCATCGAGGTAGACTTGCTGGAAAAGGACTTGAGAGCTGTTACCACGAGCGGCATAGATATCCTTCCTGTTCCTGCTCGAGTAGAGCGAGGCCATGTAAAGGATGTCGCCCTTCGCAGCACCCTTGACAAGTCCAACCTCGCCCTCTGGATGCGCATATCCGGCCCGTGCGCATGGCGAGATGAAAAAGGGAGCGGAGAACTTGTGACCAAGTATTGTTGTTGAGAACGATGAATCAATGTTTGTGATATCAACCAGTACACGAGGTCGGAGACGGAAGCGCTGGTACACTTCGAGGTTGTTGCGATACGACCATTCACCGGAGGCACCATTACGATAGTAGGTGTAGGCAGTCTGGTTCATTTTTTGGCGAGCAGCCCAGTCAAAGTCTGGCAGACCGGCGAGCCTGGCTATAGGAGGAAGCGAACCATTAGCGACGAGAGAACCAAGTTGACCATCGATTCCAGTATCTGGCTCATTGATGAAAGGACGAGCCGCAAGGGCAACGGAAGCAAATGTGAGAGCTGATAGACGCATCTTGGAATGAGTGACAAGGTGAATCGTGGGTGCAGTGAGAAGATTGACGGATGGGCAGTGAATTATAGCTGAAGCGGTCGAAAGATTTCCTTCTTTACTGGGTGCAGCGGAAGTTTGCTGCGGAAGGAATTACGAGGAAGAACGGCCGAAAAAGATCTTTGCGCGTGGGGTGCTCTCCCCTTGGAACAGACGTCAATTAATTTATCTCATCGCCTCTGGCACCCAAAGAAGGCTGAGGTCATTTCATTCGCAATCGCCAAGCCAACCATACTGTGGGTCTGACGTTTGGTCCGAATTAATCGAACATGGGGAAGCCTAATTGCACAGACTATGCGTTCGAATGATTGGATGTTACACCGGGGTAAGTTGCGCAACCAGAAAAAAAGGAAGGCCGAGGCAAGACCGTAACGTGGAATGACATTCTACCTGGTAGGCAGTATGCTAGTCTGCTTCTTGGAGCTTGTAGCCATGTTCCTTGTGCCTGGAAACAACGTGTTTAATGCGCTTGCAAGGCAGGGCAAGGCTGTGCAGAAGGAGGGTGATCATGCATGTCTCCAGGGCTCCACTGGCGTGAACAGGAATGATTTCTTGTGATACAGCGGCACTCCACATCAGTACATCAGCTTACAACTTAGCAGAACTCGGTGACATCTGTATCCGCAGCCAGTAAGCACCTGCCGCAAGGAGTCAATAATATAGGGGAGCGGCGGATGTGGCTTACCAACACCTCCGAATTCCAGATCAAGAACACTCAATCGGCCATGCCATATCGGCCATGCCATGATCCGAGACGGACCACTACCCTATCGGTGATAGACAGGCGCAAGCGATCGCGGCTGTGCCACATGGGCATACCAACGGCCCGGCTCCTTCTTGTGAGGAAAGTTGTCGAGACGAGATTGAAAATTGCTGCAGCAAGCGCATAAGTCCAAGATGCCTGGAGTAGGAAGTTGCCAAAGGTGGCGCATAGTTGATCTCCTAGATTCGGTTAGCTACCATGCGCCTGGCGCCCATTCCGATCCCATCACCATTGTTGGATCGCATCTACCCGCCGCACAGGCCCAGTTCATTCAAATCTTAATCACATAAAATCCACTTTGTAGCATCTAGGCTCGATTGAGGATTTTGTACCTGGAAAATAAAACCAGCAATGTTTCTATTCCCTGTTCTCGCTTCTCACATCGTTTTTTTTTGGGGGAAGGCATTCCATGATAAGGGGCGACCTGCACAGAACCTCATCAACCCAGAGAACATGAATCTACACCGCCTCTCAAATTGTGCTGTAAGCAAGGATAGCTTACTGCGCTAACCGACTGCAGCCATACCGACGCATTGTCCTTCACTCGTATCCGTTGTGTTTACGAGTCATGGCTGGTGATGATCCATCAGATTCCGCGCCAATATTCATCATCCTCATCTTACTCTCGTGTCACAACGTGTCCTGGAGGCCATCTTCTTTACCTGGAAAGGTATAGTAAGAGCTTCAGGAATGGCTTAACTAGGCTACTGCAACCCTGAACAATCAATAGTTCTCTTACGCAATGACGTGAGTTCGCATGCGCTTAGTCCACTAGTTGCAAAATTTAAGAAAATACTGTGTAGTAATCCTCTTCGATAGTTCGGCGAGGACTGCGTACAGCAGCCATTGGTCTGAAGTGTAAGTGCCAACAGGGAGTCATGTTGATAACGCCGAGCGCAGTGTAAAGTGGACATCGCCACCAGTACTTTCAAGAAACACCCTAAAACTGCAGTTTTTCAAAGTGATTCGCTAGGCCTTAATAAGCTAAGAACAACGGCTGCAATAGAAATGGCGACATACCTAGTAAATACTAAACATTACTCCGATAACCCAGAAACAAATATTACTATATTGACAAGCTTTGGAGAATACAAAATATGGGATCAACAGCAGCAAAGACGGGTTCTTCCCATCCACCAGGGTGAACAGGATAAACTGCGTAATTTATTTGTTGCTAAAAGGTCAAATTATACCTTTGGTTAGTTATGTTACTTAAATCTGGAGCATTTTTACATCCCTTATACAATCGGTATATTTAGTTTTGTCACCCCCCAACGCTCGGGCCACACCCACCACTTTTGACCACTACTTCAGATAGCCACAACTCACTACAACTACGTCCAAATAATTATTTAGAGGTACTAAAATAGTCGCATTCTATCTAGTATTTAGTCTGGTACCCCTTAGCAGCTTTGCAGGCTGCAAGGCGGTCTAGCATAGATAGAATTAGCTTCTTAATAAGAGAGTCAGGTATAGCAACCCATGCCTCCTTCATGCCAGCCTCAAAGGCCTCCCACTCCTCTACTATATCTCCCATTGTATCAAACTCAGGATGTAGCTTATGAAGCTTCTTTTTAAGTGCTAACCACATGTATTCAATAGGGTTGAGGTCAGGAGAATAGGGTGGCCAGTCAAGTACTTCAACGTCGTGAGCCTCCGGCTAATCCAACGAACTTTGAGCAGTATGAATACGTGAGTTATCCTGCATAAACAACTCCCCACGATTATATATTAGGCGTAGGCCTTCCTTGAGCGCTTTGATATAGCTCCACGAGGTGTAGCCTCCGCCTAGGCTCCGTTGGTCCCGGGTCATCACTATGAGAGAGCTCCTCCGCACCTCTCCCTCCTCCGTGAGCCAGATAGCCCCCCATACCATACGAGCAGGCTGCTAGCCAGTAGGCACCTCCTCTACTATCTCATAGCTCCATTTTTATAAGGGGAGGCGCTATACCCACTCTGTGCTATAGCCAGATCCACGAGCAACGCTGCACTCGTCGCTGAAAGTAAGAGGCTCCTTCTCTCACTCCCACTCCTCGAGGCGCTCTACAAGCTGTAGGCGTAACTTAGCTATTTTTCTAGTAATTTTTAGCCTACGCCTCGCTTGAAACTTATGGAGGCCCTCTGCAGCTAGTGCGTTGCGTATAGTATAGCGAGAAATAGTAGGTTAGGTAGTCTTATCGTCCCATAATCCCGCCTCTTTCATGAGTAGAAGGTACTTAATTTTTAGGTACTTTTTGACTATCCATTCTAGCCTTCGAATATCTCTATTATTTGATATACGTGGGTGGCCTATACGAGGTCGGCTAGCCGTACTGTAGGTAGCTTCAACACGTCGCTTCATCCGTTGTATCGTCCGTTTTAAGCGGCGCAAAACCCTAGCTACTTTCTTATTTGTTGCACCCTCATCTAACATGCCCATACCATAATTACGTTGCGCTTCTGATAATTCACCCTTGCGCATTCGATTACCCGAAATTTCTGTACCAAAATACCTCTTTTTCATGTTGTTGTGTGGGTGGGAAGGAGGTGCAGCTCTTGGTGTTCAAAAATATTTGATGAGGCACGTGCGCGGGGATGACAAAACTAAATATAATTACCGATTGTACGTGTAGCTCTGAGAAAAAGCTAGAGTTTGTGGCGGGATTCTGACCAATCAAAGCGATTCGATCTGGATGCAAGTGGCTGCAGGGCTTCTGGCAAAAGGTTGACCAAATAATCGACCAACTATGAGAATGGGCTGGCCAGCTTTCTCACTCGCCAAAGCCGTAGTCCTTTAGTGCTTGACCTCAACCATTGAAGCCTTCTCTGGCGTTATGGATACCAACGCGCTCGTCAATCTCGTCCACGAGGTGCAGGGCCAACAAGGTGAACGAAACCCACAGAACGGGCCGTCTCTGCCAGTGGGTGCCGACATCCCATCCCGGCAAGCTTCTCTGTCAACTTGACGGCGCCTTTCACCATGGCGCATTTAATGCCGGTATGAAAATGGTCTTCAGCAATAGCACTGCCTGGATGGTTCGTTTCCGATGGTCTGTGACGATTACACTGACGAGAAGGTTGCCAAGGAGGTGGAGGACTAAAATCCCCGTCCCGAGAACCCGGGCCTGGAGCTCCGCTGCCAGCAATCTACTTGGTCTAGGTCCGCTTATCATGATGGACTTCATTGACGGTATTAATGTCAGCGACCTTTTCAAGGATCTCAATGCCGAGCGCCCGACCAGACTCAGGAGGGAGGATATCAGCGATATGATATTGAAGTTATCTATAGGCAGTTGGCGAATTTCCTGCTTCAGCTCTTCGAGCTCGATTTTGACCGGATCGGCAGCCTGCCGACGCTAAAGGCCGAAGCCCAAAGCCATACACCGACACGCCCGCTAACATTCAGGGCACATAGCATTCTACAAAATGGGGGAGTTGGCACCTTCGGTACAGCTTATCACTTTCCTTTTCCTTTCCCTTTCTCCCTTGCTCTGATCAAGTACGTCAACTAAGCAAATGATCTCTAAGTGACCGAAGCCAGGGGTTCACGTCGACGACTGAGTATTTTCAATATGTCGTCTAGCAGGACTGGGAGCAGCTCGTTCACCAGCCGAACTCGGTTGTTGGCTTAGATGATGCTAAAAACATATATGTAGCGTTCAAGATCCCAAAAGCCCTAATACCCGACTTGGTCAACCCGAAGTATGAGCGCTGTAAGTTTAAGCTGATTTGCGATGATCTCGGTTTAGCGAATTTGATTGTCCGAAGTAAAGAAGACCTCACCATCGTTGGACTAGTAGACCTCGAGTGGTCATACGTCGGACCTGCCCAGCTGTTTGGCTCGGCACCGTGGTGGCTTCTCCAAGACAAACCCGTGAATAGCGCGTGGGACTACAAGGGCGACGAGCCGCCCAAGATTGCTGCCCGGTACTTCAAATGCCTGGAGATTTTCATACGTATCTTAGAGGAGGAGGCAAAAATGCTAGGGCACAAGGAGAAAGAACTCTCTAGCCTCGTCCAGTGGCGTCGCAAGCCTCCGGGCCCATGTGGCTGCACATGCTCCTCTCATCCGGTTTCAACGACCATCGCAGCTTTCCATTTACATAGCTGCACCAGCATCTGAGAGCTACTGAGTGGGCGAAGCGTGAGAAGGAATTTGACAACACAGAAGAGCTTGAGGCATTCGCGGCGCGGAAGGTGAGCGAGTTGGATGAGTACAATGATGCCTTGGAGAAGAGAGAGGAGGTCAAAGCGTTTGTGGACAGCGGGGAGATGACAAAGGAGGAATTCATTGCCAATGCTCTGTGTCCCCCTTGTTCCTCGTCGTTTGTGGTCAACGATGAGATGAGAAATGATAGGGGGTTGTTCTGTAAGGTAGCTGCCTGGCCGGCTTGTGAGCTGCAGAGTTGAGAGGAGCCGTAAGGATGGCATGAGGAGAGATTGCATGATAACCACCTAATGTGGCTGCCTTCAGGAGTTGCGCGACTGGAAGCTTACTGCATTTTGAGACGTGAGATACCGTAAGAAGACTTCTGAGCACCTTCGGGTGTCAATCTTGCAACTTCGACCTGTAGGGGCCCAGTAGAAATTCTCGCAATGTGAACAACGAGTACATAACATTTTCATACGAGAGTTTGTCTTGAATATGTGTCAAAAGTATATTCGTACATACATCTTAGTAGTAGCTGGGTTAAGTATTCGCGCCATCCTCCTTTCTAAGCTATTTGAGCTCTACGGGCGGTTAAGAGTCGTATTTTATTAATTAAGATACTAGGTACCGTAGGATTATGAAGTTCGTGAGTAGCGTTTGAGACTAGTAATCGGAGCGTATACTCGCTTCCTTACGCTCTAATCAAGGGAGAGGTAAATAATTAGATAGATTAATAGCTTAAATATAAAGTAGGAAGAAGTAAACTCTAGTACTTATGATCTCAATTCGTGCTTCCACACTCCTTTATCATCTCAGTTCGTTAAAATGGTCAATGCAATTCGTGTGGCAGCGGGTCATGCATGTATCACCAATTTTTCCAAATGCACGCGCAAAAACCGAAAAGGCTACTTCATTTATCAAGCATGCAGCAGCACTTAAAGAAAATCTCATCATCTTTCCAGAAACCTTTATTTCCGCCTTTCCCATCTGAAGCAGTGCGAGGCCACCAACTGAGAACCATAGTTTGTTTAAGCGTATGGTAAAGGAGTCCGTCTATGCCGATGGGGAAGATATTGGAGCTGTACGCAAAGCAGCACGATCGACAGGTTCTATAGTTAGCATTGGTTTCAGTGAGAAATCACAACACAGCAATGGTTGCTTGTACAACTCCAACCTCATCATTGGCCTTGAAGGCTAAATCCTCAACATAACCGCAAACTGATGCCGGCATTTTTCGAAAGATTGACTTGGAGTCCAGGCGATGGGTATGGGCTTCGCGTCGCTGATACGCGATTTGGGCGCATCGGCGGACTCATCTGCAGGGAGAATAACGATCCACTTGCTCGCCACTCTTTAATGCCACAGGCCGAGCAGGTACACATATCCACTTGGCCAGTAATATGGCCAACACGTGCGCCTCAGAAAAGGTCCAAGGAATCCGCTAGCAGTTCATCAGTACAGACTCCGGCCAACTACGACAATCTAGCGGCCAACCGGACTCGTGCAGCGGCACACTGTTTTGAAGCAAAAAGCTTTGGTATCGTATGTTCTGGCCATCTTGGACAAGATGCAATTGAGACCATCATCGATGGTGTAAGTCAGCCTGAGGTTATAGCTGAGATCATGAAAACCATGTTACGCGTTGTACGTAACATTATTTCTTGGCCCAACTGGTGCCCCGCTTCCAGGTTTCGTTTATACAGACAGTAGCAACGAACCACAATCTGCATCACACCTACAAAATGAAGAAGGCATATTGTACGCAGGGATTTGGATGGTTGTATTGAGGGCAAGCAGTATCATGATGTAGTTGGCGACTATCAAAGGCTCGATGTTTTCGATCTCAAGGTAGACCGCTCAAGGAAACATCCCGTTCGCTTTAGTGAGAAATGATTGACCATCGATTAAGACCTTCAAGCCAGAAGATATGGCACTCCGTGACTCCTGAAAGGACTATGCCTTTCTAGTTTCTGTCTTTTACACGAGATACTAGTATTATATATCTGATAAGCATCTGCCATCATTTTAATTCGCAGTATAGCAAGTTTGGATATTCGTCACTACTTCAATCGGAGCGTCAAGTATCGAATTCATTGTTTTCAAAATCTTAGTCAACTTCTTTCATTACGCTTAAGGTATAACTCTCCCTCTAAAGCCTATTCTTTCACTCCCTAACTGACACACACGTCATGTAGATTAATCACGCACACGTGCTCACCTCTTTCCATCCCTCACTTGTGCTAATTACCAAATCGGAGTCTATTGCCATTCCTACATATACCATAAAATTTGCAAATCCTCCAGTCCACCGCCACAAGTTAGTGGGCCGGGCATTGCTCGTGATAAACCTAATGGTTTCGGTCAGTCTATACGGCAGCCCCACCGTCCAGAGGCACAGGCTGATTCTTTTGCTATTTTGAGTGAACAAGTTCGAGTATTGGTATTAGAAGGTGTGTGATAAAGTGACTCTTCTTTTGTTTCATCATTGGCGACCCTGTCATTCTGGTCGTTTTCAAGTGGTGCGTCACCGGTGGCAGCTCTAAAGTTTCGATTGTAATTGAGATTTCCTTGTCATCCTTGCTTTTTAGTGTTTTATAGAAGAGAGTGGCCCAGGTGTGAGGAGGTGCTATATACACAACTATGTGTAGATTACGTTAGAAGTGCGCCATCATGAATATGTAACTGGGTATTGACAATGTTGGTACAGTGCGCAAAGCTAGACCACCTCAAGCATCCGAATCTGACGCCGATATCTATGTTGTTTGTGTCATAATTAATGAGAAGCTGAAAACGGAGCGTCATAGCTCGTTCACATCAATACTATTTGTTGGATTCTAGTGAGGTTATTGTGTGGAATAAAAGCCAGTAGCACATTGCATACAAGATAAAACCATGATTAGGACTAAAATCGGTAGCTTTACACCCTGATTAAGTCTATTGTACACAAATTGCGCCCAAAAATCGAGCAGAGCTTGACAAGACGAGACGATTGTCACGAGAGACAGACGCTCGAGGAGTTGATGTCAACGATATCGCGCTAGCCAATCAAAGCGGTACGAAATCCTTAGGTCATCCGAATCGATTGCGTCGCGAACCTCAAGCCGCCACTCCCACAACGACAACGCTCGCTTGCCGGCAGCACAAGCATCAATTGCGCCCGTCTACAAATATATAGCATCCACGATGCTTGCTCGACACGCACCCGCTGCCTCGGCACTCAGCGCGGCCGCCCACCGAGCGTTGCCCGCAGCTACGGCATGCACTCGCCTTTCGACCGCTGCCACACCTTCTCGAACACAGACCAGGACCTTGGCCACAGTGAACGATGCCGCCCCAAAGAGGACATATGGGGGCCTGAAGGACCAGGATAGGATTTTCCAGAACCTGTATAGCCATCACGGCGCGGATCTCAAGAGTGCTATGAAGTATGGCGATTGGCACAAGACGAAGGAGATTCTACTTAAGGGCCATGATTGGGTATGTTGCCTGGGAAGAAATGTGGGGAGTGGTTTTGACAATCGATAGATTATTTCAGAGATTAAGGCATCTGGACTGCGAGGCCGAGGTGGTGCTGGTTTCCCCTCCGGCTTGAAATGGGTATGCTACACTCCAAGCGCCTAGTTAGCATGCAATTGGCCCTGACATTTACACAGTCGTTCATGAACTTCAAGGACTGGGACAAAGACTCTAAGCCACGTTACCTGGTCGTAAATGCTGATGAGGGCGAGCCTGGAACCTGCAAGGACCGTGAAATCATGCGCAAGGACCCACATAAGCTCATTGAGGGCTGTCTTGTCGCTGGGCGTGCCATGAACGCTACCGCTGCTTATATTTACATTCGAGGCGAGTTTTATCACGAAGCCACAGTACTCGAGCGCGCTATCCAGGAAGCATACAAGGCGGGCCTTATTGGTAAGAACGCCTGCGGTTCTGGTTACGACTTCGATGTGTATGTCCACCGAGGAATGGGCGCCTACGTCTGTGGTGAGGAGACTTCCCTAATTGAATCGCTGGAAGGCAAGCCTGGCAAGCCTCGTTTGAAGCCACCGTTCCCAGCTGCCGTGGGTCTCTTCGGATGCCCCTCGACAGTTGCCAATGTTGAAACCATTGCTGTAGCCCCAACCATTTGTCGTCGTGGCGGTAGTTGGTTTGCCGGTTTTGGTCGTGAGCGAAATCAAGGCACCAAGCTCTTTGCCATCTCCGGTCATGTTAACCACCCTTGCACTGTCGAGGAGGAGATGTCTATTCCCCTTCGCGAACTCATTGACAAGCATTGTGGCGGCGTTCGTGGCGGTTGGGACAACTTGAAGGCCGTTATTCCTGGTGGTTCATCGACACCCATCCTTCCCAAGCACATTTGCGATGACCAGCTCATGGATTTCGATGCACTCAAGGACTCTCAATCTGGTTTCGGTACCGCTGCCGTTATTGTCATGGATAAGTCAACCGATATTGTACGCTGCATCACTCGCCTTGCGAAGTTCTACCATCACGAGTCTTGCGGTCAGTGTACGCCGTGTCGTGAGGGCAGCAAATGGACACATCAGATCATGGACAGGTTTTACAAGGGTCAAGCGAGGGAGCGTGAAATTGACATGTTGCAAGAGTTGACCAAGCAGGTTGAGGGACACACAATCTGCGCTCTTGGAGAAGCCTTTGCATGGCCGCTGCAGGGTCTTATCAGGCATTTTAGGCCAGAGCTTGAGGCAAGAATAAAGGACTATGCGGGTCAGAATGGAGGGCGAGCACTTGCTGGTGGATGGGCACATGATGCACAGAAGAGAGGAGAGTTGATTAGCCCTGGTCAGTAGATGGACAGGGAAATGGACAAGGAAGACGAGTTGTTTTGTACCCTGCATGTTTCTTATGTTTGAGCATTTTGCTGAACACATGGAGAGCTTAGTACTGAGCTGTATATAGTCATTCAGTGCAAACAAAGTTCAAAATCTGAAATGTTTCGGAATCAAAGTTACATAGAATTGGTATCTAACTGCGTGATGTCCAAAGACAGACTTCATAGTCACTGTAGGTCAATTGCACCCTAAAAACGCCTTGCGCCTGCTAAATGTGCTTCCACTCGCTGTCAACATACCCTAGCCCAAACAAATGTTTATAAACTCATCCCGACTAATCGCATTATCTCCATCCATGTCAAACTCCTCAATCATAGCCACCAACTCGTCATGGCTCAACGCCTCTCCCAACTCCCGCGCAACACGCGTTAAATCTTGCAATGTGATCTTGCCCTTCGCACCCTCGTCAAACAGATCAAACGCCCGCTGAATTTCCTCCTGGGGGTCTCTACTCATGATGCGCTGCGCCATCAGCGTCTGAAAACTTTGAAAGCTCAATAACCGTCTTGGAGTAGCTTGGTATGTCAGTCTCTGTTGTTGAGACTGTGATTGCTTCCCATTCCCCCCTTGCGCCGCTGCAACACCATGAGCATTCAAAATGGCTAGTATTTCTGATTTCGCAAGATCAAACCCCAGGGCTTTCATTGCGACTTTGAGTTCATGGTAGTCGATGTAGCCGTCTTTGTCGAGGTCGAAGAGGTTGAATGCTTCGCCGATTTCTTCGCGTTGCTCTTCACTTAGTTCGGCGAGTGAGGCTTGTGCTGCGTTGTCCATGCGTGCTTGTTCCTCGCGGGCGCGGCGCTCTTTTTCAAGGCGCTCGGATTCGAGTCGCTGCGCCGTTTTGGGACCGCCGGCAAAAGATGGGGCGGCGAAGGTAGTGGCTTGTTGCGAGGTTGAGGGAGGATTTGGACGATTGAGGGAGTAGCGAGTGTTGAGAGGGGGTTGGGTGGATGATGTTGCCATGTGTTGCGTATTGTTTGGGTTTATCGTGAGAAAGGTTGGTGGGGTGTGCAGTGTTGGCAGTGGTGTGTATAGTAGAAATTTGAAAAGTGTTTTGAAATTTTGCTAATGTTAGATAAAGGTAAAACCAAGATGGATACGATGGTCACTGGCAAGTATGGTTACAACAATGAAATGATTTGATAGGATTTCTTTGTTTGTCGCCAAATGGTCGCAGTGGTTTACGTCGGCATGTTTTCGACGCGGTCGTGTGAATTCGTGTCGGCAGGTCAACTGACTATGGATTAAGCGAGGTTGTGATGGCTAACGCCAACCTGGATTAGCGCGTGCGCAGCTCTAAGCGAGCTTAACTCAACTTAGCCCTAATACAATATTTTTATAACACGTTAATATTACGTTCATAACACGTTCCTATATATACTATATAATACTAAAAATAGTTTATAAGACTCTAGTATAAAATATAGGTTAATAAAATATATTATAAAGATATTATAATTATATTCTAGTATAACTACTAATATTATATTAACCTAATATTAGTACCTTATAGCTTAGGACTATTTAAGCTTAATAGTAGTAGCGACTTAGTAGTAGAGGTTAGAGAGTTATTCTATAGGGCCCTAGTAGGTAATAGTATTTATAGAGTAAGAATATATTTATATAACTTTCTAAGTATATTCTAATTAATATAGTAAAAATTAGGTATAAGAGGTACTCTAAGAACCTATATTAAAACCTAGTATAGATATAGTAATATTATACTATACAAGAATACTAAGGGGTAGATTTACTATAGTATCCTCGCGCTATTAATAGGTAAAGGTATTAAAACGCGTTGTAAACGCGTTCTAATTACGTTCTAATTATATTCTAGATTAGTACTAGGGAATTATAGAAGAGTATAATTATATAATAGATAAGCGAGCTACTAGGATAGAGTAATAGTACTAGCTATATTAGATACTCTCTAAAGATCTACCTAAAATCTAACTATTTAAGATTAGTACTAAGGTAAAATAGGTTTAGAAGATATTTTAGACGTATTCTAATATAATTATAGCTTAATCTTAATTATATAAGTAATTACTCTAGGCGCTTAGGCTAGGTTATACCTTATAGTATATATAAGGTATTTAATAGAAATAATACTACTAGTAAGTTATTATAAACTAGCCCTAAGATATTTATTTTATTAGGTATATAAGTTATATTAAGTATTTTAAGAGGAAGAGAGAGAGTATATTCTCTTCCTACTATATATACTACTCTAATTACCTAAGTATTATAATCCTATTAGAGAGGTACCCTACTACTTATATACCTAGCCTTAGTACTTATTACCTAGACTACTAATATAGATTATATAATATACTAGAGTCCTAGGAAGTCCTAATCTAATATTAAGACTTTAGGACTTTAGGATAATATAGGACTTCTAGGATAACTTATATATATAATAATAGGTAATAAACCCTTATAGCTTATTATATTCAACTTAATATAGTATAGTAATTCTAGTTATTACTACTACGCTCTATTATAACTAAGTAAGACTAATCCTATCCTAACCTTACTTTATCTTTAAGAACTAACCTTACTCTATTAATATATAGTTAGTATATTAGTAGACTCTTAATACTTTAAATACCTCTATAATAAGTAATATATTAATAGATTTAAACGACTAGTAGGTAGGACTAACCTATACTATAACCTCTAAGGTCGCTAAGCTAGACCTCTACTATAGAGACTAAGCTAAGCTTAAGTTATAGTTACTTTAATTTAATATCTACTTCTAGATAGATAAAGTACTAGATAATAATCGCGTAATACTTATAGTAATATACTTAAGAGAGAAAGCTAAAGAATAGGTTATACTATATCTTAAGAAATATATAGATTATCTATACGTAAATAAGCTATATTACGTGCAACGCGTAAACGTTTAGGAGAGAACGCACGGGGCTAATAGGCCTATACGTTACTCCCCCTATATATAGCCCTTCTCTCTTATCGTACATAGAACAACGCTTGAATACTAATTATCCTTTCCTATTATTATGTCTATTTCGTACCGCCGTCCCCTCCCCGCTTACCGTACGCGAATACTATAGAGGAAGCCTCTCTTACCTACTTACCGCACGCGAATACTATAGAGGAAGCACCGCTTACCGTAGTAAATACTGCAGAGGAAGCGAACCCACATAGATAATAATAATAAAATATATAATATAATATTTAAATAATAGATTAAGTTTAAGGAAAAACTTAGGAAATTATTCTAACTTATAAATAAACTAGCTATTATAGAATAAGCTATCTAATACCTATAATAGGATTATTTAGCTTCTAGCTATACTAATAAATTTAGGAAATACTTACTCTAGACTAAATAGAATAACTAGGTACTTATAAGGATATTTAGATAAGGATTAAAAGTAGGCGTATAGGTAGAGCTTATAAGAAGTAGAGCTATAATTAATAATCTTAATAAACTAATTAAAGAATTAATTAGAGTTAATAACTACTTATATAAATTTCGCCTTAAAGTAAAAGATAAGTATACTATACTAACCTATATATATAAGAAGAAAAAGTACTAGCTAAACTATAGATACTAGAGAGATATAAAGGTACCTATAGTTAGTAGTAATTATAGGTATTTTAGTCTTAATAATATATATATTAATAATATAAACCTAAGAGGATAAATATAAGGTTATTACTCTAAGAAGCTAGATAATAGTAAGGAAACTAGAACCTACTATAACTATAGAAAACTAGCCTACCTATTAAAGGACTATTAATTAAAGAATAAAGTAAAGAGACTATATATTAAGAACTACTCTTTTAATATAATTAAAGAGTAAGGTAATAATACTAAGGATAAATAGGAAGTAGTATAAAAGATATAGGATAAAGGGAATACTATCTAACTATAAGACTAAGAACTTAAAAACCTAGAGAATCTAACTCTAGATAAATAATATAATATTAAGGAACTTAGAAAAGATAAAGTACTTATAGAGTAAGTATAAAAAAGCCTTAAGAGAAAGCTAGTTAAAGACGCCTATAAGCGCAACTACCTTAAGAGAAGAAATATAAGGAAGAAGAATATTAACTTCCTAGAGTTTATAAGAAAAGAAAGATTATACTATAATAGTAGTAGAGGATACTACTATAATACTACTATATTCTCTTACCTAGGAAGAAAAGTACCTATAGTTTAGAATTACCTAGACTCTAACTAAGATAGTAAGCTAGAAGATAAAGATAAAAATAACTATATAGAAGATACTAAGCTAGAGTCCTTAGAATATTATATACTACTAGAAACTCTAAAACTATAGTATAAAGATATAGTAGTATAAGATAGATTTATAGGAGAAATCTAGAACCTAGTAGATAGCTACTACTTAATTAAAGATTAGTAAGATAAAGGATAAATAGACTAGAGAATCTATTATAGATCGCAACTAGATTTATTTACTTAAAAAGCTTAAGAACTTATTAATATATCTAATATACTAATTATAAGGATCCTATAATACTAGTTATATTATAAAAATCTAAATTATCTACTATTATTATAGATAGGATACTTTTATAATAAATATCTAATATACTACTTAGATAAAATAGGCTTAGGATATTTCCCTAAATAAAGGTCTAAGTATAAATAGTTTTAGAATAAATATAAGAATATAACTTATAAAAAATATTTATAAGAAAAATAACAAGTAGGATATTTCGCTAGAGCTATAACTAAGAATAAAAATATAAATAATATATTAATTAATAGAAGGTATATATACTTAATTTAGTAGTACTATCTATAGGACGTATATAAATAATATAAAGAAGCTAAGATCCTATATAGATTTATAAGAAGAGAGTATAAATAAGATAAGTCTTTTTTAGAACTATACTTAATAGATAAGAATATAATACTATTAATATAGAAAAACTTATAAAACTTCTAGTTATAGTAGGAGTATAATAGATAAAGGTATTATTAGATTAGAATTATTTATAAACTTTATATTACTAAATATAGTATAATAAGCTAGACTTAAGCCTATAGAGAAGAAGTATCCCTATCTAGTCTATATCGCGAATAGAAAAGCTATACTAGGAGAACTAGTAGTAATATATAAGATAACTATAATACTTACTATTTAAAGAAGAGCTATAGAAGTATACCTAAATATTCTAGCTTTAGCTAGTAAAGATATTATTTTAGGACTACTATAGTTATAAGAGTTTAATCCTAGAGTTAATTAGAAATACTAGACCCTCTTATAGATAGACTATAAGGACGTATATAGATCTAAGCCTATATATTAATAGAATATAATAGTAGATAAGAAGATAATTTATAAACTAATTACTTTAAACTAATATATTATAAAAGTATAGTTAACTCTATAAATACTAACTAGGTATTAGATTATAAAGTAAGAGTATTAGAAAAATACGTAACTCCTAATATCCTATAATAGTATAAGGAATTTAGTTACCTCTTTATAGAAGAAATAGAAGAAAACTCTCTACTAAAGTATTAACCCTAGGATTATATAATTATACTATAGGAAGGAAAGGAACTAACTTCTAGACCTATATATAGATTATTAGAATAAGAGCTAAAGATACTTAGAGACTATATTAAGAAGAATCTTATAAGAGAATATATATAGGAATTAATATCGCTAGTAGACTACCTAATATTATTTATACTAAAGAAATAAGAGCTA